>CAWUFW010012902.1:0-410000 GCA_963921515.1 Calotriton arnoldi | reverse complement strand
ACGTTGTTGCTGTTTGTATAGCAGTTTCTTGTGCATGTTATTAGCATTATTGCCTTGGTATTGTTTCATATTCCCTGCGCAGCAGGCTCTTGCCCGAGCACGTTCTCCCCCGAGCACGTTCTCCCCCTCGCAGTTTCTCCCGCTGTGTGCACTGCGCGCGGTGAGATCCTGTCAGGCGCGTCTGGTCCGAGCGAGGCAGCTCCGTCGAGCGCTCCCGCTGGTCTTTACACGCGTTTGGGAATCCGGTCACTCCTTTAGTGTCCGCTTGATTCCCGACCAACCCTCGCCTAATTTTGACACCGCTACGCGGTGATTTCCCCACACGGCCACGTTAGTGACCAGCGCCACCTGGTGGTGGTAATTGGTATTGCGCCTCAGTCTATTCTTATAACCGCTTCGGGGAAAGCCCAGCTGTTGGAGCACCGGCGAGGGGGCTGTCTTAAGGATTTTAAGGGCATTTGTTCTGTGCTCACACGCTCTGCTATCATGTCTTCTCCAGAAGACCATTTTTACTCCTACCAGGAAGTGGAGGAGGAATGGCCCCCCAACTTCTCCCTCCAGCAGTGGACCAAGCCCTCTCTCTGGCTATTTCTAGGACGCTGGCTCCTCTTAGGGATCAGGTTGATAAGCTGGCGAAAAGCATCCCTGGGGTGTTCAGTGACCCAGATCTGGTGGTGGCGGGTCCAAGTAGCTCCCAGATGGGGAATAAAAGGGCCGTTAAGCATAACGCGGGGCACTTGGAAGGATTTGATAAACTTACGGAGACCTTCCTCAAGAGTGCGCGAACGCTAAAACATGCACCCTGCCGGGAGGAGGAGGGTCCCGGAGAAAATTGCGACACTGTCACCACTATTGTAGACCCCGACGGCGGGTTTCCCTTAGAGGGAGAGGGTGTATCGGAGGACGATTTCTCCTCCGATGAGGATAAGGACTCGGGGCGTCCCTGGCGCGGGAGCCCCACTCCTCTCAGTCCCCGGTTGGGGACGGGGTCCACTCGGACATGTTCGAGCCTACCCAAATTTACCATCCTAGGTCGGCAGAGTGGACACCTGACGCCAAAGTGGCAGAGTATGTGGTGGGGAAAATCCATCAACCCCTTGAAAGGGAGGTCTGGAATAGGATGAGGGGAGAATGCCCCAGGCCCTCACTGAAGGGCAAGGTGGCACACGCCTGAAATTGTTGAGAAACTATGTACCTTTTTCTCCCAAGTATATGAGGGATCCCAAGAAAGGAATTGATAGGTCTTGGACGTGGTAGGGCCCTTGACTCAAATTATTCAATTGATGGAGCGTTCCAAATAGTCAGGATCCCCTTTGTCCACGGATATTGTGGCTGGTTGGGCGCACTACCCTAAAACACTACCCCCAGCACGACACCCTACACTACCCAAACATAACTGCACTACCCTAAACCCTAAAACCCTACCCCCAGCACGACTCCCTACACTACCCAAACACCACTGCACTACACTAAACCCTAAATATACCCCCAGCATGACCTCCCACACTACACAAACACCACTGCACTACCCTATACCCTAAAACACGACCCCCTACACTACACACACGACTGCACTACCCTAAAACACTACCTATAGCATGACCCCCTTCATTACACAAACACCACTGCACTGCCCTAAACCACTACCCCAGCACTACCCCCTACACTACCCAAACACCACTGCACTAACATACCCTAAAACACTACCCCCAGCACAACCCCCTACACAAACACCACTGCACTACCCTAAACCCTAAAACACTACCCCCAGCACGACTCCCTACACTACCCAAACACCACTGCACTACCCTAAATCTACCCCCAGCACGACCCCCTACACTACCCAAACATAACTGCACTACCCTAAACCCTAAAACACTAACCCCAGCATGACCCCCTACACTACCCAAACACCACTGCACTACCCTATACCCTAAAACACGACCCCCTACACTACACACACGACTGCACTACCCTAAAACACTACCCATAGCATGACCCCTTCACTACACAAACACCACTGCACTGCTCTAAACCCTAAAACACTACCCCCTACACTACCCAAACACCACTGCACTAACATACCCTAAAACACTACCCCCAGCACAACCCCCTACACAAACACCACTGCACTACCCTAAACCACTACCCCCAGCATGACTCCCTACACTACCCAAACACCACTGCACTACCCTAAATCTACCCCCAGCACGACCCCCTACACTACCCAAACACCACTGCACTACCCTAAACCATAAAACACTACCCCCAGCATGACCCCCTACACTACACAAACACCACTGCACTACCCTAAACCCTAAAACACTACCACCAGCATGACCCCCTACACTACCCATACACCACTGCACTACCCTAAACCCTAAAACACTACCCCCAGCACGAACCCCTACACTACTGCACTACCCTAAAACACTACCCCCAGCACGACCCCCCTACACTACCCAAACACCACTGCACTACCCTAAACCCTAAAACACTACCCCCAGCACGACCCCCTACACCACTGCACTACCCTAAACCCTAGAAATGAAACCCCCACCCCATGCCCAATCCCCCTTACCTCTCACTCCTCATGGTTCCTCTCTCCTCGTGGTTCCTGCTTCATGTCATCTCTGAGGGGCGGTGCACGTCGTTGTGAGGAAACGGAACAGCCTCTGTTTCCTTACAACGACATGGATCAGTCTACATGTTTTTAGAACGCATGGTCATTTACCATACATACCTTTACAACAAAATTCGTTGTAAAGGCATGCGTGGTAAATGACCATGCGTTCTAAAAAATGCGTAGTAATGACTTTGTGATGTACAACGCATGCGTGGTAATGCATGCTTTGTAATGGTATCGCAAAGTAAAAAAGTCGTTGTAACGGCTGTTTACCGATCGAAGCTGGCCCCTGTTCTTCAGTGAGACGTTTATTTGATTAATTAGGAGGAAGGAATGTGTTTTTTTACCTAAAAGTGCATTCCCGGCTGTTGTATTGTGAAAGTGTCCGCGTGGCCTGGTTTCACTTCCGGTGAGAGAGTGGAAGAGTCTGTTTGGATCTAAAGGAGTTCTGTTGTTGGACGGGGCCGGCGCGACATGTCATCAGAAAACATAGCTAATGGAAAGCGTCCTCCCTGAAGTGTGGAGCAGTGCCATGAGAGGTCAACGAGTGTGCGTCCCACCGCAGCATGACCGTACCGCGTGACCCATGTGCCGCCTCCAGGGTACGGGAGGCAGAAGCGGCATCGCAGGTCCTCTTGAAGACCGTTGTAGCACTAATTCTACATTTTGGTACTAGGGCATTTTAACTTCGTTGTTCCTGCCAGATACAAAGAGAAGATCCTGTGTTATTCAGTGCCCTCGTTACCTTTTTTGTGGGTTGTGATGCTTGTCACTTCTCTGCCCCGCCGGTGCACACGACTGGGCACCCCACCTCGTGTGCCATCTGCAGGGCCTCTGCCCTCGGATCACTGGTTTCGGTTTCTGGAGTGGCAAACAGTTGCTCCCAAAGGACTAGCCTGAACACTTAGGTGAATATCCCCTGCACCAGCATTCCACGGAAATTCTTTCCTAGCGCTCCCACGTCAACGAGCACGGCTCCGCTCGCGACACCGTATGACGTCATCGGAGCCATAAGAGGACCTCGTCGGCGTGCTGACGTCAGTTCCACCCATTTTTTCCGTGCCACCGAGGCAAACAGGGGACCGAGACATTTTCACATGTATACATAGTATAATAAATATATATATATTCACTGAAAAAACCATAGGTTTCAGGCACGTTATAGTTAGAAATTAGCATTTAAAAAACCTTAGAAATTCACTGAAAAAACCATAGGTTTCAGGGGCGTTATAGTTAGTTGGACATTTCACTCGTACAAAACCATAGAAATTCCCCCGTTATAGTTAGTTCAGCTAACTATAACTTACGCGTCCCACAATGCACTGCTGATGACGTTACATATTACATCACTCATGACATGGTCAGTGACATCACTCATGACATCACTGATGACATCATCCAGTGAATGTGTTTTTCTGAAAATTAAATATGTTTTATATATGTATATCTCAAGGTCGATGGAAGAATAAATGGGTATATAAGTGTCTAAATGGATGATTTTTTTTTGTAAAATTGATTGTATAACTGACTAAGTGTATCTTAGTGAATACATGGGTTAGTGAGTAATGTTTAAATATGAAAATATCTGTATCAGTCTCTCACTTTGTGTATAAGTGGCTGCATGGGTTGGTGAGTAGCTACATGAGTGTCTATATGGGTTATTAGTTGTTTTTTTGAGTATCAGTATGAGTGTCTGTATTGTTCGGTGGGGGGTATTACTTCGTGCATAGATGCATGAGTGAGTGACTCACTGTATGTGTTGAAGACAGCATGTGTGCAGGACTGTATAGGTGGATGAGTATGTGTATGGGTGTGTTAGTGAGTGAATGACTGTCTCAATAGTGTCTTTATGAGTAACTACATATGTTTTAAACTAGTATATGTGAGTATTGGTGTATATAAGTGAGTATATGTGAGAGTGAGAGATTGGAAGAGTTCCTGTACAAATAAGTAGGTGTTTCTAGAAGTGCTTGTTTAAGAGAGTAAGTATGTGTGAGTTTCTGTAGAAGTAAGTGTGGTAGTGTGTGTATAACTGTATATGCAAGTAAATGGATGTTTGATACTTTGTTTGCATGTGTGACTGTGTGTGAGTAACTCTATGGATGAGTGGCGGTGTGTAACAGGATGTATAGGTGTATGAGTACATATGATGAGTGAGTACATGTATGAGTGACTGTATAGGGACTGTTGGTGAATGAGTGGATGTGTGTGTAGATCTTGGAATTACTGAATAGGTGTGTTGTAACTGGTATTGGTATGTCCATTGTTTTGAAAATGTTAGTTTGTATTTTTGAGTGTGTGTATCAAAGGTTTTGCAGCGTGAATCTTTCTGGATTCACTATGCTGTGCATTATTCCGCCATCTCGTGGTTGGGTCCGGATTCGTAGTCTTTTCTTTGTTTTTGTGTTTTTTTGTTTTTTTTTTTGTTGGCCCAGGTGGGCGGCGACGCCCCACCATTTGGTGTCTTCGGTGACGTCGTCGCGCTTCCGGCGGAAGCTCCCACCTTTGGTAGCCATCTTCAGATTCTTTTTCCGCCGTGGGGTCTGGATCGTTGCCGAGAAGTTCCAGAAAATTTTGGACGAAGAATCTCAAAGTCGAAATATCATCACAGAGGATGGATTCCTGAGACACCGGACGACGACACAAGTACCGGAGACAACAAGAAGGACGACGAGGTAGAAGGTCCACGACCGAAATCTCGACGCCTACGGAGAATGCGCTCGCAGGGGGCTCCCTGAGCGCGGTTATGGACAAGACTCCGTTCAAGTTTTGCAAAAACTGCCACCACAAGTACGCCCAAAAAGACCAGCACCCAGTCTGCAACCTCTGCTTGCCGCTCGACCACATCAGCGAAGACTGCAACGCGTGCTCGGCGTTCACCCGAAGACCCTCCGGGTGAGAGACAGACAGAGAAGGGCGAACTACAACATGCAGGGCCAGGGACCAGCACCATCGCTCCGAGACCTGGGCCTCTCGAGCGGAGAGGAAGACCACATCGCTGAGGGACCAGAGGACTGCGCTGTCGTCGAGGTCCATAAGAAAACGTCAAAGGAGGTAAGGGAGTCGTCGACCCCAAAACACCAAAGCGATGCTCGAAAGAGTGAAGCCAGAACACCTAGCGACACTACTAGAAGTGTAGCAAAGTCCTCGAAGGGAGCGTTGCCGCCGAAACCCTCGACGAAAGCAACAGCGTCCAAGGACAAGCAGTCGAGCGGATCCTTTGACAAGGACTCACAATCGGCGAAAGCTTCCGAAAAAACAAAGGCGTCGAAGGTCACCTCCGAAAGGAAGCCTCGGCACCGAGAAAGGAAGGCCCGGCGTCTGTTTCGACGACCGCGACCGCGAAGAGAAGCACTGCACCACTCGACGCCGAAAAGGCCCACGAGATGGCGAAAAGAAAAGGAGGCTCGAGGCAGAGATGGCGAGCATCCTGCAACGGAAAAAAGACTTCGACGACAAGATGAAGCAATACGCTATCCCATTGAAGCCAGCCCACGAGGCGCTCGAGGAGTTCGAAGCCGAATAAATCGAGCCCCCGACAACACCTGAACCACTCGAAGACCAGGACGAAGAAGACTACTACTTCGAAGCCGAAGGCGAAGAAGAGATGCAGATCTTACCGGGACTCAGCGTCCTCGGAGGTACAAGACATAGACTGGCAAGACCTCGACGCAGAGTCACCAGAAGAAGGGTAGACTCTTACCCCTCGAGGCCTTCGCCGCCAGACGACATCGGAGTCTACAATGAGGTCGTCCAGAAAGCTGCAAAGACATATGGGGTCGAAATGCAGGAAGAAAAAACAAAGGCAGGTTTCCTCTTTGAAACCCTGCTCCCTCAACAGACAAGGAGCCAATTCCTACCCATGTTGCCTGGCGTCCTCGACCAGGGAAGGGAGGCCTTCAGGGAACCGGCAGTCTGCAAGGCGGTTACACCTAGAAGCGAGAAGAAATATAAACATTCTACAAAAGACCCGGCGTACATCCAAGGGTCAGTACCAGCAGACTCCATTATCGCTGCAACGGCCAGAAAAAGGGCCGGTGTGCCCACCAACACAGGCCCACCTCCAGACAAGGAGAGCAAGCGAATAGACCTCACAGGACGAAAAGTGGAGAGTAACGCAGCCATACACTGGCGCATCGCCAACTCCAACGCCCTCATCAGCAGGCATGCGTACCAGCATTGGGCAGAAATGAGTCGGCTCATTAAACACCTGCCAGAAGAACACCAACAAAGGGCAAATTACCTAGCGGAGGAAGGCAAGGCCATCGCTAACACTTGCTTAAAGTCAGCTTTGGACGCAGCAGAGAACTCCAGCAGGCAAATGATGATAGGAGTAACTGAGAGGAGACACGCATGGCTCAGGATCTCCGGCTTCAAGCCAGAAGTACAGAGCAACATCATCAATACACCTTTCGACGGTGAGAAACTGTTTGGGGCAACAGTCGACAACAAGTTGACTCAACTGAAAACGGACAACGAAACTGCAAGGTCCATGGGAGCGCTGCAGTTCAGGGGATGAGAAGAGAAACCCCTCAAGGCGACCCAGTGGTAGAGGGGGAATGCACCCACCACTTCACACCAATCACCCCAGCAAGGATATCAGGGGAACAACCAGGGCCAAAACCTGCAGGGACAACAGCAGCAAAATTGGCAGTACCAACCAAGAGGACGGTCCTTTCGAGGGCGCGGGTACGGACGGGGACAGGCCCGAAGAGGGGGCCAGCAGCCCACCTCAAAGTGACTCCAGACACAAACCACACCCTCCCCAGATAACACCAAGGGAGAGGAAGTCCAGAAAGGAACAAAATAAGGAGAACACACATACAACAAATAACCACCGAGCATACAACACCGGTGGGAGGAAGATTAGGAAAATTCCTCACACAATGGAGTGAAATTACCACGGACAAGTGGATACTAAACACCATACAGCACGGGTACTGCATAGACCTCCTAAAACACCCGCCGGGGAAAAAACCAAGACATCGGACAATACCCGCAAGGGAACTCGCCCTCCTCCGTCTAGAAGCAGAGGAGCTGCTACAAAAAAGAGCAATAGAACTAGTCCCAAAAAACCAAAGAAACAAGGGAGTATACTCAACATACTTCCTTGTGCCAAAGGTAGACGAAACACTAAGACCAATACTGGACCTCAGATTCCTGAACAAGTTCATAAAAACTCAAAATGACTTCACTTCAGGAAGTAATACCACAAATCCAAGAAGGGGATTACATGGCGACCTTAGACATGAAAGATGCATATCTGCACATACCCGTCAACCACAAACACAAACGTCTATTAAGATTCGTGATAGGCCACGAACACTACCAGTTCACAGTGCTGGCCTTCGGACTAAAGTCCGCACCAAGGGTGTTCACAAAATGCCTAGCAGCAGCTGCTGCGCACCTTCGGAGAAAGAGCATACATGTATACCCCTACCTCGACGACTGGCTTGTGAAAGCAGGATCATACAAACTCTGCAAAGACCACATCGAACAAGTCATACAGACACTGTCCACACTAGGTTTCTCAATACACTGGGAGAAATCGTCAACAGAACCTCAGCAGATCAAAATATTCTTAGGGGCACTAATAGACAGCACACAGTCCAAGGTGTTCCCCAGCGACAAGAGAACTCTAGCGCTCCTGAGGGAAACACGTCATTACACGCAAGGAGCAAGTTCTGACAGTGAGGACGGTGAGCAGACTAATGGGAATGATGGCATCATGCATTCACCTTGTCCCACATATCAGACTGCACATGAGACCGTTCCAAGAATGGATACAGCAGCAGTGGTCACAAGCGACAGGGAGTTGGGAAGATCTAGTGGTTGTCACACACGCAGTGCAGCAAGAAATAGCGTGGTGGAAGGAAAAGAACATATTACAAGGGAAGCCATTCACACAGCCAACTCCAACAGTGACCATCACAACGGACGCCTCACAGGCAGGGCTGGGGCGCACACATGGACAGACTCCGCGTCAGGGGGCTGTGGTCACAACAAGATGCAGTGAAACACATCAACTTCCTAGAACTAAAAATGGTGTTCCTAGCCTTAAAAGCCTTTCAAAAGCAGCTTTACGGGAAGCGAGTGCTGATACAAACAGACAACACAACAACGATGTTCTACATCAACAAACGGGGTGGAACACAGTCAACACCGCTATCAAGCCTGGCACAAGAGATCTGGAGATGGGCCATCCCTCTAAGGATAGACCTGCTAGCAATACACCTTCCAGGAATAGACAATGTGGAAGCAGACCGACTCAGCAGGCAGACGTCTGCATCCCACGAATGGGAACTCAACCAGCAGGAGGTGCAGCGGCTGTTCCAAAAGTGGGGAACACCACGGATAGACCTGTTTGCAACACTCCACAATGCAAAATGCCAACATTACGCATCCAGACAACCGGACCAAAGGTCCCTAGGGAATGCGCTATGGATAAGTTGGTCGAACGAATTTGCATACGCTTTTCCCCCGATACCACTGTTACACAAGGTACTCAGCAAATGCAGGAGCAGCAGCATGACACTGATATTGGTGGCACCTCAGTGGGCCAGACAATCATGGTTCTCACAGATAATGGAAATGGCGCAGGAACCAGCACACAGGTTCAGCAGAAGGAAAGACCTCCTCACAATGCAAGACGGAAAAGTGCTCCACCCAGAACCAGACAGCCTCAGCCTAGCAGCATGGCTCCTGAGGACCTAGAATTCGCACACCTCAAACTACCTCCAAGCACCATGGCAGTACTCAGAGAAGCAAGGAGACCCACTACAAGAAAATGCTACATTGCAAAGTGGAAAAGGTTCTCACAATGGTGCATTACAGAGGGACTGCAACGAAAAGTCACAAAAGAATCAACAGTACTGCGATACTTAACACACCTACTACAAAGCGGGCTGAGCTACTCGTCACTAAGGGTTCACCTAGCAGCCATAGTGGCCTACACCAGGGGAGAAGCGGTGAAAAGCTTCTTCACCTCCCCAGTGGTCAAAAGATTCCTGGAAGGGGCTAAAAGAATAGCCCCCCCTAAAAGGATGCCAGCCCCAAGCTGGAACCTCAACACTGTACTGACACAGTTGATGAAATCACCATTTGAACCCATACACAAGATCACACTGCACATGCTCACACTAAAAACGGCTTTCTTAGTGGCTATCACGTCACTGCGAAGAGTCAGTGAACTACAGGCTCTCACACTACAAGAGCCCTACTTGCAAATACACAAGGACAGAATTGTCATGAGGACGGACCCACACTTCCTGCCAAAGGTGGTGTCGCGGTTCCATATCAATCAAACAATACAGATACCAAGTTTCTTCCAGAAACCTTCAACACCCTCAGAAAAGGCGCTACACACGCTGGACGCCAGAAGGGCAGTGATGCACTACATAGAAAGGACGAAGGAATGCAGGAAAACAAACCAACTCTTCGTTTCCTTCGCAAGCAGTTTCCTGGGACGACCAGTAACAAAAATACCATTGCACGGTGGATTGCACAAGCAATACAACTCTGCCACAAGCAGGCAGGACAAGAATTACAAGGAGCCGCCCAGGCTCACTCAACAAGGAAAAGGGAGCAACGGTTGCGTTCCTAGCGAACACACCTATACAAGACATTTGCCAAGCGGCAACATGGTCTTCCGTACACACGTTCACCAAACACTACTGTGTTGATATCCAAATGAACAAAGAGGCACAAGTAGGACAGAAGGTCTTACAGCACATTTTCAGCAACCAATGCTCATCTTCCACCCAACCACCGCAATAACAAAACCGCTACTAAGTCTATGCACAGCATAGTGAATCCAGAAAGATTCACGCTGCAAAACGAATAGTTTCTTACCTGTCGGTGTAGTTTTGCAGCTTGAAGACTTTCTGGATTCACTAGCGATCCCACCCGCCTCCGCCAGGGAAGATAACATAGGGGGTTAAGGGTACAACTAGACTACATACAAGGTTTAGAGGGATCAAAGAATAATTGAAGGATTAAAGGTTAAAGACATAGACAACAAAAAACTGTAAGAGGAAAAGAAAAAAGAATCCGAAGATGGCTACCAAAGGTGGGAGCTTCCGCCGGGCAGCGACGACGTCACCGAAGACACCAAATGGTGGGCGTCGCCGCCCACCTGGGCCAACAACAAAAAAAAACACAAAAACAAAGAAAAGACTACGAATCCGGACCCAGCCACGAGATGGCGGAATAATGCACAGCATAGTGAATCCAGAAAGTCTTCAAGCTGCAAAACTACACCGACAGGTAAGAAACTATTCGTTATATTGGGGTGAGAGGAGGTCTGCCACTCTATCACAAGGATGATGTCATCAGTGATGTCACTTGAGATGTCATCAGTGATGTCACTGACCATGTCATGAGTGATGTAATATGTGACGTCATCGCGATACAAAATGGAACGTTTGAGCCAATCAAACACTCACCCCCAGTCAACTGATCTGGGTTCGGGCTGGACTGTTCCCATGAGGCACAGGGTCAGACTGATTTGCATATGGCCATGTCTGAACTGGGGTGGTGGAGTGAGCTAAAGCATGATGATGGATTAAACCCAGATCAGTTGACTGGGGGGTGAGTGTTTGATTGGCTCAAACGTTCCGTCCATCATCCTCTTTTGTATCGCTTTGTTCGCCCTAAGTTGGCGGGGGTATGCCCAGACGTGGGTCCCTTGCTCACTTTGCCACTGGATTCAAGCAAGCCTGGCTGATGACTGCTGGAATGCCAGAAACCGGTCCTAGGATGCTTGTTTCCGGTCCAGGGAAGACATGGCTTGGCAGTTCGGGCTGGACTGTTCCCATGAGGCACAGGGTCAGACTGATTTGCATATGGCCATGTCTGAACTGGGGTGGTGGAGTGAGCTAAAGAATGATGATGGATTAAACCCAGATCAGTTGACTGGGGGCGAGTGTTTGATTGGCTCAAACGTTCCGTCCATCATCCTCTTTTGTATCGATATGTGACGTCATCAGCAGTGCATTGCGGGCGCGCGAGTTATAGTTAGCTGAACTAACTATAACGGGGGAATTTCTATGGTTTTGTACGAGTGAAATGTCCAACTAACTATAACGCCCCTGAAACCTATGGTTTTGTACGAGTGAATTTCTAAGGTTTTTTAAATGCTAATTTCTAACTATAACGTGCCTGACACCTATGGTTTTTTCAGTGAATATATATATATATATATATATATATATATATATATATATATATTTCCACCAGTCTGGTTTAGAGGGTGGTGGTGCCAATACTTTACCATTTACTGTTTTGAGGTTAAGTATGTCTCACACTTATTTTGAATAAAGTTTTTTCATAACTTTGCTGGAATACTGCAGGGTCATGTCCAGCAACAGCAATATGTGCGTCCCTTGTAATCATGCATAGAAAATCGGCAATTTTTATCGTGGTTAAGTCTTGACTGGCTAAGACTTAAATGCACAGTGAGACTATTGTTAGTGATGTTGAGTCCTCGGTGGACATATTACCTTATCGTTTCACAAATATATTATCCCAAACTGTACTATAAAATACTTCTGAACTTGCTGTCATCAACTTCTTCCCAAGCATTAATATAGTTTTTATTTTGATTCAGTAAAATATTTGCGTGTACAGTTTTCTCAATCTGCTAAGCCTCTATGTGGGCATCCATCCATACTTTCACCGGATGCTGGTGTATTGACTAAGTTCTACACGAAGGGCAATGTTTCCCCCTGCTTGGACTTTCTAGTATCAAGTGTTCTCCAACCCGCTTACTTGCTTTGATATCGATTCACAAGGAGAGGAATCTACTACTGGAAATACCCATCAGAAGAAAAGTTACCTTCAGTGACCCATTCTAGTGTATAGTGTTATCTAACCAACCGCCGCATATTCCTGCCCTCCTTCCCAGTCTGTGGAACGGAGTTTTCCAGAGTAAAAAGGTTGCAAGTTATTTCATGCCACCCTGTCATCTATAATTGGTCAGTCACGCTATTTGTCCTATTTGTCTGAGGACACGGAAAACGTAATTGGATAAACTGACTTCAGCATGCTGGGGTGGTGCCTTAATGCAGGTCTTTGCCATCACATCTGGAAGTGAGACCAGAGTTGACGGAAGCCAAAGGCATCATCTGCTGGCAGGCAGGAGCAGTTGCAGAAAGTTTGCTGTATGTACTCTGGCACCTGGCAGGTATTAACACGGTGAGAAATCGCAAGCTCATGAATCGGTTGATTGATAGAGCCAATTAGTAGGCAGAGATTAAGGTAAATGTTTTATGTTGTCTTAAAAATCCAAAAGATATCAAACTGTGATTTAAGACACTGAAGTGGCTTAACCTATACTGCTTTGGCACTAGAGTCCATCAAATCCCGAGACGTGGATCTGTGCTTCTTGGCTTCCCATGTGCCCTAGGGGATTTTTAGGTTAAATAACTGAAACCTAAGTATTGTAAGTATGTTAATGCCTCCCAAGTGTGATTTATGAAGGAGGTTGAAAAATACTCCTTTTCCCAGATTGTTAGAGAGCGAGAGTGAGTGAGTGTGAGTGAGTGAGTGTGAGTGAGTGAGTGTGAGTGAGTGTGAGTGAGTGAGTGAGTGTGAGAGTGAGTGTGAGTGAGTGAGTGTGAGAGTGAGTGAGTGAGTGAGTGTGAGTGAGTGAGTGAGTGTGAGTGAGTGAGTGAGTGAGTGTGAGTGTGAGTGTGAGTGTGTGTGAGTGAGTGAGTGAGTGTGAGTGAGTGTGAGTGAGTGTGAGTGAGTGTGAGTGAGTGTGAGTGAGTGTGAGTGAGTGTGAGTGAGTGTGAGTGAGTGTGAGTGAGTGTGAGTGAGTGTGAGTGAGTGTGAGAGAGTGTGAGAGAGTGTGAGAGAGTGTGAGAGAGTGTGAGAGAGTGTGAGAGAGTGTGAGAGAGTGTGAGAGAGTGTGAGAGAGTGTGAGAGAGTGTGAGAGAGTGTGAGAGAGTGTGAGAGAGTGTGAGAGAGTGTGAGAGAGTGTGAGAGAGTGTGAGAGAGTGTGAGAGAGTGTGAGAGAGTGTGAGAGAGTGTGAGAGAGTGTAGAGAGTGTGAGAGAGTGTGAGAGAGTGTGAGAGAGTGTGAGAGAGTGTGAGAGAGTGTGAGAGAGTGTGAGAGAGTGTGAGAGAGTGTGAGAGAGTGTGAGAGAGTGTGAGAGAGTGTGAGAGAGTGTGAGAGAGTGTGAGAGAGTGTGAGAGAGTGTGAGAGAGTGTGAGAGAGTGTGAGAGAGTGTGAGAGAGTGTGAGAGAGTGTGAGAGAGTGTGAGAGAGTGTGAGAGTGTGAGAGAGTGTGAGAGAGTGTGAGAGAGTGTGAGAGAGTGTGAGAGAGTGTGAGAGAGTGTGAGAGAGTGTGAGAGAGTGTGAGAGAGTGTGAGAGAGTGTGAGAGAGTGTGAGAGAGTGTGAGAGAGTGTGAGAGAGTGTGAGAGAGTGTGAGAGAGTGTGAGAGAGAGTGTGAGAGAGTGTGAGAGAGTGTGAGAGAGTGTGAGAGAGTGTGAGAGAGTGTGAGAGAGTGTGAGAGAGTGTGAGAGAGTGTGAGAGAGTGTGTGAGAGAGTGTGTGTGAGAGTGTGTGTGAGAGTGTGTGTGAGAGTGTGTGTGAGAGTGTGTGTGAGAGTGTGTGTGAGAGTGTGTGTGAGTGTGTGTGAGAGTGTGTGTGAGAGTGTGTGTGAGAGTGTGTGTGAGTGTGTGTGAGAGTGTGTGAGTGTGTGAGTGTGTGAGTGTGTGAGTGTGTGAGTGTGTGAGTGTGTGAGTGTGTGAGTGTGTGAGTGTGTGAGTGTGTGAGTGTGTGAGTGTGTGAGTGTGTGAGTGTGTGAGTGTGTGAGTGTGTGAGTGTGTGAGTGTGTGAGTGTGTGTGTGTGTGTGTGTGTGAGTGTGTGTGAGTGTGTGAATATATATATTTGCACGGAATCTAGAGTTACTCACTTTGCCAGAATGTATTGTAAATCCGAATAGCATTGTTAAATTTCTGTAATGCATGTGTGCTTGTGAAGATGGCTCATCTGGGTAGTGCATGGAGTGGAAAGATTTCAGAAATGCTTATGAAATTGTGTAGAATTGTGACATCTGACTTGATGTGGCGAATGCAGAGAATTGCTCTGTTCCAGATCAAACGTCTGTGATGGCAATTTAGAGTGGTAGTGGGTTCCTGGAGAGTGTTTTAGAAGCCAACCACAGTGCTGAATACAAGGGATCTTGAGAATTCCTTAGTTCCCTAGAGTGATGCGCATAACCAGGTACTTGGTGAATAGCTCTGATCTCTGAGGTGCATTTGTGAGATTTACCTAGATGTTACACAATGGACCTAGGTAAAGTTTCAGTTTCCAAGATTGTATTTGTGAGTGCCATCTGATTGTAAAATAAATGGAGTTTTATGAAATAAATATTATGTTTCCATAATGCATTTTTGTGGTGACCACTCTTCTTTGATTTTCGAGAAAGGCAGTGAGTTACTGTTTTCAGCAAGTATCTGTATTGTCAAGGTGCAAAGCACTTGAAATGCAGAGAATAACATTCCTCTGGCATTTCTTAGTATGACCCAGCTCCTGGAGTTAGGAATTATCTTTTTAACCCCTTCTGTGCCTTGGGCGTAATGGTTACGTCCTCGGCTGTGGCGCTCCTGTGCCGAGGACGTAACTATTACGTCCAAGGCGCACCATTCAGAAATCCCTCTGCTGTAAACAGCAGAGGGATTTCATTTTTAGGTCTCGCCTAGCGTTGCTGCGCACATGCGCAGCTCGCTCGGCGAGATTTATTGCTCATGAGAACTTTTAGAAAAGGGCTTTAAGCCCCGCCCCTCATTTCCATTGGCTGGCGTCGCCATTTATGCTAAACGGTGGCCTGCCATTGGAAATGAGCTATCTGGGTTGCCTCCCTTTGACTTTTTGGTCCGGCCCATCCGGACTGGATCGCCTGCTTCATGGCTGTCGTGAAGCAGTTTCTTATCGCTTGTCAACAAGCCGTGCAATCCAGTCCGGATGGGCCGGACAAAAAAGGAGACATGGCGCCGCATGTTTATTTTTGCATCTCGCTTTCACTTTAAAGTGAAAGCGCGATGCAAAAATAAACAGCGGATGCCTGGCGAGCGCTTGCTTTTTTTTTTATTCATCAGAGGCGGAAGATCAGGCGAACTAAAGCTGAGGAGAAACAGCTGTATGTTGAAGAGAAAGTTGCACGGCGGCGCTGAGGGTTTTTTGGAGAGCTGAGGAGGGAGCGTGGAGAGGCGGACCACATGACATTGTCCCCTTGTGTACACGGGTAAAACAGTGGCGGCGTGGAAGATTTTTCTTCTGGATGCTGGGGTAAGGAAGGGGAAAACGAGTGCTTGTTTCTTGTTTTTTGAAAGCTGTTTCTCGTTCCGTGTAAGCGCCTAAGGTGGGACCTGCGAGGATGGCACAGAAAAACCTCTGTTGGGTCCTGAATATACACTGAGCTTGGAAGTGATGATGCGGGCAATAGTACACAGACTTCGCTGTCTGACTCTCAAGCAGTCTATCTGGCTCTAAATGCTCAGAGCCGGCTGACCTTTCACCCCGCCCGGGAAGGGCTCACCCAATGACCTACCACAGCCCCGGGCACTTGTCGAACTTTCGATGCCTCGGCCGGCGCTGACAGGCATCCAAAACAAATGACAACGCGCGAGCAGCGCCTAGAAAGAGACCGCGAGGCACAGGGTGCGCGCTGAACAACGAGTAAAACAAGTGGAGTTTGACATCAGTGCACTGTTGATAACTGACTCCGTGGCCCCTGGAGGACAGGTGGGCACGGTGCAGCCCTGACACCCCCTCCTCTCGCATGTCTCGAGAGTCCGGCATTACATCACCAGCGGACCATTGGTCCCTGCAACTTCACTCATTCCTCTGTGGACAGCGAGCCCTGCACTGACCTCCCCCTGGAGGCAGAGAGGGCGCACGTTTCTTCATCACAAGACGGGGGTCAATAAAGACGTAGACCCCTCTCTCTACACTGTACACAGAGAATCCTGCACCGACCAGCACTCTAGCACCCTGTCAGAGTGCAAAGGCGCCCCGGCTCGAGCCCTATGGGGACACCCCGGAAACTTAAAGAGAACTAGCAGACCTCGCAGAGGGGTGGGGCGGGGGTGTCAGCGGGTGGGCTCTCACTTGTGATCAGCCGAGAGTATGAATGACTGTACATCTGCAGCGAAATGCGGATGTATGAATGAATGGGCGGGTTCAAGAACCAATGGATGAATGCCCGCCCGAACATGCGTGGGTAGGGAGGTAGGCGGACGTTGGGACGGAGGGGTGGGTGGAAAGGGCATTACGATGGATGGATGAGTAGGTAGATATATGTGGCGGATGGATGGAGAAGTAGATGTATGGGTGAGTAGATGGATGAATGCATGGATATGTAAAATAACATGCAAACTGGAACAGTGTACACTGAACAATCACTGGGCGCTTCTTGAATGAAGGAGAGCTGTTGGAACAGCACTGCACTGCTATCTCTTCGAGCGACTCTCAAAACGTGCCTTTGCTTTCACTCTAGCAGGACATCCCGTTATTCTTCACCAGCTGTGCTGGATCTTAGGAGACGCGTCATACACGTTAACGTTGTTCTGTGAAACGGTTTTAGCACTGCAACAAACTGTTTGATCTTGGCCAAAGCATTTCATTTATCTGCACCTCAGTTCCCCGCGCCTCCTACTCTCCCGAACAATCGGACCCATTTAGAAAGCACTTCTCTGTATAAAATGAAGCATTTGCTGTATAATTTTCCTTCAAGACACACATGACCTGTTTACGAATAAGCTATTTTGTTCTTATCCAGTTGCACCTTATTTCTCCGTTATTTCATGACGATTCCAAACCCAGCATGCTTTCTAAAAAAGTTTGCTTGGTGTGTCTGTTTCTAAAGCCAACTGACCAGTGCACTAGAAACGTAAAACAAACAGCGCCTCGGTGAATTTAGACGTGCACTTTTCCATGCCAATGTATTCCATTGCTTAATCATAAAGTACTTTACCCCCGAGAGATATTCAATCCGAGTTCTTAAACTGAGCTCACGTTTTAAAGACAAAGAATCATGAAAATATGTGCTGCTTTTTCATGGCTCTAGCCACCTTGGTTCTAAGAACCCTTTCACTCCTCAGTACTCTGTCAGTTTTTAAATAGTAAGCATTGTTTTCTAATTAAAGGTGCACACTTTTTATTCTGACCACGCCCTTTCAATACAACGAAAGATTTAATTACAGACGTTTCTCCAGTGCCCAGGTCTTGACACATTTTACTTGGATCGTGGTCGTATGATGCGTAGTTCTCACGAGAATAGGCTGAGTAGCATTGCATATTACCCTTATTTGTGAAGGTGTTGCAGGGCAAAAAGGTACTGGAACTGAAAACCACAGACGGAAAAAAAGTGCATGCTGAATACAAATATCTTCACCAAAACTCTGACAGACCCCGATTCTGAATGGAGGTGTACCAGCTCCACAAGTAATATTTCAGATCAGTGGTTAATTTGTAAAAATAAATAAATGTCGGGGCTCTGGTCAATGCAAAAGGTCTCGCATTTGCAAGAGTTTGAGCTATTGGTATTGTAAATGACAATGCCTTTTATTTATGCAGTTTGAAAAGCTGGAAGCAGTGCTTAAATGCGCACTTTGTACTTCTAGTCCTTGTTTCAAGAAAGAAGGCTGGCAGTAAAAGAGGCGCAGTTATTGCCAGCTTTGCATCTCGTAAGCAAGGACTATATGTACAAAGAGCGCCTTCGCAGGTTTTCAAAACACGCAAATAAAATGCATTGTCATTTGCAAAGCCAATAGCTCAAACGTTCGCAAATGTGAGACCTATTGCATTGCAAATGCTTGTTACTTTTTCAGCCTCTGGAGCGGAGGAAGAGCTTCCCCAGTTTCCCGAGGCATTTTTGTTCTCTCAGTGAAATGACGATCGGCGCCCATGGCGCACCTACATCATTACATTGAAGGTGAAAGTGAAATGAGCTTGTTATCACTTTCACTGCCTACGTGCTTGCTGGGCTATCTCAGCCCCGAGCACGTAGGCAGACGGGAGATGTATCATTGTAAAGGCGAGTATCTCCCCTTTCCAATGGTACCCTTCCATAGAGGATCCTTGTTTGGGGATCGCCGCAGGAGGGCAATCCCCAAGCGGGGATCCACCACAAGACACCAGGGAGGGGGGGGGGGAGTGGCCCATTGGGCAAGGGCCTTTGCTCCCCCCATATTTGTATGGGCATATTCAGTCTTTCTGCCCCTCCTCCTTGGGGGCAGAAGGGAGCAATAGCCCTGTCTGGGTTTGGTAGGTTTCCGTAGATGGCCGCCGACCCCTGGAACAAAAACGCAGGAGCCCCATATCTACTACAACACAATCTGTTTTTGTAAGGGGGGCATCTGCGCTTTTGGTCCTGGGCTTGGCGGCCATCTTGGGAAACCTACCAAACCCAGACATTTCTAAAACGTAGATATCCGGGGGATTCCAGGCAGGTGTGGCTTGAGTGGATCCCCCAACGTTGTTTTACCCAGAATACCCTGCAATCCTCAATTTTAACTATAAAAAAGAATACGTTTTCCTCACATTTCTGTGTGGGGAAAGTTGTGGAATCACCGGGCCCGCACAAATTTTCTACCACCCAGCGCTCCCTCAGGTCAACCGAAACAAATGCTGTCTCTCTTGTGTGGGTGGGCCAAGTGCCTGCCACAGGGAAGGGAAGGGCCCAAAACGTATTGTGGAGGCACCCAAATTATCGATCACAAAATGACCTGGTTTTGCAAGGGGGTAACCTGAGTTTTTGGTCCCAGGCGCGGCGGCCATCTAGGGAAACCTATCAAACCCATTCATTCTAAAAACTAGACACCTGAGGGAGTCCAGGGAGGTGTGGGTTGCGCGGATCTACCAAAGTTTTCCTAGCCAGAATCCCCTGCAAACCTTAAATTTAGCTAAAAAAGTTGTGGACATTTGTGCCTGCCCACAGATTCTAGATCTTTCTGTCACGGAAATGTGAGGAAAATGTGTTACACAGTTTGAGGTTTGCAAGGGATTCTGGGTAACAGAACCTGGTGAGAGCCGCACAAGCCACCCCATCCTGGATTCCCCTGGGTGTCTAGTTTACAAAATTGTACAGGTCTGCTAGGTTTCCCTTGGTGATGGCTGAGCTAGGGCCCAAATTCCACAGCTAGGCACATTGCAAAAAAAGGGTCGGTTTTCACTGGAAAAATGTGATGTGTCCATGTTGCATTTTGGGCCATTTCCTGTTGGGGGCACTAGGCCTACCCACACAAGTAAGGTACCATTTTGATCAAGCATAGAACAAGTGTTACATTTGGAAGGCAGAAATGCATAGAAAGACAAATGGTAAGACGGTGTGTAAAAAGAAGTAATTTTGAAAAATACCCTCTAATTCACATGCTAATATGGGTACACACAAATAACCACTGCTTCTAAACTCTGTATCTTGTTCCCATTTCAGAAATACATAGGTTTCCTTGATACCTATTTTTACTCTTTATATTTTACAAAATGAATTGCTGTACACCCAGTACACATTGAAAAACCATTGCAAGGTGCAGCTCAGTTATTGGCTCTGGGTACCTCAGGTTCTTGGTGAAACTACAAGCCCTGTATAACGGTATGTTGCTTTAAAAAACTACCATAGTTAGAAGAAGTTGCAGATGAAAATGTAGGAACAAATGGCTGCTTTTTTCAACTCTATTTCAATATTGTTTTTATTTCAACTGATACTTTCTTTAGGAAAGTCTTGCAGTATCAACAAAAATGATCCCTTGCTAAATTCAGAATTTTGTCTACTTTTCAGAAATGTATAGCTTTCCACGATCCATTATTGGTTTTACACCCATTTCTAGCACCAACTGGAAGGAGGTTGAAAGCACACAAAATAGGAAAAAAGCTGTGCCCCAGTAAAATGGCAAAACTGTGTAGAAAATGTTGGTTTTCTGACCAAAGTCTGCCAATTCCTGAAAGCTGGAAAGAAGTTGATTTTAGCACCACAAACCTTACCTTGATCCCATTTGCAAGGTAAAATACAAAAGCTTTCTTCTGCAGCACTTTTTTCCCATTTCCCCCCAAAAACCTAAAATTTTGTATTTTGCCTAATTTCTCGGTCCCCTCCCGGGTAATCACAAACCCTGGGTACCTTTTGGAATCCTCAGGAAGTTGGAAGAAAAGGACCACACATTTGGTGTGTGTGCCTTATGTGGGCAAAATATTATGGGGGGGCCTAAGCTCCAAATAGCCCCCCAAAAAAGGCTTGGCACAGGGGGCGGGGCTGGCAGCGAAAGGGTTAATCTTTCCAGAGGAAATATTTATAGGGTAAATGGTTTTTGAGCATGTTTTAGCTGCATAGTTTAAGGACTCTAGTACGGCCCAGGCCAAACCTTTGGAATAGCCCATACTAGACTTAGAAGACACAGATTCTTTTGACCTTTAATTACCTAATGTGATCTACCCTGAACTTAGATATATATATATATATATATATATATATATATATATATATATATATATATATATATATATATTAGTAGAAGCTTGCTGTGGAAGATGCAAAAGTGTTTGGTACAATATCCGGGAGTGTCTGTGTAAAGTAGCTGCATTTGTGTACATCTGAACTATTTGCATAGTTAACTAATAGCTGCAGCATAAATGCATACTTTTGTATTTGAATGTAATGGTTTATTAGCAAGTAACTGATTTAGGAAGATGTCTGCAGGCAGTGAAATTGGGTGTTCCTCTGACTTTTGTGCTGAGTAGGGTTTGATTTGTCCTTGATGGTGCCAGGCTTTGGGCCCTAACAAGAAATTTGTTACAGCAATTTGCTCTTCATCTTGCAAGCCCTTAACCAGCATATGCTGGGCACTAGACTTCCCTTAATGATGGGGTTTTGTTCATTTTAACACCCTCAATGAGGTTAAGACAAGCCACTAAGGTCGCACTCGCTCGGCCCCCAGCATACCTTGCTTGTGCAGTCTCCCCAGCAGTAGGCAAGAATATGGGAAGAGAAAGACTATATACAATGCTTAATTTGTGCCGGTGATTGATTTCTGAACACTGGCCCTTATTTATGTCGGTCTACCACATGGTGGCGATGTCCATCTGCTATTGTGCAGTGCTCCTCAACCTAGTGGTCAATATACTTTAAAAAAAACAATAAAACCAGCAGTTGCAGGCCATCCGTACAGCATCCGGTGGTGTGGAATAGTACAGTATGTTGCTCTAGTATTGTATGATGGTTACTATTTGGCAGTGATGGCAGAGGGTAATGTCAACATGATGGCGTTCAAAGAAATACCTCGGTCTCTGGTGCTTCTATTTTTACAAATTAAAAACCCATAATATCGGGCAGATATTTAAAATATTTAAGACTGGAAATATTCCAAATAAGGAAATGCCCCAACAAAGGAGGGAAATTTTGTAAGTTATTGAATTGGCCAATGGGTATAGCTTGTGTGGAGAGGGAGATAAGGCCTCCTGTAACAAGTGCAGTGAGGTCGAAAGCACAAACCGACTGGCATAAATATGTACAAGACTGAGGAGGTTTTTATGCATAGTAGTATAAATATACCCTTTTTCCTCATAACTAATATTCGCCCTCCCTCCCCTCTGTGTTAAAGTTCAATGTACTCATAATCTCTGTGACTTGAACATGTATTATGCTCCAGTAATATGTAATTGTGGCTTCATTGTAAAGCACTCTAATGCCACTTGATGAAGTAGCATCATAGAAAAACACGGTAAATAAATAAATTGGTGGCAGGCATAAAGAGGCCCTTGACTCCCAAAGTAGGCTGGAGGGTGAGGCACGACAGAAGCAAACGCCAAGATGTCCAGCAGGAGTAGGTGGAAGGATTTACTGGAAAACGGTGCCATCAATTGCCAAGCCTATGTCAAATCCACACATAGAGGAGACGAAAGTGGGGTCCATATAAGCATAGCCCTACAAGCCCTTTGGTGGTTGGTGTGTGGTGGGTATGAGGGCAATTCGGTAACGGTCTTTCTGGGAATGGGGTGTGAGGTGATGCCCCCATCATGAAACAGGAGACTTCAAGTTGGTAGGAAGACAGTAACTTTAATGTACGTCCGTACACAAGAGACCTCCGCCACCAGACAGCTAGATCAACTGGCAAAGATTGAACAACAACATTCTTACACTTGGGATGACATTCTAAATTACATCATACCCTAGCAACCGCAACCAAGGCAGGTTGCTTACTGCATACTACAGAACACCACATCACCTCCCCCTTTATAACACAAAACATTTTTTGAAAATACATTAGCGAGTACATTCTTGCAAACGACGAGGAATGGTCCTTACACTGATAGATTTCCTCCTCCGCTTGAGAAGAAGGAATCGTCACAGGAACGTCAGCACTTTCAGTTTCCTGCGGAGAACATCTGGCAATTCTACTGAGATTCCATATTTTATAGTCACTAGTTTTGACCGCATTGTTAAACAATGTAATAATCATCAAGGGCTTACCAAACTTGGAATTACCCACACCCTTCTTTGGTAACTTTACTCTGACCCAGTCACCAACACCCACAAGTGTTTTCTTTATGGCCTTTCTCACATCAAACAACTCCTTCCTCCTTTCCATACTCTTCAACACTTTCTTTCCATGCTCCCGTACTTTCAACACTACTATCAGCAATTTTTCTTCTAGAGGCCACCCGGAATCACAACGGAATCATGTCTGTGATGGCAGCTCTTCCTTTAAACAACCTAAAAGGAGCCACGCCAGTGGATGAATGAGGCGTGAATCTGTACTCTCGGACCTTCTTTTTGATCGCCGCTTCCCAATCGTAACCAGACACTACAGATAATTGCATGGCTTCGTTTAGCACCTTGAGAAATCTCTCCACAACACCATTGCATTCAGGATGGTACAACGCAGCCTTTTTATGCTTGATGCCTCTTTCCTCCCAAAATTTCTCTAAAGCACGAGAAGTAAATTGGACCCGATTATTAGATAACAAAGACATGGGAAAGTCTTCTCTTTCAAAAAGATCCTCCAAAAATACCATCACAACCTCTGATTAACAATTTTCACCTCAGGCCACCTTGAAAACAAGTCCACACACACTAAAACATAACGGTCTTGAGACTTCAACTTAACGGGCCCTAGAATATCAATGGCAACATCCACCCACGGACCAGTGGATTGCTCCCTGATTATCATCGGCTGAGTCCTACACTTCAGCACCTTGTCACTGCCTGCACATTGAGAACAATTGTGAACTATTCTCTCTATGTACTTATCCATGGCCGGCCACCAGTAAGCCTCCCTAATCCTGTCCTTGCTCTTTGCAATACCTGTATGGCTCGCATGAGCATTGGCCACTAGCTTATCTCTCAAACTGTCAGGAACCACCAATTTACTCCCACGCATCAAAATACCATTCATTATGGTCAATTCATCCTTAACGTTCCAAAACCCTTTGAGATTCTCTTCACAATTTTGCTTGATACCCCAACCACCTTGCACTTTCAACATAACAAGTTTTAAGACATTGTCCTGGTTAAGGCCTTCATTCCACGCATCTTCCGAGATAAAACCATCAGTAATGACACAAACATTGACCTCCTCCTCAAATTCCTCTCCTGAAAAAAACTCACACTCCTCAGACAAATCAGAAATTTCATTTGTACCACATGGCCTGGACAGTCAGCCAAAATATTTTGAACCAGGTAAGTATGAAACATTGAATTGAAACTCTTGCAAGGCAACAACCCACTTTCTTCTTCTATGGGAAACGAAATCAACACCTTTCTTACAGAAAACACCTTTTAGAGGTTTATGATCAGAGATCACTTCAAAGGGTTTTCCCCACAAGAATATTCTTAGTTTCCGAATGGCCCAGTAAACACCAAGGGCTTCCTTCTCCACCACCGAGTAATTACATTCAGCCCCTCTCAAAGGCCTGGAAATAAATAAGATGGTCTTCTCGGAGCCCCCAACCTTCTGCAATAAAACCGCACCCAATCCTTTTGAACTTGCATCCGTCATGAGATAAGAGGGATCAAAGCTCGCTAAACAAGGTGCTTCATTCAAATACCGTTTGATCCCATCAACTCTCCATCGCAAGCCTGATTCCAAACAAACTCTCAACCTTTTTTAACAGACCACGCAAAACTTCAGTTTTTTTTAGCAAAGTTGGGAACAAACTTATTATAAAATTCTGCCATCCCTAGGTATTTTACCAATTCTTCTTTATCCTTTGGATAATCTGTTAGAAATGGCTTCTACCAAGGAAGGTTTTGGTTTGATACCTGAACCAGAAATTAAATGACCCAGATACTCAATTTCTCCAACATTGAATGTGCATTTTTCAACCTACAGTGTGAGACCAGCAAGAACGTTTCCTAAGACTAGAGCCCACCTTTCATTATGCTCTTTTAAATCAATGCCATAGACCAGAATATCATCTTGATACACTTTAATCCCCGCAACACCCTTCAGAACTTTCTCCATCATCCTCTGAAACACAGAGGCTGTGGAAATGAGACCAAAGGGCATCATGAGAAACTTGAACGTTCCAAAAGGTGTTATGAATGACGTGAGATCTTGAGAAGCCGGATGGAGTTTGACCTGATGATACGCTGAAGAAAGGTCCAACGTTGAAAAATGCTTTGCTCCACCCAAGGATGTCAACATTTCTGTGATGTTTGGAAGTGGGTAATGATCAACAATAACCTCTTTATTCAACTCCCTCAAATCAATACATAGCCTTACTTCACCATTGGCTTTGCAAGCCATTACAACCGGAGAAATCCACTCAGTTGCCTCCACCTCTTGAATTGTCCCATTCTTTACAAGTTTGTCCAACACATTCTTCATTCTGTCTTTGACCAGCAAAGGGGCACACACCCCTGACCTTTGCTACCTTTGGTGTAGCACCTGATGTCAATTTTATGTGATGGATATAGTTTTTGAGACAACCCAACTTTTTTTCAAAAACCTCAGGAAATCTTGCAACCCAGGTATCAGTCGCTACATTTACGACTTTAACTGCAGGTAACTCTTTAAGACACACAGAGGGTGTCTGATTGGCGTCTAAATACACATAAAGATCACGCTGGTGAAACCAACTGATTAAAGAGTCCCCTTTCTTGGAGACCTATCTTTCCAGGAACAATTCTACCCTTAAATTCAATAGTGCCCCAAAAATACCCCAAGAAGTCAATGATTTCTTCTCCATAACCTCTGGCTTTGATATCCGCCTTAACCAACTTGACTTTGTTCAAAAGTTGTTGATCATAAAAACCCTTGCGCCAGAGTCAAAGAGCATTCTTACGGACTAGTCCTTTATAAACACCTCTTCAAAGGGACCTTCATTACCTGAATTATTAACTTTACAAATCTCAACAATCTCGTTATCTTGATCATAAATGTCTACTTCCCTGACATTCTTTTGCTCCTTTTTAGATTTACAGCATCGTCAAGTCTCCCTTTTTACCACAGTTGGAACGTGAGACCTTCCACCCTGGACAGTCTTTGAAGTTTTCCCACACCTGAAACATTTGCCTTGAAACCTGCTAGTATTAGAAGTTTTAGTTGACACCACAATTTTGTCAGAACCATTTTTTATCGTCTTATTAAAGGGTTTACTACTCACTTCTCTGACCATCTCCTTTTCATTCTTTTCTACAGGACCATCTTTAGTACACTCTTTACGAATAGTGTCAACGCAAGCTTTTGAATGTTCATGCATTTTTAAAATAGTGATTACCTCTTGTAAAGAAGGATTATCTCTTTGCCACAAGCTATCCTTTGCTTTATCAATGAAACATCCCAGCAAAAGTTGATCTCTCAACCTCTCATCCATCGTTGCACCAAAACGTGGATGCTTATTTCCTCAATCTAGTAATATACTGCTCCACAGATTCCTCCTGTCTTTGCATTCTCTTCCCAAAGTGATAATGCTCCAACACCATACTCACCTTGGGAAGATAATGTATATCCATTTTTCATATTCATTCATTTTTTTTTTTTAACTTGGCGGTCTTACACAGAATCCTCCAAGATAATATCCTTCGACTTATTTCCATTATATACATTTGAGTCCAGAACACATTTCACAATTAGTTATACCTTTTCACATTTATGTAGGGGTGTGGAATTTAATAAAATATCTACTTGTCCATGGGGCAGGTTGCTTCATAAATGTACTTGTCCTGTAACAAAATCCACTTGTCCCTTTTGCGCCTTGTAATGCGGCAACACATTATGGCAGCAGTCTTATTATATAAGAGCTCTGATATAGCCTCTCTGATTATGCCAGGGCTCATACAATTGTAGGGTTTGAATACTAGCCAGTCCCTTATGTTGACACGTTTCTGCAGATCTACATACTGGGGCTGAAGGTAGCGTTAAGCAATAGTTCCAGGGTTATAATCCCTATTGAGTCTGTGCAAACCTACTAACTTGCATGTTTTAAGGTTTTTCACCCCCTCCTCTCTAATCTTGTCCCATACTGAGAAAGGTTGGAACTTTACTCCTGACAATGGCAGATGTGAAACCTCTTCCAGGGTTTGGAAAAAAGTGGTTGGAGGGAAAGTGAACTTGCAAACACTCAGATTTTCACGTGAGCAAATTAACACACGCATATTTGCTCATGCTAAAATGCAGTTCACAAATATTTTCTAGGAGTAGTATTTCTTGGCCTACTTTTGTAAATTCTTGTGAACTCACAAAAGTTGTATATCTGCACTTAACGCAAAGGCTTGTACCATGGGTGCACTTTTGAGATTTTCTTTAATAATTGGGCCCCTAATTAGATTTGGTGTTAACCATAACCTTTTGTGTTTATTAAAATTCTGTCTCTCTCTCGCTATCTATCGGCTGGCTTGACTGTGAGTGACCGCATTCTGCTCTGTCACAAGGAGCATATCGGCACACAAAGTAGTTTTGTTCAATGCCAGGAACTACTATGGCAATGTGTGCTTTTTGAGACCGAAGACACTTTTTGCTTTTGCCAATGTTTGTTATAATGTGAGGCCCCGACAGCTCCCACACCAATAATGTTTTACAAAACCCATGCCAAAACAAGTCACACATTGACAAAACCAAAAGGCAGACCACCAATTTCAGATCTGCCCTCTTTGCCAATGCTTATTTTTATGTTTCCCATAAGCTTATTGAAACTAGTTACACTGATTTTCCATTATGAATATCTTTGGGAAATACTAGCATACATCAACACATTTTACAAAATTATGCTGCAAAGAAATGGTACCTAACGTTTTACAGAAGTTTAGCAAAATGTTTTTTTCCTACTTGCATTTTTATGTGAACATTTTATTTTGAAAGCAAAGACTCCTCAGTCTTGCTTTGAAGCTTCTGCAAATATTTGCATATAATCAGAGCGCATTCTGGGAGCATTATACATAGCCTCATATTGCTAAACGTTGAAAACGTGCGTACATATTTTTATACTGTCAGCAGTGCAGTCCGAGCTTACAATATTTACTTCACCCTAATAATAAAGGCTTTGCATTTATGAACCATAAATACAAGTTTGAACCGATTTAACACATAGACACAAATATTACCTTAACTGCAGACAATGCCCTTCCCTGATCCATAATGTATTACTGTAAACTGGCAGCCAAAGGGTTTGTGTTATAGGGGGTTGGGCCTACTTGTCCCAAGGATAAAGTACACATTAAAACTTGTTGCCCTTGACCCCAAACTCTATGTCCTGGGCGTCGGGCTATAGGAATTCCACATCCCTGTTTATGGGACCGCAGTAAACCCAGCGTCAAACATAGTTAGGGTTGTCCAAGCACCAACATTTACATGCTACTACTACTATCAGACCCATTATCCTGCTCACTTCCAGTCCCCGTTGGATTTAAAAATTCCCTACATAACTCTCTCCAAGTTACAATGTTCTCCTCTAGCTTCTCATCCCTACGACAGGCTTTCATATGCAGAACTTTCACCAGAGACCACTCTCCCACATCCCTTATCCAACTTACGAACGTTGGAGCCCGTTCACCCATCCAGCATATTGCCACCCTCCGTTTGGCCAACACTAATGCTAACTGTAATAACTTATTGGCCATTTTCCGTTTCTTGCGTTGCGGGACCAGCCCCAGGAGACACTGTTCTTGCGTAGCCTCCAACAAGATTCCCACCCCTTCACGGATTCTTACTACTACAGTAACCCAATACTGCTGGGCATTTCCACGCCAGATGCATGAACCCCGAATGGGCCCTGTGACATCTAGGGCATTCATGTGACCGGGTGGCATCTATACAGTGGAGTCTCACAGGGGTCATATACACCCGCTGTAAAAAATTATAGTGCAGTAGCTTCAGCCGGGCATTACAGGACACCTTACGCGTTAGTGTACATACTCTCACCCAGTCCTTCTCCGGCAATGGCACCTGCAGGTCCTCATTCCAGGGGTCCCATGCCTTAAGGGCTAGAGACCCCGAGTCCACCCTCATGGCCCTATACAATGACGACACCAGCCTACGCCCACCGCCACACGTTAGTAATATGTCTAGGGTCTCAGTGGTCTGGGGCATATCTGGGTAAGTTGGCCATGTGACTTTGGCCAGTTCCACTAGGCCTGCGTATTGAAGATATTGCCCCTGCCCCAAGTCAAAACCCTTCGCACGCCTGCTCAAAGGTAAGGAAGGTGTCATTCACGTACAAGTCTGCCAAAACCATGCAGCCCCCCCTCCCTCCAAGCCTGCAAGGACATGCTCTCCACCATCCTTCGCACTAGAACTAACTGCCAGATGGGCAACTCCGGGTGAAATGGAGCCCGCCCCAACACTCGTTCCACAACTTTCTGACACAAGAAGCCCATTTGCTGAACCACATATGGTAGTTCTGTGCTCACTCCAGCACCCTGCATCAAAATCACAGGTAGGTTCTCTGGTTGCTCCCGACCGCTGAGTAAGTGCTTTTCCCAATTATCACCCTCATCCAGCCATTGCACAGCATGCTGAAGGTGCGCCGCATAATAATAGAGGTCGAACCAAGGCACCCCCAGCCCCCCTCCTCATACCGCTTCTAAAGAATCTGCCACGCTACTCTGCAGCGTTACCCCGCCCAGAACAGGGATATTAATAGCGAGTTCAGTTGTCGAAACACCTTCGCGGGGATCGGGCTCAGGGCATTCTGCAAGATATACAGACATCTCTGCAGCATCACCATCTTTGCCACAGCTATTCTACCCATTAGGGACAGTGGCAGCGTGTTCCAAAAGTCCATGGAACGCTTCAGCGACTCAACTACTCTGGTTATATCCAGCTGAAGTAACTTTGCGTCCCCGTGCGCCACCTGCACCCCCAGGTATCGAAAGTGGTCCGTCTTCCATCTCGCACCCAGACTAGGCAGCTCCTCCGCCCTACACTCAATCTTGCCAGGGGGAACGCCAAGGACTTGCGCCTATTGATGCGCAATCCAGAGTATGCCGCAAATTGATCCAGCAACAGCAGCAATTTTGGAATTGCCTCTCGCGGGGACATGACGTAGAACAGCGCATCATCCGCATACAACGAGATAAGGTGTGTACCATTCCCGATTTGTATGCCCCAACGACATAGGTCTTGTCTAGCCCATACCGCCATAGGCTCAATAGCCAGAGCAAACCGCATCGGCGACAGGGGGCACCCCTGCCGCGTGCCTTGCCCCAGTAACCACTGCACTGACCTGGTTTGACCCAGCTGCACCCCAACCGCTGGGTTCGTATATAATATTTTAACCCACCTGCAAAAGCGTGGCCCAATCCCCAACCTTCTGAGAATCTCCAACAGATGACCCCAGTCCACCCTGTCAAACGCTTTTTCAAGGCCAATAGAGACCAGTGCCATCTCCTCCGCATATACTGCGTCTCGTGCAGTATATGCGCCGACCGTCGTATGTTCATGGGCGTGCTACGGACCGGGATAAAACCACACTGATCCTCCTGAACTAGGTAGCCCATGTGTCGTCCCAGCCGTTTGGCCAGCACTTTGCATAAGATTTTAACGTCTGTGTTAATCCTTGTCAATGGTCGGTATGCTGCCGGGTCCTGAACATCCCCTACCCAGCTTCGGGATCATACAAATTTCGCCCTTGCGCATCGTAGGAGGCAATATTCCGCTATCGAAGGACTCTTTCAATGTCTGCAGCAATGGCTGGACCAACTTCGCTGAGTATGCCTGGTAATACTCTATCGGCAGCCCGTCTCCCCCCCCCCCGGGGCCTTAGCCCTAGGGATGTCTGCTATTGCCTCCGCTATCTCCTCTTCAGTGATCTACGCATCCATCTCTACCTTAGCTTCTTCAGACCGCTTCCTCAGCTGGAGACCCTCCAGAAAAGGGATATAGAGGTCAGCTCTGACCAAGGGGTCAGCCCTGTACACCTTCTCCAGGTGTTGCCAGCATACCTGCCTGAGTATAGACCAGCTCACCCGGCTGGCTGCGGAGGCTAGTAATCAGTGGGGGGCTTGTTCCCTACGCAATATCCATGCCAGTAATCGGCCAGATTTGTCTCCCTCCGCGTGCAACCGTTGTTGATACTTAGTAAGCGTATATTTGTCCAGCCTATCCCACGTGTCTGCAACCTGCTCACGTATTGCACGCTCTTGCTCCTGGGTATCATCTTGCCCCTGCGGCCCTGACTGGAGCTCTGCCAGCGAGTCCTCCCTGTCCCGCAGCTTGGACTGCAATTACTTCCGAACGCCATACGTCTCTCATTGCTGCCCCCCCCGGACCACCGCCTTCATCGCGTCCCACTCATTGGCTCTATTGCTTGCAGTGCCCCAGTACTGTCAGCGCGTTTGAAATTGCCTCTCTACCAACCTGATCTTCCGGTATATTGGCGGGTAACCGCCATCTACGAGGACCCTGCTCCCTGGCCGCCCACTGAACCGAACGGCACACTGGTGCATGATCGGACAAAAAACGTGCCAAGTGAGTAATCTCAGCTGCTATAAACTCGGGGTACTCTGTCGCCAACACCCTGTCTAACCGGCTATGCGTATTGTGGGTGGGCGTGTAACGTGTATATATTTTCTGAGTTGGGTGGAGATCTCTCCAAACATCCCGAAGGCCCAGGTCACTCATCAACCTCTGCAACTGCTTGGCCATTCGCGGCTTGGTGCCGCTCCTGGGCGGACATCTGTCCAACTCGGGGTCCAGCACACAGTTAAAGTCTCCTAACCACAGCATTGGGATGTCCAAGTCTGCTGTGATCAGATCCTGCAGGGCCACAAAAAAATTGGGCTCATCAATATCAGGGGCTTAAGTGTTTAGTATGCTATGTCTCTACCATCCAACTTGCTCCTTAATAACACCTAGCGACCCTCTACGTCTGCTTCGGTGTACTGTAGCGTAAAAGGGGCACTGGGTGCCACCCAAATCAGGCCCCCCTAGAATAGGTAGAGTACGACGAGTGGAACACCTGGATCCTCTATTCTTTCGCCAGACGTGCAGCCCCAGCATCATCCAAATGCGTCTCTTGCAGGCATGCAAACATTGTTGTGTCTTTTAAGGAATGAGAGGACTCTATGCCGTTTAGTACAGGTGCCCAACCCCCTAACGTTCCAGCTAAGAAACTTTACCTAGTGCGCCATATTCATTTACTCGTACATGCTGTCTGGCCATGTGCCAGGACTCCTCACTCTCCTGCGATGACACGCCCTTTACACTAACATACCCCAGAGAGCCACACTATCTGTTATAGAAACTGCGCTCAACGAACTGGAGTGGACTTCACCTACACCCATATCGTTTGTCATGGAATGCGCAACCCTGGCTTTGACTGAAAATTTCTTTGAATACAAGAAACAGTTATACCATCAAAGCCAGGGGACTTTGCCCCCAGTTTAGCTTGTCTGTATATGACAGCTTTTGAAAGAGACATCATCCACAATATCAACAACCCATATTTCCATAACTTGAAATTGTGGAGACGCTTTATAGATGATATCCTCATTTTTTGGAGGGGTGATCGCTCCACATGTGAGGAGTTTGTCACTTGGGTCAATGATCAAAATGAATTCTTAACATTTACCCACACCATCTCGGAGACGGACATCCCCTTCCTAGATCTGAAAATCCTACTGACGGGTGGGTCACTCAGCACCACACTTTATAGGAAACCTTCTGACCGCAACAGCCTATTACTATATAATAGTCACCATCCCAGAGCACTGAGAGACAACCTCCCCTTCGGGCAGTTTCTACGCATTAGGCGTAACTGTACTAAGACCTCTGACTTCAACACAGAAGCCAGTACTTTGGTAGTCAATCTCAAAGCAAGAGGTTACCCAGGACGCAAGATTAAGGATTCCATGAAACGAGCTAGTAACAATCCTAGGGAGGCTCTTCTTGAGATACATTCCAAACCTACGACAGACACCCTTACGTGTGTCACATCCTTCACCCCTGACTCAGCTCGCATTAAGAAAATCATCTTAAAACATTGGACCATCTTAGGTACAGGTGATCTATGCATCCCTAGACCCGGTTTGCATATAAACGGACACGGAATTTGAAGGATATCCTGATACACACTAGACCTAAACAAATCAAACACAGCACACAACAGACCCTATGGGGACTCCCTCCAGTAACAGGACATTACCCGTGTGGTTCCTGCGCAGTGTGTAAGCAGACTAAAATGACTAAGGAGATCTGTTTCTCCGCGAGTTTTAAGTGGACCCTTACTCGCCATACCAATTGTAATACAACACAATGCATTTATATGCTAACCTGTCCCTGCAGCTTGAGATACATAGGCATGACAATGCGTACAGTCAAGACCCGGATAACTGAACACAAAAGTAATATTAGATGTCAGAGGGTCACAACTAGACTATACACGCACTTTAAAGATACCAAACATCATCCTGATTCTCTCCAGTGGGTGATCCTGGAAGCCCACAACCAGATTTCACAATCGAGGCTTTTCAGGATTGAACAGAGATGGGTCCATAGACTCTCTACACATCGTATAGGGCTCAATGACGACATTCCTTGGGGTCTACTGATTTAACCACACTCTTACCCGGGTCCGTTACTATTGAGCACAATATCTGATAACATCTGTTCTGGGGCACTATCTTATGCCTAACAGTGATATGCCTCTTAACAACTAGGACCACTGAACATTACTGATCTCCCTATACTAATGGATTTGTTGTCCTTCCAGACATATGAGTCGTGATTCGTCACGACACCTACATCTATCTTACACCACTTGACCATTTTTTGATACAAGCCTGATGCTACCCACTCTAACTGCCACTTATTCTCTTATGGTAAGCCCTCTCCACGCTACCGTCATAACACTTTCATATACCTGGGCTTATACGGTCTTTATTTCTGAGTCTCAATCGTACCGGTGATAATCATTAATATTCTCATAATATTTCGAGACTAGATCCTTTTTGACCCACGTACGATTTTGTTAGACTCCCTTCAAGGATCCAGTTCAGATCCTTCTTCAAGATGGCCACCATTTTCACCAGCATCCCATTAACATGCCCATTTTTGCTTGCAATCCCGTGAGTTCTCTTTTGGACCGCGTGATGACCCGGGGACTGTGTTTGGATCAACCAGTATTACTGACATTGATTCATTGACATGTAGATAGCCATCACAGGCACTCCTCGGTCCTATATAACGCTAGTATACATCTTCTAGTTACCTTTCCAAGATGGCGGCTTCATTTTTTAATAATCTCTACACGGTTCACCTTGGCCCAAATCACGCGAGATTTCCCTTGAACCGCGTTAAGATTCGCGGGCTCCGACTCAATTAGGAGTATTTATGTCCACCGGACCAGTCTCATTCCACCATCCCGGTTCCGGCGGCAGGGTAGGTCAGGGTACGAGCACTCAACGAGTGGGGGTAAGTGAATGGTTCCCCCTCCTCTTCCCCTTTTATAGCCGGATCGCCCCGACGCCCAAACTATCATGTGGGTAGATGACGTGATTAGGGACGCCCTGAGTTCGCATCTTCCACCCTCCCACCCTTTCTTGGGGGTATCGAACCCGCGCTGTGGTAGATGGAACCCCCCAGGGCGGATACCATGCTTATTTGTACTTTGGCATGGGTTTGACTTCATATACATCAGCATGAGTAGCTACAGTCCGGGTCTCGCCATTACTCGGGTTACACGGGCTTAGGATTGCCTCAACGGGTGGTGTGAGTTGGTAGCGGACTCTGGGTATCCCATCATTGTTAAATGCCCATGGTATGTTTCCGCTGCCAGAGCTCCACCATGTGTCTCATATTGAGTTTATTCGCTCTCACATTGTTTACATCCAGTCTCCTGTTTTCCCTGTTTATTATTTAGGACACACATTGGTGTCCATTTTGACCGCCGGACTCCGTTGCAGGCAATTATAGTCAGCAGCTTGGGTGAGCCGTGTTCTAGTATATCTGTCTTTATCATATTAATTTCAAACTTTGGTTGTCCTTTTAACGTCATTATCATATGTTTAATATGTACAGCTGGGATTTCCAATACATGATTGTCACTAATGTTCTTCTTATTGTTATCCCTTTTGAACACACCACAAGCACGGTGTAGAGTAGGGGTGTATATGAACTTAAATATACCCACACTTCGTCTGAGTACGTTTTTATGTGATGTTGAGTAAATCATTTTAAATTTTAAATATGTATATTTTTTGTCCTCACATTTAGGGCATCTACCTTAACACATGGTATGTAGGTTTTCATTTATCATGTCGTGTAGATAGTTATTAATTTTGGTCCTGATGAAATGCCTTGATCCCTCTGACGCAAAGAGCATGAAACATGTCGACCAGTAGAGAATAGAACTTACATAGCTAGATACCTTTCTGCTAGCTTATTGTCATTCTCCCTGTTTTTACTCAGGCAGTTTACCTCCCAGAATAAATCACTACTAGGACTAACTGACCTGTTTTATTTTACGCACTGCACATCTACACACACACTAGAACCCTCACCCCCACTGCACCCTACGGCAGGAACAAAAGATCCCCGCCAAAGAGCCCCGTACTGGGTGCCCGTCAGGTATTGCACCGCCGACCTGACGAGGGGCAGGCTCATATGATGAAGCATGACACCTAGCTTGCTAGGTGTGTGAGAGCCCTAGTTCCAACAAGGGAATTCCCCCCTTGTTTTCCTTTTCAGGTGAGACGACCAATTCTGAGCGTCATTCTCACCTACACTCCCACATTCCTTTACTCAGACTCTGAGGAACTTTATACCTCCTTTGCCTACTGTCTCTGTGGGGCATGTATACTGGACCTCGTTAAACTTGCCCCCTGTCCCCCCTTTTGGTATACGCCCTTCTTCATAACATAACTTCCATTCACACAACAACTAAGCATACAATCCCCACCCACCCACGCACGATACTCGACTAACATTGCAGACGATTCTGCCCACCCTCCGCTTGTGCCAGGACGTACACAGCATCCCACTAGGCCCAACAGGGGCAACAAAAGTCTTGTCCCCTGTCCGCCCGCCCGCCCTCTACTTATCTGTAAGCCCTCTGCCATTTCGGGGTACATACCCCTCGTATATATCCATAAGCTGGGAAATGTCCCTCCCCGTGTCCAATCAAGCCTGCAAGTGTCTCAGTTCTCCCCCCCCCGCACCCAGGCCACCCGCCATCTCCCACAGCAACAGACATCGTGCATTTTTACTGTACTTCTGTGGAGTAGTCCTGGTACAGTTTACAACTTTGGGGCCCTGTATTCTGTTTTTAATCACTTTCTCCCTCAGGAAGGTCTTCCAACAAAGTCTTGGGCACAGTGTCCATTCTTAATTGTAGTGTCTGATCCTGTGCATCAGGATCAGAAGAAGCAGCTCCCAGCGAGTCAATGTCCACAGCACCTTCCGCAAGGGGGTTCGACTGCAGCAATCCATCCTCGCCCACCGTTATTCTCCGCTGCGATGTCTCCGGAGCACTCTGCGACTCCGCTCGATTCTGCTGCTGCCGGCGGGCTCTGTCCGGACGCGTCCCCCATCGTCGCTTCTGACCCCGCGCCTCTCCAGGCGGCAGCCCATCACCCCGGATGTCCAGCCACTCCCAGACATCCTCCGGGTAATCAAAGAATTGTGCTTTACCCCCCGAAAGCACCTTCAGTGTAGTAGGATACAGGAGCATATATTGCATGTTCAGTTCACACAACTTGCGCTTCACTCCTAAGAAGGATTTTCGGAGGTCCTGAACTGGCTTAGTGTAATCCTGGTAGATAGCCACTTTGTTGTTTTCATACTGGAGGTTCTGGTGTTCCCTGGCCGCCCTCAGGATGCTGTCTCTGTCCCGTTAGTTGAGAATTTTAGCAATAATGGCTCGGGGCTGCGCCCCCGGAGGCGGGGGGGGGACAACAAGGTCCTTATGCGCTCTATCACAAACATGTCCGACAGTCCCTCAGGCACAGCTGGGTGCGAATCCAGCGCTCCAGGAACTGTTCAGCTGCTCTTTGTTCCGCCTTCTCCGGTATGCCCAGTACGCAGATATTACTGCGCCTTGCCCTTCCCTCTGCCTCTTCGGCACGACTCTCCGAGGTCTTCGTGGCCACGGTCATCTGCGCTACTTGCTGCTTTAGGGTTACCACCTCGCCTTTCAGTTCTGCTATATCCACCTCAGCACTCGTGACTTTGCCAGCCACCTTGCGGAGATTCGCACATAGGTTTACATCCACGGAGACACGGCGCTGCCTTTCTTGGAAGCAGAGCGGTGTATTGACTCACTAAGAAGCCCGCTTTTAATCGCTTGACAGTTTTAACAATTTTATTGTGTAACTGTGAATTTGAATTGTTTTTAACTGCCTGCCTTTTACTTACCGATTGCACAATGCACTTGCCTGATGAACAGGGAATCGGGTGGTCCTCGCAAGGGAGCTGGGCCGCCATCTTGGTCAGCAGGCTAGTTGTTAGCCACGCACCACTACTTAATGGGCACGCTGACGCGACCGCGCAGCGGACGCGCCGCTGGCGTGCTGAAGGCGCACCAAAGGCAAGCCCGTCTGCGCCCGTCCGTGCTCGGAACGGGCTCAGGGCCAGTCCCCCTGGTTCTTAGAAGCCAGGAATTCTAACCTACTCAAGGGAAAGCCTTCTCGCCTTGAACTCTAAAGGTAAGGACATCGTCTGTCCATGCCTAACTTTTCAGGCAACTCAAAACAAAATGCCACTAACATGCCCCAGCTGTAACAGAAGGCTCCCCCATATCCTGTTGCACCCGATTAAACCGCCCAAAGCCAAGGAAGGGACAACTATAAAACAAGCATTGGCATAGCCAATAGGTCTCGCTTTTGGGACCTTATAACTATTTAGTTATGTAACTGTTGCATGGCTAAACACTTATAAGGTCCCAAAAGCGAGACCTATTGGCTATGCCAATGCTTGTTTGAAATACCGCCTGGGCTGTCCAACCATCACTTCTACATTTGCCACCTTAGAAACGCCCCGTCAGTATTGAGGCATGTAGACTTTGAGGACAATCACTGGAAACTATAGCACACCAAATCTGCACATGCGAATCAAACTTGGAGGATTGGAGAGATATATTAAGACCAGCATTTACATGCGACGGGGCTCACGCCGGTGCAGGAGAGCCATTACAGTCTGTTTTAACTCCTCAGACATTCAGCTAAACCGTAAAATGGCGAAATACCTGACAAGACTAGAACTGAAAATTAACCATTTAGGGGGCAGTGCAATATCTGGGTCGAATCAGGTATCTTGTATTCTCTTCTTTGCGCAAGTCTCTGTAAGCATTGACACTTTATCATAAACAAACTGGATTAAAAGATACTCTGACTCCCTCTGCACAAGATCGTAATTGCACTGCCACTTTATCACTACCCAGCACAGCCAAGCACAGGCACGCTACAGACTTAAGACGATTGTACGTGCGCTTCTATTAAATACTACGATTGTACGTGTACTTTTAAATGAGACAACTTTACGCACACTTCTATTAAATGAGACAGTTGTCTGCTTATTCTCTCGTACACTCGCGTTGCATGCAGAAGGTCTGGTGGTAATGCCATCTTTAATACGTTATAGTCGGTCATCTTACTCGAGCTTTATTGAGCTTTCTTCGTGCCCATGAGTTTCCGCACAGGCTGTGATGGTGCAGATTAAACGATCCACTATGGAAGCAAAACCGCTCTAGAAAAAAAGTCTGGAAACCTACATCTCCTTGATAACTCCGGGCAATAAGTCTTCCAAACCCCCTCCCCCCATCGGACGAGATGGGTATACAAGAATAAAAAAAAGCGCGCCTCGCGCGACAACAGGGGGGAGGGGGGGCCTGCCGATTGCCTTGCGGGAGCCAGCGGCTATAATTGATACCATATGGCGCTGCCGCTCGCTCCCGCAAGGCAATCGCCACACGTGCACGCGTTGCCATTGAAGGCAATGGAACGCGTGCACGTTTTTGGGGAAAAAAGGGAACTGATGGCTAAAGGTCTCCTCCTATGCAGCGCATGCGCGCTGCGTAGGCGAGACCTAAACAGCAGTGGTTGACCCCCTGCACTGTCTTTTGCTTAACGCCAGGTCTCTGGTTAAACACCGCGCAGAGTGTGTGCTCCTCATCGAGGAACATAATATAAAAATTGCATTTATCACTGAGTCTTGGTCAGATAAGGCGGCAGGGCAGGATCTGGCCAATGCTACACCTCCTGGGTTTTTATGCTATGCACAAGACAGACCTCTTAGGAGAGGGGGAGGACTGGCAGTTGTATACCACAACTCCTTACACTCCTCTTTCCTAACGACTTCCAATTCGACTTGTGAAGCACTCTTTTAATTTCTACACTAGTCACTTCAACTCCTTCAAGGGCATCTGGTCTACAGACCCCCGGGTCCCGCCGGTGCCTTTCTTAAAGCCCTGGACGATATCCTTATTCCCCGTGCTCTTCGCTTTTCCCATTTTCTATTTCTTGGTGATCTCAATAGTCATCCAGACTGCGCTGAGGCCAGGGAAACTCGGGAGTTCCTCGACTCTCTACATCTCGCCCAGCTCTTTCAATGGGTCAGTTTCCCCACGCATTGTGGAGGACATATCCTGGACCCGATATGCTCAAACGTCCCTATTTCGGTCAAAGTGCCCCTTCAAGTAACTTGGACCGATCACAGTGTGGTCCTATTTTCGTGGACCATAAAGAATTTTTATTCTTCGAACCAGTCTTGTCGAGGCAGACTATCTCACAAAATTGACCCGGCTGCTTTTAGTTTGGCCCTGGCAGAGACTCGACCAGTCCTGGCTAAGGATTTGGGGGGAGGCCTAGAGAATTTCACTAGTTGGATTGCACAGGCAGTTGAGCATCTCCTTCCTCCCTTACCTCCTAGGCGAGCCAGAGACTCCACCTCGAAACCTTGGTTTTCCGAGGAGCTCAAAATGCAGAAACGTTTCTGCAAAAAAATTAGAACGGGGCTGGAGACTAACTTATTGTCCTCTAGCAAAAGCGTCATTGAGAAAAGCACAGAAACTGTATTATGCGGCCATACTGCATGCGAAGAGCCTGTATTATGCAGAGCGGATCGCTCACTCTAAAAACAATGCCAAATACATTTTCGCCATTGTGCAGAGTTTCTTGGCCCCTAGTGCTGAGACTATTCTTCCCACCTCGGCCGCCTGGTGTGAGAAACTGTTGAGTTTGTTTCTTCATTGACCAGATTCAGGCGATCCAGGAAAATTTTAGAATTCGCACGACCACCCTAGTTGCGATTTCTGCCCCTACAGTTCCTTTATCGGGCCCTCACACATCACCTGTCATGTTGGCCTTTTCACCTATCGCCCCGCAAGATTCCTTGGCAATTTTAAAATCACTCAAATCTGGCTCTCCGTCAGATCCTTGTCTGGCCAGGTTGTTAGCCGTAGTTGCGGAGGCAGTCAACCCAGAGGTCAATACTCTGATTAATATGTCCTTGCAGACTGCCACTGTTCCCCTGAATTGGAAGCAGGCCAAACTTTTGCCTTTGCTGAAAAAGCCTTCTCTGGATCCTTTGGTTCCAGCTAGCTATTGCCCGATCTCTTTGCTTCCAGCCGTGGCGAAAGACTGTGAGAAGGCAGCTAATAAACAGCTTACTAACTTTGTGGAAGATTGTGGCTTGCTTCATCCAGCTCAATCGGGGTTCAGAGCCAGCTATAGTACGGAGACGGCCCTTGTCGAAATCACGGAAGCAATCGGAGTGTGTTTGGACGCTGGCGGCAGAGCGGTTCTGATTTTATTAGACCTCTCTGCGGCCTTCAACACCGTTCCTCACTCTATTGGCCCGTCTTGGCCCGTCTTTCAGATATGTGTCACTGGATCTGCCTGGAACTGGCTTAGATCATTTCTGGAAGACAGATCGCAGCAGGTTTGGATGCCCCCGTCCTCCTCTGCCCCACAAACTGTGACCACTGGAGTACCGCAGGGCTCTACTTTGAGTCCCCTCCTTTTTAATATATATATCACTCCGCTGATCTATTTGGCAGAGGAGCTGGGCGACAAGATAATCGCTTACGCTGATGATACCCAGCTCCTCTTTACATGGAGCAAAAACGAGTCATCTCCGGTTCAAGCTAGAGCCTGTCTTACGGCTGTTTTTCAATGGCTCCTTTCTGCACAGCTCAAGTGCAATGAGGATAAGTCAGAAATCCTCTTGTACGGGACCTTCCCCTCACAGTTTAAGGAATCACTCTGGCCGGCTGAATTTCCATTACCCAATTCCGAAGGTCAGCCTGTTAAAAATCTAGGGATCTGGTTCAATGAAGATCTCCGGTTCAACACTCAGATCAAGATGCTAGCAGGGCAATGCTTCGGCACCTGAAGATCACTTAGGAAATGTCTCCCTTTTTTGCCTAGGGCCGCCAAAGAAATGGTTACCCGAGCCCTGATACTTTCGCGGATTGATTACGCGAATGCCCTGTACATTGGCCTACCTGGGTATCAGCTGAGGAAACTGCAGGTAATACAGAACATAGCCGCAAGGTCTTTACTGAACATTCCCGGAAGATCGAGCATAAAGCAACATCTGCACGATCTTCACTGGCTTCCTGTGGCTGAAAGGGTTAAGTTCGAGGCCCTTACCCTGGCGCATGCAGCCTTGTACCAATCTGGCCCGGCATATCTCAGGAAACAGCTTAAGTTCTATGTGCCCCCGAGAGAACTGCGCTCTGCGGCGCAGTTCCTGGCGGTGATCCCTCGTTTTCGCCGTATGAGAATGGGCGGTAGCTCCCTGGCTTATAAGGCAGCAGTGGCCTGGAATGCTCTTCCCCTAGACCTTCGCTGCGTCCAAAATGCAAAGCTTTTCAGGAAACGGCTGAAAACGCTGCTTTTTGTGTAAACTCCTCCGCCGACCCACAGCTCCCTTGCAAGGTACCTCGCCGGGACACTCGAGTAGCCGTGCACGTTATAAATGCACATAACATAACATCCTTCTTTATCGGCCTCCAGGCCCTAGAAGTGCTTTCATAGTGGTAGTCGGGACTCTGTTAGATTATGGGCTCTGTTTTGATTCCTTCACGATCCTTGGGGATTTCGACTTTCATCTGGAAGTACTTTCTGACCCAGAAACAATCAGTTTGGGGGAGGTGATGAATAGTGGATATCTTAAGCAACTCTTAGCCCCACTCTTGTTGCAGGGCATACCTTAGACAGGATTTTTTCCAACAACCCACAACTGACTTGTACAGAGGTACTGCCACTTGCTTGGTCAGATCATGCTGCTATTCAATTTGAGCTTGCACCCCCCAACCCCTATCATGGTAAGGAAGTAGTCAAAAAAGAGGTAGAAACGAGAGCCTGGAAGAAAATCAAGAGCCCAGTACTAGAAGCGTTCCTTAGAGCCACGGCCCCCACTCTTCCCACCGAGTGGGTTGACACAGCATGTCATAATTTAGCCCCGGTAAAACTTTGGGCCCCTAAGCGTTCTCAGCCCTCAGCCCCCTTGTTTTCTGAAGAACTGAGGAAGCAAAAACATGCCTGTAAGCGCTTAGAACGCTGCTGGAGGAGAGGCTACAACGATGTAGATAAAGTCATACAAACAGAGCCTTACTCATTATAAAAAGCTACTGTTTATCACCAAAAGGGTCTTTTTCACAGATCAAATTTTACAAGCGAAATCTGCTTCAAAAGAGCTCTTTAGGACAGCAGCTAAATTAACTACCCCTTACAACCCAATAATTCAGAGTAGTCCTGAACCTTGCGAGGAAATCACCACCTTCTTTTACAAAAGGTGGAAGCTATTTTTTCCACTCTTAGCCCCCCTCTCTCCCTCCCCCCCTCCCCCCCCCCTCCCCCAGATAGAAGAGACAGGTGAACCAGCCACGTTGGCAAGCATTACAACCGATTCCAGACCAACCTTTGACATTTTTTCACCACTGGAGAAGCCAGACACGATGAATCTCCTTGCCTCCATCACATCGGGATCCCCATATGATCCCTGCCCAGTGATCAAACTTGCCCCTGAGATCATAGGTACAGTACTGACCCCCATATTTAACGCTATGTTTGAATCCGGGCAGTTCCCCAAGAGATAGAAAACAGCGTCCATTCTCTCGCTGCTAAAAAAAAAACCAAATCTTGACCCTAGGACCCAAATAATTACTGACCAATTTCTCGTCTACCCCTGCCAGCAAAATTGGTAGAAAGAACTATGAACACCCAACTCGGCACATTCCTCCAAGCTAATAACATACTAGACCCCACTCAATATGGATTTAGAGCAGGACACAGTACTGAGTCGGCCCTGTTAAAAGCTACAGAAGAACTAAGAGAAGCCTTTGACCAATGAGGCAAGGCTGCAGTAATTTTGCTAGACCTCTCCGCGGCCTTCGACACGGTCCACCATGATGTTCTAATGGACCGTCTGTCAACATGTGAGATGCAAGGGAAGGCTTGGAACCTTTTGAAGTTTTTCCTAACAGATAGAATTCAATCAGTGGACTTGGATAAAGCCCGCTCAAAACCTTTCTCCCTACCATGTGGAGTACCACAGGGCTCCTCCCTTAGTCCCACCCTTTTTAATGTTTACGTGGCACTTTTGGCGGCGGTGATCGGGTCCTTTGGATTTCAGCTGACATCATACACTGATGATACGCAAATAGTGGTGTCACTATGCCCTGGACAGGAGGCAGAGAAAGGGAAAAGGTTCCATGATTGCATGAAAGCAATCAAGTCATGGATGATGAGCAACTGTTTGAAGTTAAATTCCAGCAAAACAGAGCTCCTCATTTTTGGTCACAATGCCAACTTTTTGACCTCAGACTGGTGGCCGGACGAACTAGGGACTCTCCCGGAGCCAACCAGGAAAGCAAAAAATGTGGGTGTCTTAGTTGACAACAAACTCACCTTTGGGGACCAGGTAAACGCGGTAACCTCTGCTAGTTTCCATCTCCTCAGAATGATGAGGAAAATAAAATCATTCTTACCAGAGGACTGTCAAAGGATAGTGATATCATCTCTAATCCTATTGCGTGTGGACTATTGTAATAGCCTTTACCTTAATATCCAAAGGAAACGCCTAAACAAGCTTCAACTAGTGCAAAATGCAGCAGCCAGACTGCTGACTGGGACACCAAAGTTGGTTTCTGTGAAAAAGAAATAAAGACTACATTGGCTCCCAGTGAAACAACGGGTTCATTTCATATCCCTGGGTACGGTTTTCAAGGCCCTTCACGGAATTGGCCCAGACTACCTGCAACGGCGTTTCCAGTGGTACATCCCCAGAAGAGCTCTTCGCTCTGCCGAAGCAAAAGGGGTGGTTATACCTCTAGCAAAAAAAGTAAGCTAGGGTGGTAGAAGCTTTGTCACATGCGCCGCTCGGGAATGGAATGAGCTTCCTTTCCATCTCAGGAATGCCACGCAGCTGCAGACATTCAGGAAGGTGTTACAGCAAACAAATGATGGACGGAATGCTGACAATGCAAACATTCTCCCCCAGTCAAAAGATCTGGGTTAAATCCATTGTTCTTTTGCCCACTACGCCACCCCAGTTTGGACCCAGCCATATGCAAATCAGTCTTGACCCTGTGCCCCATGGGAACAGTCCAGACCGATCTGCCAGGTCTTCCCTGGACCGGAAACCAGCATCCTGGGACCGGTTTCAGGGTATGTCACCCTTCTTCAGCCAGCAACTGTTGTTTTGACAATCAGGAAGGGGCTGAAAACCTGGCTGTTTGCCACATAGGCCAATATACACCCTGTATTAGAAAGACAGTAGCCAGCGCCAGGACATCCTCTGGTAACCGTGCGCTCAAGAAATGCAATTAACATAACATAAGTGTCTATTCGGTCCTCAAGCGCCTTTCTAGAGCCCTGGATGGCTGCCATGAGTTCCGCCCTGGTGGAAGGAGCGCAGCAAGCCGAGACTCCACTCCGCTTGGATCCAGAGGCCCGTAACGAGGTCCCGGCCCCGGAAGGGCGTTTCCTGTAGGCACGATCGGCGCCATGCACTTTCTCGCCCACAATGACGCAGGCTCGCAACTCGTCCCAAGTCGGTCCCACGGACTCCAGGGATCACCGGCGATCAATTCCCACTTAGGGTGTCAGGTTTCCAGCGGTGCAAATGCAGGATTTTCGGACGGATGGAGAGCTCGAGAGGCTCACGTACTGTCGGCCATGTTGCTTGGCCACGCCCCCCATGCAAATTTCATATTCATTTAAAGCTGCTGTCCTCACTGTCGGGAAGATCAGGAAGATGCTCAAAAACCTCCTGTCCTTCCGAACCTAGACAATGCATGAACAAAGACGCTTTCCTTTCTGCACTCAAAGAAGTGCCACAGACCCTTGCATAATTAGCAAATACTTTCTTCCTTTTCAGCCACGGAATTAACGGGTCCCCGAGGGAGGATAAAAAGAACGGAGCAGCAGTCACGTTCTGCATGTTGAGTAAATGTAGTTAAAGAAAACTAACCACAAATCAAGATGACTGCTGATCGCAGAAGAAACTATTGAGTAGTACTGTTCTAGTAACAATGAGATCTAGGTAAATATTTTTATTTTTTATTTATTTTTTTAGGTACGTCAAGCGTTTGTCAGCACTGTTCTTGTAAAAAAAAAAAGAGAACACTTCGTAAATATATTTTTTTAAACAAAACAAACCGTGAAGCTGTGCGCATCAGCGCTGAAGTTGAAGATGAATGACACGAAGAACAGCTGTGCACGTCGGCGCTTAAATTGAGGATGAGTAACACAAGGAGTAGCTATGTGCGTCGGCACTAAAGACACAGGCGAGCAAACAAAGTATGCAGCCAATATTATCCTACCTTGAATGGTCCCAGTGCAGTAGAGGGCTGGTTATTAATGTAAAATAAAGGTCACCTGGAAGTGACAGCTCTTGAAGAAACGGGCAACCAGGCAGGGGCAGGCATGAAGAATAAATGGCTGCCACGATGCATGAAACCGAAAACCTCAAAATGGCGGCTACGTGTTGCACGGGCTGACGCAGGGGCCAGGCAACACAAGGCAACACACTTGCGCACGCAAGGAGAGGTTCCAAAATGGGGTTGCACAACCTGACGTAGGAGATCAGGCAGCGTCCGGGAATGGGAGGCGCAATGGGACGAGCCACCATGCGAACTCCGTGCAGTCAGGCACCACAAAAGCCGGGTCAAAGCGCTGAAAAGAAGTGCAGCAACAAACAAAAGAAACGGCACCCTACCGTAGGATCAGTGATTAAGACCGCACTCCGCAGGGCCCTACAGCGAAGTGGGAGACACAATGGATGTGGTAAAATAGTGGAAAGGTGGGATGAACACCGGCTGACAGACGATCGTACTAGCAACTGGAAAGTTCAGTAGTTCGCCACAGCAGCTCCGGTAAGTGAAAACTCTTCAGATTTGGGAAGACCAGAAAATTCCCCCAAAGAGAGCTGTGTTGAGATCCGATCCTCGTCGCCAAAATGAGGTGATGCCCCCATCAAGAAACAGCAAACAGGAGACTTCAAGTAGGTAGGAAAACAATAACTTTAATCTACATCCATACACAAGAGACCTCAGCCACCAGACAGCTAGATCAACTGTCAAAGATTGAACAACAACATTCTTACACTTGGGAGGACATTCTAAATTACATCAGAGGACATTCTAAATTACATCATATCCTAGCAACCGCAACTAAGGCAGGTTGCCTACTACATACTACAGAACACCACAGGGTGCCTTTTGGGGATTAAGCCTTAGTGAGTCCAGGACAATGAGGTTAAAAAAAAAAGATAAGCCACATAAACACTGGAGAAGAGGGTGGGGATGGAGCAGGGAAAAGGCTGACTTTAAGGGGCAGAACTACAAAGGTTTGGTGCATCAGGGGACACAGGGATACATGAAAGCAGAGGACAAGAGTAGCCTGCTGCTGCCAAGCTCTAGAGAGAGCAATGCTAGAGATTTGGTATTTATCACTCGTGCCAAATTGTCTGTCATGCAGCAATCTGTAGTACTCGGGGCTTGGAGTGTTTAACTTGTAAATGCTGTGATGCATTATTAAAATGTGGTTGGTGCGGGATTCTACCGGAGTCCGTGTTCTTGTGGCTGGCAAGGGAGATTCACTCTGTCTTGGTGCTCTTGAATAAAGGTTGGTTATACCTTCAGTAGCCATGTTTCAGGGGTTTGGAAAATGTTAAATCTTTTCAAGATGATATTCTGGTTTTTGGAGCGTCCATTCAAGAACACAGCAACATCTTGAGGGCTGTGTTGGTTCGGCTGAGGGAGGCGGGCCTTACCTTGAGGAAGGACAAATGTAGGTTCCTTTTGGAAGAAATCAAATACCTTGGTCCTACTCTTTCGCGGCAGGGTTTCCGACCCAAAATTGACTTGTTGGAGGCTATCGGGTCTGCACCTGTTCCTTGTGATAAAGACCGTCGCACCACAGCGGTGTGACCAGGGTTTCTCATTTTGAGAAAATGCGCAGGAGGAAGACCAGTTATTGTCATGAGAAGAATGGTGGTAAGGAGGTCATGGCCGGTGGCAAAGGGGTGTCTGCTGGGGACAGGGTCAAAATAAGGCATGGGAGACAGTGCAAAGGTTTGTCTAAATTTTGGGGCCCGTTCAAAGTCGAAGCCTTTGACAGCTATGTGCGTTTGGACAATGGCAACAAGTGGAACAAACACAAAGTGGCATTGTACCAAAAAGGGGGTGTTGTGGACAGTAAAGTGGTGAGGCGCGATTGTGCCGGGCCGCGTGTGGGTCTGAAGGGGTTCATGTTGATGAGTGACGACGATTTAACCAAAAATTGGGATGATGCAAGGGGTGAGCTTGTGGGGGTGTTTTGCCCGTGCTTCCACTGCCAATGGCCTTGTTCCTCACAATGGGGCCAGAGGATTTCACTCTACCATTCTTCGCAGACCTCCTCGTTACTTGGAGGATTACGTGCAAACAGTTTGAATTTGTTTACACGTTGTATGATGTACTTGTGGAGGTTATTTACACTTTGTTGTAAGTCCGTTTATTTTCTCTGCCTAATGTGCCTATACGTTTGAAGGTAAAGGCCTGATTGTTAATCCCTGTTTTACCTTCCTTTCCTTTTATTGTTTCATAGTGGTTTTAGGGGTTGAGTAGAAGGGGGGGGTGTTGTACTTGGGGCTTAGAGTGTTTATCATGTAATACGGTGATGTATTATTAGAATGTTGTTGGTGCGGAATTCTACTGGAGTCAGTTATCTTGTGGCTGGTGAGGAAGATTCACGCTATGTCTTGGTGCTCTTGAATAGAGGTTGGTTATACCTTTAGTAGCTATGTGGAGTTGTCACTTCAACGCAATCGCACAGAGCCAGGTAAATCTGGCAAGAATGTGTTCAAGAAATAGTGGCAAGAAAACCTATCGAGAGCTTGCTGGGTATCGCAGTCGTGTCTACAGTAGCCAGCTCTCAGAAGCTTCAGGTGGACAGTCTAGGAGAAAAGAACTTTGCTGATTTCAGCCAGGTTTGCGTGTGGCCTCCTCTGCAGTGGACAGAGACCGTAATTTGTGAAATAACTGGGGTAGTAGGTGGATAAGCTTCGCAAAGGGGGCGGAGTGGTGGTGTCGGAGTCAAGAGGGGGCAGTAAAACAGAGGCTAACATGCAAGAGTTGGCGCAGTGGGGGAGGTGCAAGATGCACGAGGAATTGGCCAATGGTAAGGGGTACCATGAAGATTTAGGCCTCAAATTCGTGTTACCAGGAGGGAGAGGGTGGTAAAACGAGACCCTCCCCCCCCTCCTCCCCCCGATACACAAATCGAAACAACATTTGAGCTTAATATAGTTGCCTTTACATGGTAATGTCACCTCCAGCGTTTGTGGGATCCCTGATAAAGGTGCTTCTACCGGGCCCACCAGCTACTTAGTTTCTCTGATGTTTTAAACAATTTAAGATAGATTTTAGTATAATAAAAAAACTAAATAAAAGTGCTGATTGCATTTGGCCACCCCTTCTGACCCCCAGAAGGAGAATGATGCAATTTTTTCTGTAGCTTTAGTATGTTCTCAACGCTTAGTTGGAATCTTACCCGCAATCAAGCTGAAGTGTAAGATTTGCTTAGGGTTGCTTTTATTAGGCTGAAATGTCGTAAAAGACGTGTTGAGTTAAATAAAAAGCAGGGCACGAAAATGATCTCCTCCCTTTTGGTTTTATTCATCCACCTACAGTAGCAAGCAAGGCAGAAACACCGCTGTCTAGACGCTGGACTTCTCCAACGGACCCCACAAGCGTCCACTGTCTCCAAGGAAGCATAGTACTTCTTCCAACATTCCCAACTGATGACAATTGATTGTTCCATGAGAGTAGAGAAGAACAAGATTGTAATGAACCCAATTGTATAAATGTTTTCTAATTGATTATAGGTGTTTTCAATGTACTGTACCACATATTGTTACTTTTTAAATATTTTTTTTTTTTTACAGGGCACAAAATTATGGATAATCATGGAATATTTAGGAGGTGGTTCAGCCTTAGACCTTGTAAGTATTTAATAGGTTTCCTGCTTCATATACAGTACTTTAAAATGTTTGAAAACTGGTATTAGTGAAATTAGCACTACAATACTTTTTCAGTAGGCCTCATGTTTGAAAAGTGTTGTATGATGATATTGGTCCCTCCCTTTAAACGTGCTTTTAACTCCCGAATAAAGGATGTTCGACATTACCTTTCATTTTTGTAAAATTTCGAATGCCTTTGTTATGACCTCCGTAATGGAATAGTAATTGAGGAGAACATTCTTTTTTCTATTCGAGTTTTCTATTTGATTGGAAAAGCACGGTTCTGGTAACTCTTTTAGGCTACAGTAAAGTTTTTGGTTTTAGGCTATATTCAAAGCTTCACCAACTGTACTTCTGTAGAACTTCCTGGCATAGCCTTAAACGTACGTGTTTATAGTGTAGCTATAAAAGTTCTTTTAATTTAAAATGAATGTAGCATTCATAAAATGTTGTATTGCTAAAATAGGCACTCTGTGCAATGTTTTTCTCCCACACACTTTTTACGTCAGCTGGCAAGGTAGTCGACCCACCCTTTCCTGTAAAGTGACAACTCCATGCTTGTTCTAAATGTGGTCATGGGTTTTTTAACTGAGGCTTATTTGTTGCCGAGTGCTGATGTGGTCCCTCCGAAACCGTGCTTTTCCTCCAGCATGTGTTTTTTTACTAATTTGGGGAGTTACTTTAAGAGGGAATCATGGACATACAATGAAGTTTTTCTCTAGCATTTATTTATCCAGCATTGCTTTCCTGTCCTAAATAGAAGCTCCATTGTGTGGTATAAAGAAACATCAAAAAGCTTTCTTATGATGTACTACCCATGATTTTATTATTAGTGGTAGCACACTTCTGCCTTTCCTGCCACCACTCCCCATCAAAAGGCGCAGCGTAACATTGAATAAAATGTCATTAAACACATTTGCTAACCTTGAGATAGATAAAAATATATCAGTATTTTGCTTTTTCACTCTAAATTACTGGTTTCACTTTCACCCACTTGTCAACGTTTTAGAAGCCATTTTAGACAGGTTCTGGTGCAGAGTCTTTTTCGTGGCTCCCAAATAAGTACAAGCTTCTTCCTAAACAACTAACATCAGGTTTGTCTCATGCCCCATCTGGTTAGGGACACTGCAAATGAAGGAGCACAGTAAGACTGTTGGCAATTTATTGGTTGCTAAATGCTACCATAACACCACTTCTGGTTGAATGTCCACCTAGCATTTCCACTAATATTTCTAAAGAACTTGTTCGGATTATCTTTAAACTTCATTCACCTTTTGCTATTAAGTCTTTCTTTTCTTCTTGAACTCAGATATGCAAGGATGTCTATATCACTGCAGATATAGTGAAAAATCTGTTCTTGAATCAAACTTTAAAATACCTGCCTCTAAAGGGATTTTGTTGAAGACTGAATCTCAAGTGGCCACTGTCGGAGGTGAGCTCAAAGCTTTCTAGGCTGAGCTCCATCTTTTATTGCCCATTTGTAATAGTCTTCTGTCTGGATCTCCCAGTGAAGCTTGCCCCACCCAAGTCTTTACACAAGGCGCACATTTATTGAAAGATCTGGTGGAGATCAATACTGCCCTAGCAAATGTAAGACTAGACTAGTGAAGCTGTTTCTACCGTCACCATCACTTGGGGTAGATTATTTGAACAACTTTCATACAGTTTCACTCCATCTCTACTTGGTGAAGATACTTGTGAAGTTTGTCTTCTTGCAACTTGTTTTAGCAGAACAATGGCCTCCTTGATTCGTTCAAGACCTGGTTTTGGCTTCTTTGTTCTTAATGGCTTACAGAAAGAAGTGGGATGGTGGCCTTTATTCATTGGCTATACTGCTCTTACCATCAGATTCATGGGAACTAGCTACTCGGCCACCATCCTAAACTGGTTGAAATCTTTTCTCATGGATAGAATGCATCTCTCCCAGCTATTCCCCACAGAGCCCAAGCCTTGTCTTCCTATTTAACAGTTTTATATATATGTAGGGCCCCTGACTGCGTTGCTCCATCTCCTTGAAAATAATCCTTTCTGACCGAATACCCTTTTCTCATCCTCTGGTGTTTTGTCAGCGTTTGGACCTGGCCCTTTTTGCAAGGTTATCCCAGAACGTTTTGCCTTCCTCCTGCATTTTTTCTGACCTGTTTTGTTGGTTTTATGACTCTGGGCACTTTACCACTGCTGATCAGTGCTAAAGTGCATGTGCTCTCCTGTAAACTTGGTACGATTGGTCTACACCTGTTTGGCATATTTAATTTACCTGTAAGTCCCTTGTACAGTGGTATCCTATATACCCAGGGCCTGTAAATTAAATGCTACTAGAGGGCCTGCAGTGCTGCCTGCGCCACCCACAGAAGTAGTCTTTCAAACCTGTATCCGGCCTCTGCCTCTCCAGGGCCTGCATGCGCAGTTTACTGCCACAGGGAAGTGGCATTTAAAGTGTTTACCAAGTCTGAAACCCCCCTTTTACTACATAAGTCACCCCTATAGTAGGCCCTAGGTAGCTCTATGGGCAGGGTGCTGTTTAGGTAAAAGGTAGGACATGTGCCTTTGTTGTGTGGCATGTCCTGGTAGTGACAAACAGCCTACTTGGTTTCTCACTGCTGTGAGGCTGCTCCTCTCATAGATTTAGAGTGGGAATTCCGTGATATGTGATTCAGTTGTAATTTCTGATATGAAAGGGGTGCCATGTTTGGTATGTTTGGAATAGTGGTGATAAATCCTGCTTATTGGTGAAAGCGGATTTAATACTGTTTTAGAAATGCCACTTTTAGAAGTGGGCATTTCTGTATGCTTATGACTCTTTGTGCCCAGCCTGGTTGTATATTCATTGACGGGAGCTGGGGAAGTCCATTCACTCTAGACAGTCACAAGTCTGGTTGATGTGTGCCCTGCCTTTCCTGGGTGACTAATAGCCAGACTAAATAGACCTGGTCTACATTTAGAGTGGTGGTAGGAGTTGTCACCTGCACCTGAATAGGGCGGTACCTGCCTTTCACAATGCTGTCTCTCCCCCTGTAGTGTCTGGAGCCAGGGCTGGGGATTGAATGGGGGAGTTTGTTTGAAGTACCCTCCAGAACAAAGACTTTGTGAGTATAAGTACAGGGGCTGTGACCCCATGATTTTAGACACAGCGTGGACTTGTAACTAGATGCTGCTGGCCCTACAGAATGCAACTAGCCAGAAGGAACTGTCATGCTGCCAGGAAAACCGCCACTGGGAACTTTGCTTTGTTGTGCTGACCTGCTGGCAGGACTGCCTCCTTGCCCCAAGGACCCTGTGTGCTGGCCTGATGCCTGCTTTCCTGAACCTGTGCGCCCCCAGTGCTCACAGGAGCTCAGCGCGAGGTGAGCGCTGTGCTCCTGGCTGTTTCCCCCTTGGCTGGTGCCTCTTTTCTTTGCCTAGGGAAGAGCAGCATGTGGGGAGAGGTTTTGCAGTAAATCTCGACAGAGCGCTCCTTTTTCGCTTTGGACGCAGCCATGTTTTCGTGACTGGTGACCAGATAGGGAGATGACGTCAGGACCGATGAGGGAAAGGTAGCCGACAGGAGGAGCACCCCTCCAGCTGCGAGGCAGGCCCTAGATCTCCCCTTCGCTAGCGTCGTCTTGTGCCAGCAAATGTTTCCCTAGGCTAGGTGCGTCTCAAGCTGATGGCCAGTCTAGTCTAAGTCCTCTCACCACTTTACCACTTTAGCTTGGGCTTCAGTGGGCACCGGGGTCAAGAGTAGCAATCATCAATCGGGCCCAGTGGGTAGACTATATTCGAGACCGTGGATTCTGCCTCGTTCAACGGCCTCACTCGCGTGATTCACGGTCGGGCTGGTCCCAGGCTCGTGGCCCAGACGTTCTTGCCTCCGCAGGGTCCCGCCTCCAGGTGCGATATTGCCGTGGTGAAAATGTGACGCCTCTGGCGGGGCTTGGCTCGCTATGGATGTTTGGGTGGCGGTGCGGCCACCGTCACCAGACCGCCGCGTTCGGCCAGTGACCTCAGATGCCGCCGGAGCAGTGTAATAGCCGCCCTCTCCTCCGTCTGCAGGCCCGAGTTCCGATCCCCAGCAGCAAAGGGGGCCAGGCTCCCGGCTCACGATCCCCAAGCGAGACACGGATATCCCCCTCCCGGGGGGAGTCCTCTGGAGCCTGAATTAGGGGGGTTTGGGTACTATGGAGATACTATGGGCCTGGCGGGATCGGAGCACAGAGCACGTCTGCTCACTCCGCCATCTTGGCCACGCTCCTAGTGTGTCCTTTTAAAGATTGTAACAAAACATATAAATGGGGTAATTCCTCTGTAGGGACAAACTGAACCCTATTTAAAATGGAATCAATAACCCGACCATGAGGATCGCGGGGGATCAGACTCCCTACCAGGTGTGTGAGGGCACTATGGTCTGACCACTCTGATCCTCGTGATCGGGTTATTGATTCCACTTTAAATAGGGTTCAGTTTGTCCCTCCAGAAGAACTATCCCGTCTGTTTTGTTACATTATAGGAGGAGTGTGGGTGTAGGACCTCATTAAATATCCCTCCTTTGATTATTTGCTTTTAAAGATTCACAGTGCACTGAAAAATACATTTTGTATTTTTTTTAAAACCAGAAAATTTCAGTGTACAAGCGGGGAGAACATTTTTAACTTCTCAGACCCAATTTGAATGCAAATATTACTTAATGCATGCGCTAACTGTCCATACACCGCCTCTGTGCTCAGTAAAATCTGTGCTGCACTTCTGTCATGACTTGCACATGACCTACTATTGTACAGCCAAGGGTAATGGTCGACTCCAGGGCATCAGGGACAGTGCTCCTGTCTCAGACTTTCCTTTTACAAAACATTGTTTTCAGGTGTCTTAGGCCCATTGGCTCAGTTGAAATAAGCCAAGACTACTGCTCCCTGAAAGCATTAATCTAGGTCTAGGCAGTGTTGTCCCTAACCACATGAATTCATGTGGTAACTGAATACGCAACTTTTACTTTTAATTATCTATAATGATTTTGTCTGCCTAGTGGGTTCATGATGGCTCTGGTGCGTGCATGGGGATTGAACATATGACCACTCAAAGATTGGTGTAACCAGCACATTGATGGATCTGATCTCAAACGGGCGCACAGCGTTAAGACACTGAAAGAACTATCTTCAGCAGAGCTTAGATGATTGGTGTGAAAATGTTTGACCCATGTGGTGATGCTGTAATTTGAACACACTGCTCTGCTGTATGTTCTCTGTGTGTTTAGTTTTATGTGTGCTCTTTTTAAAGTGGGTACCTGTTCTGAAGTTAAATGAAGAGTGAGGTAATATTTTTCTCAATCCAAATGATATGCCTTCAATGCTTTTTTGTTTTTCCTGTTTCTCTTTTGTAGTTACGTGCAGGGCCATTTGATGAATTCCAGATTGCCACAATGCTAAAAGAGATTATGAAAGGACTTGACTACCTTCACTCGGAGAAGAAAATTCACAGGGATATCAAAGGTTAGAATCGATTCATGCAGGGACACTATGTGAAATCTAAATGCTCTAAAAATGTATACATTTTGCTTTTTTTTTTCTTCAATTCCAGCTGCCAATGTTTTGTTATCTGAACAAGGAGAAGTTAAACTTGCAGACTTTGGAGTGGCTGGGCAGCTGACAGATACGCAAATTAAGAGGAATACGTTCGTGGGCACTCCTTTCTGGATGGCTCCTGAGGTTATACAGCAATCTGCCTACGATTCAAAAGTAAGATTCGTCTTTTAGTGTATATGAAAGCAAGTTTTCTTAATTAAATGTCTTTATTACATATTGTGAACGTAGGGTATTGATAGGATAAAAAGTAAAATGAGATTGAATTATGTTGACCTGTAATAATTTCACTTCTGATACTGCAGTAATTAATGACAATGCTGCTCCTTTTCACACGGCTACACTAATTTCTTTATTTACTTAAGTTATTTACTTCTTAGCCTCATTTATTTTGGCGCCTGAGACACTGATGTATCGGCTACTGCTGTCACCTGTGGTAATTCTTTCCAACAAAATGACTGTCAATCAGGTCTGCTGCGCTAAACAGACCCTTGTTCCAAACTTCATTATCCTGGCGTTTTATCCTAGCACAGTAGCAGATTGGAACAACGATGCAAAACAGTTTTTTAGGTCGAGCATTCGAGACCTCTTGTATATACTTTAGTATATATTTATATACTTTAGTATGTACTTATGTGTATGTACTTTGTGGGCTCTGGAGATCAGCCCTAGGACTTGTCTGCTTCCGCTTAGGGACTTTTTTTTCTGTTCAACTGCCTCTATTTAACTGTCTTGATAGAAAACGACCAGCAGAGGTCAGTAAAATACCAGAATTGCTTTCTGCTGAGGGACTTTCTTTTTTTAATTTTTGTCAATTGCCTCTATTTAACTTTCTTGATAGAAAACAACCTGCAGAGGTCAGTAAAATACCAGAATCACTTTAGAATTCTCTAGATTCCAGTCCATAGAAATTGTCTTCCACAAGCACCCGTAGACAATATTTTTTTCAAATCTTGTATTTTCAGTGATATCACCACCGAAGGCCCTGATTTTATATTAAAAACAGAGCTTTTGGACTATACCATTTCCCGCTGAAAGGCAATATTTCTCTCCGTGTTCCCATACCTGGTGTGTCAAGCAGTTTGGTGCTTACTTTCCCTCCATGTTAAAGAACAGTAGATGTTTCAGCACCCAGGCTAATGTGCTGCATAGCTAAATACATATAAGGTCCCAAAGGCGAGACGGAATGCATTGCAAATGCTTGTTTTTTAGATTGTGGAGCATGTCTGTATGGTCAGTTCATTTAATACCCATGCCGCAGATGCAGTTGCATTCCAAATGTGAGGGTGCATGTGCATCTTATTTAGGAGTGGATGAACAATCATTAGTGGGCAGAAAGTAGTCTGACAAAAGGAAGAACTTTCAAACCTTCAGTCCAACAGCCATCATATAGACAGATGAATCAACCAGATGGGATACAAGTCTAGATACATTGAAGGTCTTTAATCCCCAACAGATAGCTATGGGATTTATCCGTTGTCTGGGGATGAAAACCGTGTCCCTAGCGCTCTAAATGTATTAGCAAAGGACACAAGGCAGAGCAATAAAAAGTCGCTAGGATTGTCAATCTGTGAAAGGTGACGGGTATACCTAGTTTCCTCAAAAGAAAAAAGCTAATTTCCACAACGTTGCATCCAGGCACATTCAATCTCACAGAAGTACACAGTTGATTAGCTGGTAGGGATATGCCTGTGCTGGTCTACTGACGTCACTCTAAATCTACTGGAGTTTAATAGGTTCCAGATATCCAACATGACAGTGATTGTCAGTGCACCACCGTTGGTTTGGTAGCTGTGGAATAAATCTCTGGTATAAAAAAATATTATAATTGCAGAGTAAAGCGTTGTCAAGCTACCAGTACACAAGTTTGCTGACACTGACAGGAGAGAAAATGTATCCCTGAGCCTCAAAACCTTCAATAATTTGCAATCCTCCTGAGGCCCTTGAATTCCAACACTTGAAGATACCCGATTGATGTGAGAATGTAATATTGAACGCCAGAAGACCATATGCCAGGAAATCTTATGCTACTAAAATGTACCAGATAGAGTAATTGGTTTCCCAGAAAGATTTTCAAGAAACACTAACTCGTGAAATGGTCAGTTTTGCTTGTTAGATTGTGCTTCCTTAAGGATACCTTCATCAGCTAGAGCAATTCTTTGAACCAACGCAAAAGGCAAGGATTTGACTCTGAAGACAACTTTCTTAATAGCAAACCTGCATTAAAGGATTCTAAAATTGCAGGCCTTATCTGTTCAATAGCCATACTTTATTAGACACAACCGCAACGTAGCTATGAGGATACATTTTCAGTTTGTAGAGAATGTATAGCTACTTTATATGTTAAAACAAACTAGAGAATTGCCTTTTCCCCAAAGAACAATTAATTCAGCTGTAATGGTGCTCCCTACATTAGATGTGAAAGGGCTATTAGGAAAATAAAGCATTTTTTGTTGCACATGCTACTCAAGTTTTAGGTACCTCAGTAATTAGATGGCCTATTGTGAGATGGATTGTTCATACCATTCAGTTAAGTCACTCATTTGCAGAAAAGACACTCAAAATTAAGCCTAAAACTCATTCCATTGGAAGAAGGGAATATCATTGGTATTTATAGGAAATATTTCCATTCATACCATACTACACACCTACAGTGTTGTCCTCTATGCATGCTTGCATTCACAAAGCACTGTTGTATAAATATGCAGTCCCACCAGAGGCCCAAGTAGGTCAAACATTATTAAAAACATGTATTTGGCGTTACTCCTCAAGCCCTTCATTATGGGGGAGTAGGGCAAAGGGAGAAACACTGCTGGTATTCTGTACACATCGTGTGAATTTAGCATAGTTTAACACTACAATAGAAACCGGTTACCTGTAATAAGTTGTTTTCAATCTTTTTATATTGGTGGATAATCTTAATACTTACACTTGTCTCCATCCAGTATCCCGCAAGGTCTATAAACAAATCAATCCACAGTTGCATATACCAATTTTATGTCACTCACCCTACCACCCCAACCACCTCTCCTCCAACAATACCTTCTAGTCGCTCTGTGTCGCAAATGTGCTACCCATCCTACAATATAACACCAGACAATGGTGTAATAGTTTTGCTGTTTGAAAAACACTTGTGGTTTCAAATGTGACTCCCCTACCTCCACATTGATGATCGGGAGTTTGTTGGTCAATCAGAAGAAAAACTGACAGACAATTTAAATTGGAGGTCACAGATTCGGTCTCTGTGGGCTAATGATCCATGTTTTTTTTAATTGAAGTTTCTGGTTTCCTAGCTGGAAGTGTTAATTTTGCAATGCGTTTCTACCCATATGAACTTATTCTCGCAACATGAAGGTTATTTAGCTGCCTGCTGGACCGGCCCTTCCATGTTCCAACAATTGTTTGGCTCGCACTGTGACCAGAGTCAACCAGACTTTGGGGATGAATTTTCCTCACAATAGGCACATTTTTATTTGGTTCAACAGGAGACCAGTGAATTTGGTACTTTCCCTAACGCTGAGCTGAATTCTCCCTATGGGCCTTCCACAGAATAGTCATCCTCATTTGCCATAGTCATTCGACAAGCAGCTGAAGTTCTGGACTTGCAATACCATCCGTTGAGGTGAAAATCAATGTGTTCTCTGAATATTTTACAACGAAAGTCCTCATCTGTACCTTTGCTGCTGTTCAATGAGGCACTAACTGACACCCTCATGGGTACTTGGGCTAAGCCCTGCGCTTGCCCACCAGTTAACAGACATCGCAGACCTGCTCCTGCTGACCCGACCTTCCTGGCACAGCACCCTTCTGCTGAGAGCCTTGTTGTTCAGGCATCTGCTACCACCCACCGACAAAGTCGAAAAGAATTGAGGAATTTGGAAAGAGGGTGTACTCCTCAGCTAGCTTTGCTCTTAAGGTCAGTCAGCGCCAGCTGTTTGCTGGGTAAGTACTCACATTCATTATGGGGCATGGCTGCTGAGGTCTTGCCAGCAGTGCCAGAAAAATTCTGTGCCAGTTTGTTACATACCAAGATGGCCAGAATGTGGCCAAATAAGTCATACTGTCTGGACAAGCCCAGCTATTTAGGCAAAGCGGTTGGAGCTAGGGTGGTGCTCTAGCACCACGATTGGAAGAGATCCACAGGCTTTTCGAGTGATGAAGTGTCTCCCATAGATGTGCCTTTTGACGGTTTCGCCTTTTTAGCGAGCGGGCTGATTCCGCCCTTGAGCAGTTTAATGAAAATAAAGCGGTTGTGTGCTCCCTCGATGTCTCCACACCCACGAGGCAGTATCCCAAACAATTTTGTCCCTTTCAAGGCATTGCTAGGGGCAGTGTCAAGGCGCAATATCCCTGCAAAAGGCACTTCAGTCCTTTCGTGGTCGGGTCGGGTATCTAACAGACGGCGTCCAGACTTGCACGGTTTGCAAACCTCCCATACATCAGCCCCTCTGGCAGCAGCCTCCAGGCCGCTTTAGTTTGACCATAGCCACACACGACCACCCAGTGGTATGCAGAATCAGAAATTTTCTTCAAGGGTGGGAGGTCATAACCTCCAATCGGGAGGTCCTACAGGTAATCCATTGGGGCTACACCCATTCATTCCCCTCGTTCCGCCGCCTCTTCCGTCTACATAGGAGCTGCTTCCTGAGGAGCATTTGTCCATTTTTCTGAAGAAAGTTCAGGCTCTCTTTTTACGAAAGGAGCCATAGAGAGAATCCTGCTTTCGGAGACTCGAACTGTGTGTTACTCTTATTTCCTAGTACCGAAAAAGGGCAGATCCTTGTTCCTATTTTAGATCTTCTACCTCTCAATTTCTTCCTGTGGAAGGACAAATTCAAGGTGCCCATTCTGACCCAGGTGCTGTCTGCCATGGATCCGGGAGACTGGATGGTAGCATTGGACCTTCAGGGTGCCCATTTCCATTTTTCAGTCATGCAGGCCCACAGGTGGTGCCTGCGGTTTAAGATGGGCTATGAGCATTGTCAGTTTGCCGTGCTCCCTTTCAGCCTCACCAGTGCCCCTCGGGTGTTCATGAAGGTGATGGCAGTAGTTGCAGCATACTTTTTGGAGGTACCAGTCTTCTCCTACCTTGACAACTGGCTGTTGAAGCTGGACTTGCCACAGTCAGTCGTGGACCACCAACAGACCGCAAACCTTCCTACATCTTTGGTGTTCACAATCAGTGTGCCTGTAACAGGATACAGGAAATGAACTACAAAACCAGTTTGGTTGGTGTTTTAAGTTTATTGAGCACCTTTTTTGTTGGTTTCAGTTGGTTTTGTTTCTCAAATGAAATGTAATGAGGTTAACCAGAGTTAGGTAGAGATTTCCCCTCTTAAGGAACTCATTAAGTCATTTGCCTTTGCCTTTACCTCCTACGCTGATGCCACACACATTGTGGTCTCCCTGGCCAATGACATATTAGATACAGGACATAATTTCTGCAATTGTATGCAGGCTGTTAACCAATGGATGGCAGAAAACTTCCTCCAGCTGAACTCTGGTAAGACGGCGGTCCTACTCTTTGGGGCAGACCCTTTGTTCTGGACGCCCACTTGGTGGCCCCAAGACATGGGTACCATTCCGTCCCCTGTCAAAGCCCGCAATTTAGTTGTTCTGATTAAGAATAAGTTGTTCCTCACTGACCAAGTCATTGCAGTCACTTCCAAGGTCTTTCATACATTAAGGCTCATAAAGAAGGTACTCCCTTTTACCCCCTCTCAGCTTCAGAATATGTTAGTGACTTCCTTTGCTTTGTTCCGATTAGAGTACTGTAACAGTAAAAAAAAAAAAAAAGAAAGTCTGTATCTAACTGCCCACAAACATGTGCTAAACATGCTACAAACCTTGCAAAATGCAGCCGCACGGCTCCTTAAAATTCCTCAATACCAATCGATTGCTAAACCCATGAGGGAACTACACTGGTTGCCTATCAGGGAGAATTACTTTAAAGGCTCTGTGTATCGTCCACAAGGTCCTGAATGATCAAGGACCCTTATTCCTTTAACAGTTTTAACTGGTACCTGCCCACTAGGTCACTACGATCCTCTTTGGCAAAAACAGTTGCAGTACCCAGATTCAAACGTGCGACTTGAGGTGGCCGTATCTTTGTGCGGTATGCCGCTCTAGCATGGAATGAGCTTGCGTTTCATATAAAAGCTTCCTCCAATCTCTTGGTGTTCCGAAAATCCCTCAAAAACTGGCTTTTTAATTCTCTGTATTTAGGCTCACTCACCGTGCGAGACTACCGCCACACTGTGGCTAGCACCAAGACTCCCTCTGGGGTATTCAAGCGCTTAATAAATATTAATAACATAAAATTTTGGCCGTCCGTTTAGAGTTCCTTCACTCTTCGCAGTTGTTTTCCTCCCCTCTTCGGTCTTTCACTCTTTCCTTTTTCTGGTAGCTGCTCAGTCCCTTGGGAAAGTAAGAGGTCCTGAGTAGGGTTCCAGTCACCCTCATAAACCTACACCAGTTCACCATCATGCTATTAAGTGCAATAGCTTGCCAACAAGGGTGTGTTTGGGATAATGGTTTTTTGTGCCTTGAGATAAAGAGGTTTTTATGCCTTGGTTTAGTGCTCCCTGGTGATTACTGAATCAATTCTCCCACTCCAAACTTATTCACACAGACATAAGTGCCCCAATTATCCCCATGGTGTTAGTACCATTCCCGCAATGTGTCCATAGCCACTTGCCTGGAGCTACAGCCCTGGCTTTGGGCCGCAGCTGACGGGACCTCTGCGCCTTCCATCCTTGGGCTGCTGCTGCTGTGCACGGTTTTTCTATCCTTCGGTAGGAAACTGCTCCTCTGTTTCTCCCTAATGTCCCAGTCGGCTTCGTTTCGGTCATCTTGTCCGCTCGGGAGCTTCTTCGCGTGACCCTCCTAGGTTCATTGGTCTTCCGTAGCTCCCTGATTTCCTCCTCACGGTGTCCTCCTCCGTACGACACACCTCCTCTCTGGTTTTGCGTATTCTCCTCGCACACTCTCTTCCTTGTCTGTTCTCTTTTCTAATCCCTGCTCGGCTGATGACGTCATGATGCCACAAATGCTATGGCTACGCGGCGCCCGAGTCAGAATTTTTGCCCTTTCTTGGTTGTTTTTGACAGCCATGTTGGAAGGAATATAGAACCCAGAGTATTCCCTAGTACAGTGCCAAAGTCCCACTGGACTTCAGAGGCTCCCTTTCATCTGAGCTAGCCTGGATTCTGTAAATTTTCTGGCCTTCCCTCTTGATCAACAAGTCCTGGACATTCATGCTTTTTAGCCTATTGGCATCCCGCATCTTGCTCGCCGGCCATGCTAGATGGCATATGCGGGCTCTGTAGGGGTGTCAGAAGTCTCAGTAGGCGCAGCACCAAGGCAACTTGTCACATTCCATCCAGGTTTTAGAGGAGACTGCAAAAGATCTACATGGTGGCTACTTGACCACCAGTGAACCAGGGCAGGCCGCTATTCTTACTCCACCCAGAGCTGATGCTGGTGACAGATGCATTTCTGCTAGGTTGGGGGTTCACCTGAGAGGGGTAGAAATTAGCAGTCTCTGATGGAGCTCAGTCTCCAAATTAGCATGTTGGAGTTGTGGCCATTTGCTTTGTTTTGAATGCCTTCCTGTCACCCATCAAGGGAAAGCTGGGTCAGAACCTCACGTACCACACCACTGCCATGTGGTATTGTCACAAAGTGGGGTCCTGGGGTCTGTGCCAGGAGGCCCTGGTCCTCTGGAATTGGCTTATTTGTCAGGACATTTCCCTGATTGTACATTACCTGGCAGAATTTTTAAACACCAGGGTGGATTAACTCAGCTGGCAATGACTAGTGGATCACAAATGGCAGTTGCACCTGGAGGCCATGCAGGGCTTTTAGCAATGTGAAGAACTCTGGCTCGATCTCTTCACCACTGCCAAGAACGCTCAGTGTCCCCACTTTCGTGAGCTGAAGTTCTCAAGAAGGCGGTCTCTCTGAGACGCTTTCCATCTAGATAGAAGCACGGGACTCTCTTATGTCTTTCTGCCTCTGCCCCTACCTCTTCTTACAGGAGAGTGTATTATCTGGAACTTCTGGGCATGAGCATCTGTCCTACGATCATGCTGCCACTTTGGGAGGACCTTCTGTGGCAGCAACATACCTGTGCAATCTATACCTCCATGTGTGGAGATTAAGAGGTGGCAGTTGGCTACATTAGAGCTCCCTCCCAAAATAGTTGTCATCCTGCCGCACATGTGTCCTTCCACAAGGCTAAGACCCTGGGGCAAGTTTGTGGCCTGGTGTACCATGCCTGATCCAAACCAATTGCATGTGAAACTGTCAGACATCTTGTTGTTTGCTTGTCTTTGTCCCAGTAAGGACTTGCAGTAGTCACAGTTAAAGGTTACCTGTCAGCCATTTTGGGTTTTCTGGGTTTACCGGACCAACTGTCCTTGTTTAAATCACCATAGTGATGCAATTTCTCAAAGGTTAATCCACTTGTTCTTGCTTTGTGATGCTGCACTGAGACTTTAGTTTGGTCAACTCTTGGTTTGAAAGTTAAATGTCATGTGGGCTACAGTGTACAATTATGCCACCCTCAAGTTGGAGAAAGATATATGGCCTGACGTCTGGTAGCACCCTTGTGCCCTGGCTAGGCTGCAGTTTTAAAGCACTTCAGTGTTATTGGCAAACAGAAGTTTTTGCCATGTAGCAAAACCTATTATTAAAAGACACCCCTAAAAGTATGAAAATGCGGCATACTACATATTGTGATTTGTATGCCCTCACAGTCCGCTTTTTTCGCTATGTAAGTAAGACTGCATTTTCCATTAGTAGCTATAACTATAAATAAAAACATTTCTTTCGGTCTGCTAGAAAATGCTAGAGAGATGATTTAAAAAAAAATCCCGGGGCGTGGCTTGGGTGCGCATGGAGTGAGTCGTCTTCCATCGCGTCTCCGCTCCGGCGCTTCCCGCTATCGCTGATTGCCCGGTCGCTGTGGTCCTTCTCACTCGCTGGTGGCCCCTATGACCTCTGGGGTCCACCGCTGCGAGTGCCTGCTGCTGTGGGAGCCGTCCGGAGACCCGGCGCTCGGAGGAATCTGCCTTTTGACGATCCGCCCGCTCTCGCCGCCATTTTCTCTGTCTGCTGCGGAGGAGCCTCGAGCGGCGGCGGACGCCCTCCCCTGCGACACTGCTGTGAGGCACTTGATTCCCGGGGGGACTCGGGAGCACTGCGACGCCTGGGCACCATCGGTGGGCCTGTGGGAGGCCGGCTCCCCTGCTGGGCGCTGTCGATTGCTGGAGGAGGCCGGAGAGCTGACAGAGGCCTGCTGAGCCCTGCGCATTGCCGCTGCCGCCGGACCTGACGTGCAGGGTGGACATTGCTGGGCCACTAGGAGGCCGGAGGTACCGGGGCAGTGGGTGCGCTGCTGCGGGCGTGGGTGGCTCGGGGGATTCCCGTGGTGTTCCCCGGCCCCGCCGCCATTTTGTCTTTCTGAGAGGCCTACACACCCCTGACGCTGGTGCCACTGCCTGATGCCTGGCCCTCGGCTGGGAGGGTCATCTTCCTGGGGCCTTGAACGTGACTCTCCTCTTTGCAACTTGGCTGCCTTGACGTCTCCTGGGCCCTGCTGAGAACTCCCATAGCTCATTGTGGCCCTTGGGGACCCCCTGATTCTCGAGAGTGACAGCCCTGGGCCCAGCGCAGTCGTGCCTTCACCCACTGACTCTAATGCTGATCCTTGCCTGGCCTGCCTAGCCCTACTACAACCTGGTGCCCTTCACGTAGCTTGGAACCCACGGTCTTCTGTGGGGGTGTAGCCTGGCTTGGTAATCCTGGTTGTTGGCCCCTTGGAACGCCGCTGCCTTTGCTTGGACTCCACTTTGTTACGCCTACAGCACGCTTGGGAACTGTGAGCCCCCGAAATCGCTCGGCGGTCCGGAGTCCGAGCTATCTCTGTACCTACACTCCCTACTGCTTACTTGGCCTCTCCCGGGGCATTGTCTGCACGCTCTTTGATTTCATTGTGGGTGCCCCCTTGAGACAGACTCCTCACCACCCCTGTGTACCGCAGTTATGCCTCCCAAGCATAGAGGGGCTAAGGAACCTGACGCTGCGACCCCCCGGGGGAATCCGGTGGCCTCCCTGTGGTCCAAATCACTTCCCAACACGCAAGAGGACCCTGCTTCTTCCTTGCCGCCGTCTGGGGTGCCGGCCTCTGGGGTGCCCATCACGAAGGCGTATGTCGACATTCCTGCAGGAGATCAAGACCAAGATTGGCTCTCTTCGCCAGGACTTCAAGGCTGGGCTGCAGGACATTCGAGGAGAGGTTACTGAACTCGGTGATGGGGTGGATGGCCTCGAACGAACGATGGATGTTCGGACGGAGGACGTCGATGGCTTATGGAAGAAAGTAGCTGAGCTGGAGGACCAGAATATCACCCTTCAGCTGAAGCAGGAAGACCTGGAGAACCGTAGTAGGCGGAACAACCTCCGTATTAGAGGTGTTCCATTGGGAACGGAAGGGTCGGATATTCTATCATATACAGCAGACCGCCTTCACGCCATCCGAGAGAGGGAGGGCACTTCTTCGCCCATGCTTGACAGGGCCCACCGGTTATATGCCCCTCGCAACCGCCCTCACTTTGTCCCAGACATCATCACACGGGTCCACTTCTATACAGATAAGGAGGCCATCCTTCGCAAGGTGCAGGGAGTGCAAACGTTCTCGTACAATGGTCTCTGTCCAGATCTTCCAGGATCTTGCGCCCTCTACTCTTCGCAGGAAGAGCTTCAAACCTGTGACTGACAAGCTGAGGGACCTTGCAATTAAATACCAGTGGGGCCACCCTTTCGCCTTGATGTTCTCTTGGGAGGGTAGACGTCGGAGTATCCGCTCCCTGCAAGAGGCGCAGCGTCTTCTCCATCTTCCTATTGACCCTGAAAACGATGCTCCTCCGCCTTCTGGTACTCGGCCCATGGGCTCCCTTCGACCGGAGTGGTCCACTGTTCTTCCACCTCGTTCTAGGCGCCTCTCCAGAGATATTGACTCCGCACAGGCTAAACGGGAGGCCATCGATCAGGTGCGGTCCCTGAATGCCTCTCCGTCCCTTACGAACTAGCCACCTCTGACGCTGTGATGTTTTTGGCTCTGCCGTCATCCTGGGCCTTTCCAGTGGGGCCCCTGCGCTAGGACCCAGTGACTGGTCTTCAATGTGCCTCATTTCCAGATCTGCACGGGATGCTGCCGACGGATGCTCTGTACCTAGTGTGTGTCCAACACCCCCCCGACCCCTTGTTGGAGTCCTATAAGGGAGTGACTTCTCTGAGATGATCCGCCTTCGGGATACCGGATTGTCCCGTTTAGACTCTACATTACTGAGGCCCAGTTGGCCTGTTTTTCTTTTTATGTCTTTTTTTTTTCTCTTTGGTGCTCTCTTTTTCTTCTCTTTTCTCTGTCCTTTTCGGATGCGTCGGGATTGTTTTTCGATTGGTATTGTCACAATTGGTTTGCGGAAGGGTATTGGTGGTTGTCGGGGGGGGGATTGGCTGGGTCTTTGCCCACCTGCTTGCTTTGTGGATGCTGCAGATGCCCTTGTCCCTCTGCCGTCCTACCACTTATGCGCGCTTGGGTGGACTACTGGCTCCTTTGAGACTGAGATCTATTTTCTTCCCTACCTTACGTCTCCCTCTAGTTTGTTTTCGGTGCTGCCTCTTCCTGCTTGCTGCTGGCCCTAATGCGCGATGCACCCTTTCTCCTACACAATGACTCACACTGTCACTTTCCTCTCCCTTAACGTAAAGGGCCTCAACTCTCCCTCTAAACGCCGCCAGGTTTGGCGCTATTTCTCTCAGCACGATCCTGATGTGATTTTTCTTCAGGAGACTCACCTGCTTTCCTCTGATACCCACCTCATGTCCCACCGCAAATAGCCCACCCAGTTTTGGGCAAGTTCTCATACCAAGACTGGGGGGGTGGCGCTTCTTTTTAAGTCTGGCTGGCGAGCGACCTCCTCCCAATGCATATCTGACGATGAGGGGAGATTTTTAAAACTCAACATGGCTTTGGGTCAGAGCTCCTGCACTTTTGTTAATATCTACGCCCCCAACCAGAAACAGGATGTATATCTGCGACAGCAGTTTGGGACGTTACTGCGTGCGGTCTCTACCCCTATTGTTCTCGGAGGCGACTTTAACTTAGTCTGGGATCCTGAGTGGGATCGTACAGCACAGACACACCATGTCTCGGGGGCGATGTCGGCGCAACTGAAAAATACCATTACTGACCTGGGCTTGGTCGATGCCTGGAGATACCTTCATCCAGATTCCAGGGACTACTTCTATTCCCATGTTCACCGTTCATATTCGCGGATTGATCACTTTTTTCTCTCGCTCCCCTTGATGCGGGATCTCTGTTCGGCGGATATTTCAGACATTTCTATCTCTGACCATGCGCATGTCCTAATCACGCTTCAACTCCCCGCTCCTCGAGATGATACCCTGCCACGATGGCGCCTGCCCCTCCAAGCCCTTCGCGATCCGGTGGACGTGGCAGATATCCGTAAAGATATCGAATCTTTTTGTGTCTAATACCCTTGAGGATACGCCTGAGGCTGTTCGATGGGATGCCTTCAAGGCTACTATTCGAGGGGTCATCACCTCTATATCCATTGCCCGGACCCACGAGGCCCGCTTGGTCGAGACCACTCTTTCCCGCGATATTAAAGACCTGGAACGTGTGGACCATGCCTCTCCATCTCTTGCTAATAAACGCCGCCTGACTGCCTTGCGCGGCCAACTTCGCTTGCACCGCACTAACAAGGCTGAACGACTGCTTGTCAACCTTAAACAGAAATTCTACGTCGGGGGCGACAAGGTTGGAGCATGCTTGGCTCGTCGCTTAAGAGCCCAGACTGCCCGCTCCCATATCGCCAAGCTCAGAGGCCCTGATGGCTCTTGGGCCACCTCGGAGAGGGCTAGGAGCAATACCCTCATGGCCTTCTACAAGGAGCTTTATGCTCAGGCTCCTTGCTCCCCGGAGGCGATCGAGAAGTTTCTTGAAGCCTGCCCCTGGGATCCGATTGACCCTTACTTTAAGGGGTTGCTTGACGAACCTATCTCTCAGGAAGAGCTTGCTAAAGCCTTGAAGCAACTCCCGACGGGGCCTGACTGTCTTCCGCTTACTTTTTATCGAGTTTTTTATCCGCAGTTACGGGAACATCTCCTCCATCTCTTTAATAGTTTTACGGATATTACGGGCCTTTCGCCTACGATGAATGAAGCTGAGATTGTCCTGGTCCCTAAGCCTGGGAAAGACCCGACTTTGGCAGCTTCCTTCCTTCCGCCCCATTGCTTTGTTAAACACTGATGCTAAACTCTTCACAAAAATTCTAGCGAATAGGCTGGAACTCCATCTACCGGGACTCATTGACCCTGACCAGGTGGGATTTATCCGGCATCGTCAGGGCGCTGATAACATCCGGCGCATTGCCCACCTGATGGAAAAATCGCGTATCAGAGCCATCCCCGCCTGTTTAGTCTCCCTTGACGCCGAGAAGGCGTTCGACCGAGTGGACTGGGGCTTCTTACGGGCGGTTCTTCGGAAGATTGGCTTGGGACCGGGCTTTATATCTAAATTGATGGCCCCTTATGCCAAACCCACTACTCGTATACGTTTTAATGGCTCTACCAATGCCCCTATTTCTATTCACCGGGGAAAACGACAGGGGTGCCCGCTTTCTCCCCTTCTTTTTGCGCTTGCTGTTGAACCCCTGGCCATTGCCATCCGCTGCCACCAGGATATCCGGGGCATCCGTATGGGAGGGATGGAGCACAAGGCCTCCCTCTTTGCTGATTACCTGTTGCTCTCTCTATCCTCTCCGTCGTCTTCCCTGCCTGCGGTGGCTGAACTCTTGGACTCTTTCGAGATGGCTTCGGGCTATCGTATTAATTTGGAGAAATCTCATGCTCTTAACCTCACGCTCCCAGCACAGGAGGTTCAGCGCCTACGGGATCTTCTCCCTGTGCAGTGGACTGATGAGTCCTACGGTACCTGGGCTTGGACTTAACCCCTATGCTCTCATCCTGGACCTCCTTGAATTGGCCTCGCTTTCGCAACTCTGTTCGCGAGGAGATGCGACGGTGGGAGGGGCTTCCTTTGGCGTGGTTGGGCCGTCTTCACGCAGTTAAGATGTCCCTTCTCCCTAAAATTCTCTATTTGTTTCAGTCTCTCCCCACCCCCGTTCCGCGTGCGGATATTCAGGCTTTGCAGCGAGAATTTACTAAGTTCATCTGGGGGAAATCGCGCCCTCGCTTCTCCCACAGGCTACTCCTGTTCCCAGATCGCGGGGGGACTGGCCTGCCCCAATCTGCTGGAATATTATTGGGCTTGCCACCTTCGTTTTATTTCTGAATGGATAGTCCCTGAAAGTGAAAAACACTGGTTCCACATGGACCGTGCGGTAGCTTGTAGACCACTCTGGGACCTCGCTTGGCTCCCGCGTTCTGCATGCCCACGCAGTGCATACCTGGCAACACCGACGAGAACAGTCCTGGAGATAAGGGATGGCTTGGCGCTCTCCCGGGGGCTCACGTCTTTCCCCTCTCCTAACACGCCGTTCACACGCAATCCAGCGTTTCCTCCTGCGCTCCAGCCCCGCTCCTTTGAGGCCTGGACTGTAGAGGGTCGCCGGGTCCTCCAGGATTTTTTCCAGGGCTCTGCTCTCCGCTCTTTTGATCAATGTAAACAGTTTTTTCGCTTATCTGATAAGGAGTGACTACAGTACTACCAAGTACGCCACTGGCTCTCCGCTCCCGAATATTCCCGGGAGGTGACTCGGCGGCTCACCCCCTTTGAAACCCTGGTTCGTAGATTTGACGGATCTAAAGGCCTCATCTCTAGGACCTACTCGGTTCTTCAGCACTCTGGGCATCTACCAAGCCACGGTTACCAAACTCGCTGGGCCGCTGATTTGGCTACTGACGTTTCCCCGGAAGAATGGGACCGCTTATGGAAGGACATTCCTAAGATATACCGTAGTATCCCACAGCGTGAATCTGCCTATAAACTAATGACACGGTGGTATTATACTCCTACTCGCCTTCACCAGATGTTCCCAGGCACCTCTCTGCTTTGTTGGAGGTGTCAGGCTGCTAGGGGGGATTTTTTACATATCTGGTGGTCTTGCTCGGAACTCACTGCGTTTTGGAAGGAGGTACTCCGCCATATTAAGGACATTGTGGGTTTCCCGGTCCCTTCTACTCCGTCCCTGGCACTCCTAAGCATTCGACCCAGCGCGCTACGGGCCATGACCTCGGCCCACTGGCATCTCATCCTTCACTTACTGGGCGCAGCATGTCAGACCATTGCCTCCTGCTGGAAACGTCCCCACCCCCGCCTATTGCTGCATGGTTTCTTCGCCTATGGGATGTTCTTTCCCTTGAGTTGCTTACAGCCTGTCTTGCCCATTCTGACACTCGCTTTGAACGCATCTGGCGTCCCCTAGTGCATCACCTTACTAGAACTGAACACTCACGCCTAATGCCTCCTCGATTGAGGGCCCTGTAATTGTTTGATAGTCCCTTGGAACCTTACTCTAGAGGCGGACGGCTGGATCCCCTGGAGTAATTTATGCCGCATGATAGATGACCACCCTGAATCCGGCAACCCCCGCCCTCCACTCTGGGACTTATCGTTAGTCCCTCCCCTACTCCCCTCTGGCGCATCCATCTCTCCTTCTCCCCCTCCCTCTTCTCTTCGTTTTTTTTTTTCCTCTCCTTGATCTTTATTTTCTCTTTCCTGCCTTCTCTTCATAATTCTCTTATTTTCCTTTTTCTATTCCTGTTTAATACAGTTTCACATGTTGATTGTCACAAACTTTATCAGTGCGGTTGCACTGTGTCTTGAGCCTTAAGAGTGGGCGGGGGCCTTGTTTTGCCAAATTTTGTCAGTTTTGTGTCCCTATTTGCTTTCCTATGTATAGCTGGGATCCCTCCGGCATAGCCCATCCTTTCTATACTGGCCCTTAGATCCTGGGTTCACTTTAGGCCCTCCTGGGCGGTGTAGGAGAATCTTCCCCTACATGAATGACTTTCAAATTCTGGACTTTTGCCTCGGCCCAAATTCATAAGTATTGTCATTCTTCAAAATTGCTTTTTCTCTGCATACCAAATATTTGCACTTTCCTGTGAGGTATTTGCTCTTTGTGCTCATTATCTGCTGCTCCCTTGCCCCTTCCCTTTGCTATCTGAGACAAGTATTGTTTTCTAATTGCTCTTGCTCAATAAACAGATGTTGAACAAAAAAGAAATTCCCTTTTAAAAATCAAATTAAATTGTGAGTATTTTTGTGGGAAAGTAACTTTGAGGAAGTGTACTTTGTGCTGTCTGAGAGAAAATTGGTGCGCCTCTTAGCCCTACTCCAGAAGCCCAGAACACATTCCTTGGAAGGCTATGTACAACCCTTCTCTGGGAGGACGCAGTGCTTTGCCTCGGGGGTGATTTCAATATGTGGTCACTAGCTATCCAGCACAGGGCAAGAACATTTGGCAGAATATAGGGCTGCCTTAACTGCTTTTTCCATAACTTGGAGATGTCAAATGGGAATGACAGGAACTCTTACCATTCATTCCAAGGACCTTTTCCAATTTTCTGGCTCGAACACGCATGGTCAACGTACTGTAAATACAGTCCCTTCTTCGCCCCGACTCCCAAGTCAACCAAAAAAGAAGGCTACGGACCAACCCGCGCCCTCAGGCCCCTGTCGGCACCGAGAACACGCTTCCGACTCCCCGCCTTCAGGCTCGGCACCAAAGCAGCCCAAAAAGCCTTCCGGCTCTCAGAAGCCCCATGCCAAGTCCGGCACCGAGCCAAAGCCTTCGGGATCGAAGTCCACGTCTGGTTCCGAACCGCCTCTCTCTGCACTGAAAAACACTCCGGATCCGAAGACTCCAACCCATAAGCCGTGGGCACCGAAAACTTCGGCGCCGAAACAGACTGATGCTCCAAAATCTCCAAAAAAGCATCGTTTCGACGATTTGCTCGACAAACCTGACCCGAAACAGAAGCTGCTTTGCATACACCCTAAAACTGGACATATTACCACCAAGGTGACTTTAAAGAGAAACTGCTACTGAAGAGGAATATCACATTCCTTTAAAGAAGAGAACTGTTGGAACTAACCCTTCCCCTCCTTCTCTTCCTCTACCACCTTCTCCACAGTTTTTAGCTGTACCAACTTCACCTGAGCACTCACCACCACATACACCTGACACCCAAGGTGATGTGGATGGGGATGATGATAATGATGGTCAACTAGGACCTACAGATGACTGGGATGACTACAACACTGATTCACCCACAAACAATGACCCTGACCTATATCCTACTAGGGCCTCTCCACCAGACAGTGTAGGTTTTATTGAGTTGCTAGGCAGGGCTGCCAGTTACCATGGGGTGCAGCTACACAAGGAATCCCTTGAAGAGGATTTCCTTTTTAAGACACTCAACACTACACAAAAATCTAAACACGTTACCCATGCTAAAGGGAATGATCAGGCATGTGGATGACATATTTAAGGATCCTGTCAGGGCACGTATCCTTACCCCTAGGGTAGATAAAAAAATATAAGCCTGCACCATCTGATCCAGTGTATATAAGAGGACAGTTACCCTTAGACTCGTTGGTAGTTTCCAATGCACGTAAAATGGCAAACTCCCAAACTACTGGAGATGCTCCACCCCCAGATAAGGAATCAAAGCTCCTTGATGCTTCAGGGAAAAGGGTAGCCTCTCAGGCAGCTAACTTCTGGCGTATAGCTAATACACAGGCGTTACTGGCAAGATATGACCGTGCGCATTGTGATGAAATGGAACAAGTCATGCAATTTCTACCCCAAGAGCATAAAGCTAAAGCTCCAGACCTAATGCTTGAGGGACAACTGATTTCAAACAACCAAATCAGGTGCTCCCTAGATGCTGCTGACACATCTGCTAGAGCAGTCAATACTAGTGTTATTTTACGACGACATGCATGGCTGCGCATATCTGGCTTCAAAACTGAGGTGCAAACCTCCATACTAAACACGCCCTTCGATAAAGAGCATCTCTTTGGGCCAGTGGTAGACTCTTCTCTAGAGAAGATGAAAAAAGATACCGAAGTGGCTAACTCAATGGGGGCCCTTCAATCTACACAAAGCTGTGGTTCCTTTCGGCGCTCCTTCTATAGAGCGACGTCCAAAAACACTTCCTTGGACACGGCATCCACTTACAAGGGCAATAATCAACCCTCCGGCTCAAAAACTTACTTCAGACGGGGTTACAGAGGGAACAAAGGCAGGGGCAGAGGTTCTAACACATGTACCCCTCCCTCCAATACAGAACAGTGACCCCCCCCCCCATACAAAACAGTGCCCCCCCTCTCGACCATTTAACACCTGTCGGGGAAGACTGTCACATTTTCTACCAAAGTGGCAGTCAATTACAACAGACAAATGGGTGCTACAAATTATCCATACTGGTTATTGCCTGGAGTTCATCAACACTCCTCCAAACATTTCTCCAAAGTCACACAAACTTTCACCAGATCACCTACACCTCCTCAAACGAGGTACAGTCACTACTTTTAGAAGAAGCTATAGAGCCTGCACCTCTACAACACCAAGGGTCGGGCGTGTACTCCTTCTACTTCCTAATTCCCAAAAAGGACAGCTCTCTCAGACCAATATTGGATCTCAGAGAATTACATTTTTACATACAGTCAGACCATTTCCACATGGTAACACTTCAACAGGTACTGCCACTTTTGCAAAAGGGTGACTTTCTGTCTACTCTAGACCTAAAGGACGCCTACTTTCACATTCCAATCCACCCTGCTCACCGCAAATTTCTCAGATTTGTGGTAGGTCAGCATTACCAATTCAAAGTACTTCCATTCGGAGTCACCACTGCCCCCAGAGTCTTCACAAAGTGTCTGGCGGTAGTAGCTGCTCATCTAAGAAGGCAAAGTATCCATGTCTTCCCATACCTAGACGATTGGCTCATCAAAGCTGCATCCTATCAACAATGCATCAAACATACCTCCATAATCATTCAGTTATTTCACCAACTAGGGTTCACAGTAAATCTGTTAAAATCACATCTTCAGCCAGCCAAAACTCAGAACTACCTAGGAGCCATTTTAGACACTCAAAGCGTTTCCCAACGCAGCCAGAATTCAAAACATTCAGGAGTTAGTTCTCCAGTTTCAAACCAATCAGTCACTTCCAGCTCGAGTTTATATGCAACTCTTGGGAATGATGGCATCCTGCATCATGATAGTTCCCCATGCCAGGCTGCACATGCGTCCACTTCAAGAGTGCTTAGCCAGTCAGTGGAACCAGTCACAAGGTCTATTAACCGATCTAGTGTTGGTAAACGGCCATACTCCTCGCTCTCTGCAGTGGTGGAACACACAAAATTTATCAAAAGGACGGCCGTTCGTAGACCAGGTTCCACAGACAGTACTAACAGCGGACGCGTCCCTTACTGGCTGGGGAGCTCATCTTCAACAACAAACAGTGCAAGGTCTCTGGAGCCAACATCAAAGAAGGCTCCATATCAATCATTTAGAGCTCATGGCAATCTTTCTAGCTCTCAAAGCCTTTCAAGATCACCTGTCTGGCAAAGCTGTCTTGGTTCGGACTGACAACATGACAGCATGTATTACATACAGAAACAGGGGGACACACACTCTCTACAGCTGTCTCACTTAGCCCAAGACATCTGGAGGTGGGCTATTCACCACAATATCTATCTCCTGGCGGAACACCTCCCAGGAGTGAACAACCAGATTGCAGCAGACAAAGGTATCAAATACACGAATGGGAACTTCATCCTCAAGTTCTCCTCTCATACTTTCAAGCTTGGGGAGTTCCTCACATAGATCTGTTTGCAACACCCCAAAACGCGAAATGCCAAAGCTTCGCCTCCAGGTACCCACACCCGTTATCCAAGGGCAATGCTCTATGGATGAACTGGTCAGGGATATTTGCCTACGCTTTTCCGCCTCTCCCACTCATTCCATCAGTGGTGCGGAAACTCAGGCAAATGTCCCTCAAACTAATCCTTGTAGCTCCTACATGGGCACATCAACCTTGGTTCACAGCCCTGTTGGAGCTCTCTGGTACCACATCAAAAATTACATTTGACTCCCAGTCTCCTCACACAGAGCCATGGAGAAATCAAACACCCAGATCCCAAACAACTGAACCTCGCGATCTGGCTCCTGAAGTCATAGAGTTTGGTTATCTAAACCTGCCACCTGACTGTATGAACATTATTAGAGAGGCCAGAAGGCCTACTACAAGAGCTTGCTACGCAGCCAAATGGAAGCGTTTTGTTATTTATTGTAAGAACAATCACATCAACCCTCTTGATGCTTCCATACAAAATATACTCTGCTACCTATTGCATTTGCAGCAGTCAGCATTGGCCTATACATCCATCAGACTGCATCTTGCTGCGATAGCAGCCTACCTTCAAAACAGGCAACATTTATCACTCTTTAGAGTGCCTGTAATCAAAGCATTTATGGAAGGACTAAAAGAGTCCTACCACCAAGACTTCCACCTGCCCCAGTATGGAATCTTAACATAGTCCTCACAAGATTAATGGGACCACCATTTGAACCCATGCACAAATGTGAACTACAGTTCCTCACTTGGAAAACAGCTTTCCTTATTGCAATCACTTCATTAAGGAGAGTGGGTGAACTGCAGGCACTAACCATAGAAGAACCTTTTTTCCAGCTACACAAAGAAAGTGGTTCTTCGTACCAATCCCAAATTCCTTCCTAAGGTAGTATCTGCATTTCACATTAATCAGTCGGTAGAATTACCAGTATTCTTCCCTCAACCTGATTCTGTTGCAGAACGAGCTCTACACACCTTAGATGTTAGGAGAGCTTTATTGTATTACACAAAGAACAAAATCATTTCGTAAGACTAAACAACTTTGTCGCTTTTGCACCACCTCACAAAGGCAATCCAATCTCCAAATCCGGTATTGTTAGGTGGATTGTAAAATGTATTGAGATTTGTTATCCAAAAGCCAAAAGGACTAACGGTACCCCCTAGAGCACATTCAACTAGCAAACTGGGGACTACTATGGCTTTCTTAGGAAACATCCCTATTACTGATATCTGCAAAGCTGCTACATGGTCTACACCACACACACATTCACCAAACACTACTGTGTAGATGTGTTAGCAAGACAACAAGCTAATGTGGGCCAAGCAGTACTTAAAACACTATTTCAGACAACTCCACCAGTTATAGGATAGCCACCGCTTAGGGGACACTGCTGTATAGTCTATGCAAAGCATGTGATCTACAGCTCACATGCCTCGAACAGAAAATGCTACTTACCCAGTATGCATCTGTTCTTGGCATGTAGAGCTGTAGAATCTCATGCGCCCACCCACCTCCCCGGATACCTGTAGCTGTGGTAGTTCTCTTATTACTATACATACATACGCATGGACATCTCTATTCTTTACTACTACTCCATTCTCTCACCCTCTGCGAAAAACAATCTGAAGATGGAGTCGATGACCATGCGCACTATCACCTAAAGGAGGAGTCCCCTACCTCGTGACTAGGAAGACTTCTTCAAAGAAAAACAAAGTGCAAACATCTGGACCCAACACTAGATGGCGATCTTATGCAAAGCATGAGATTCTACAGCTCTACATGCCAAGAACAGATGCATACTGGGTAAGAAGCATGTTCCTTCCTATCCCACCATAGAATTGTTAATTAGAAACCCCTTCCTTGCTCAATACCCGATGTCCCATAATGCAGTGTATTTTTCAGATTGCAGTGAGTCTCTTTGGTTTGTGGATGTCTATGTGCAAGGTACTGGCTTTTAAAAACCAAAACCAAATTGCCAAAGGCCTTCTTTCAAACCATAGAAGGCTTCAACTCTTCTCCATTCTAGAAGAGGTTTTATCTTATAAATATTTTTGAAAATAACTTTGCTTAGCCACCTAATCTTCCTGTTGTGATTTTCTTTTTTTTTTTTTTGCATTCTGATAGCTGATGGAAACGCATGCTATGGATCCATATGCTCGTATACTTTTCAGGCTGACCGATATTCCTAATGGGTGAGACCCTTGCCACCTAGGTGTTTCATAATTCTGTCAGATCTATAGGAATCTAGCTTCTCAATCTGCTTGCTTATATGGGCAGTGGAACGTGTGACCTCTGCTTCATATGCCAGCCAGAACTCTCAGGGAGCTTCATTCTACTCGGTTGAAGAGGTGCAGGAGGCTTACCTTTATGTGCCAGCAACTATCCCAAAGCTGGTTCAATGATTTAGGGGAGAGCTGAGTGCTGAATGTTCCCTTTGGCCTACTTTACCTATCATATTCCGGGTTTCAGATCTTCTTGAGCTTGAGGAAAGGGTATGGTTCACAGATCTCTTAAAGGTCGCAGTCTGTCCCAGAAGAAACTGGCTTCTACATCTATCCTTGTATCTCTGCACTCCTCTGTTTGGTAACTATAACTCGCAACCTCGCCATGCACTTTAAAGAATAGGGTGGCTTTCCCAGGCATCGAGCCGGACCCCCCCCCCCCATCCCCACCACCTCCTCTCCCCGCCCCCAATACGCATAATAGTCTGCCAAACATTGCAGCTGATTGGGGGATTCTGTTGCCATGTTGAAAGGCTGCACTGTGTTTGTGGGTCAGCTGGCAACCAGAGAACCCTTCCAATCATAGGCATTTCAGAAACCTAGAGACCTTGTGTAGATCAGCATGTTTTCTTTATCCAAATGCTTCGCAGGTGTCAAGTATGGATCTAAAAAGGCTATTTTTCCCATGTTTATGTGGCAGAACATGGGCAGTTGCAGCCAATAGCCAAAGACGTACCTTCTCCTGATTGAAACGTTTCGTCCCATGTGTGGCTGAACCTAACGCATGTAATTGGAACTGATCAAAGCAAGCGATGTGAAGATTCATTGACACCACTATGACTTCACACATTCCAAGTTTTAACCTGTTTCTCTCATGGGCAGTAGTCCCAGCCACGTAAGCAGGGTACCTTTTTTATTGGGTAAGTGTGGTAGGAATTTTACAGATCTCCCACAGATTCTGCAAACTACCCTCACAGAACTGTGTGGAAAATATGATTTTAGCTTGTGTTTGACGTTTTTAGGGTATTCGTGGTACGAAAATAGCGAGATTCACACTACGCTGGTCTCCCCAGGTGCATAGATTTAAAAAATAGCTGGGATTGGGAGACTTTCCTTGGGGGTCGGTGTGTTTTGAAGGTGAAATCTTGATGACTGTTTCATATAGGGATCTTTTTTTATTGGGAGAATTTTGGGGGTACAGAATGGTTGAGCATTTATCAATTACATTTCTCTTCATTCTTTGGCTTTCTTTTATAAGTCAGTGTGTGATTCAGAGTTTAAATACCCTCTGAATCATATAGTTAGCCCCAAATTCAGCGTTAAGCTGGTAACCACTATTCATAAACTCAGTATCTTAGGCACATTTGAAAAATGCATGGATTCCTTTATACTCCTTTTTATCCATTAGATTTTACCATATGAATAATACATGGTTGGTATACAATGAAAAATCATAAGCTGCACTTCTGGGTGTTGTATGTTTTTTGACATCCAGCAAACACAATATATTTCTGCAACCAGAAGTGTTTCCATTCGTAACGGTATATTACATTTGTAAGTTGGCAAACTAATTAGATGAAAACATCCTTGTTCGACCTGGCTTGATGGAACGATGATGGATTCAACCCAGATCTGTGACTGGGGTGAGTGTCTGAAAAGTTTCAGCGCTCCGTCCATCATCTCCTTGTGTTTGCTTTGTTCGCCCTAAGTTGGCAGGGTATGCCCAGACGTGGGTTCCTTGCTCACTTTGCCACTGGATTCAAGCTAGCCTGGCTGATGAGGGCTGTTGGCCCGAAACCAGTCCCAGGATGCTTGTTTCCGGTCCAGGGAAAACATGGCTTGGCAGTTCGGGCTGGACTGTTCCCATGAGGCACAGGGTCAAGACTGATTTGCATATAGCTTTGTCTGAACTGGGGTGGCAAAGTGAGCTAAAGAACGATGATGGATTCAACCCAGATCTGTGACTGGGGGTGAGTGTCTGAAAAGTTTCAGCGCTCCGTCCATCATCTCCTTGTGTTTGCTTTGTTAGACCTGGCTTCCTTGGCGTGGCTTTCTCCTAACTTTTTTGCCTAGAATCCTCCTTTTTTGCTGACTTTAGGACTCTGCACACTTTACCACTGCTAACCTGTGCTAAAGTGCTTGTGCTCTCTCCTTAAAACATGGTAGAATTGGCTGACACCAAATTGGCACATTTAGTTTACTTGTAAATCCCTAGTAAAGTGGGAATACATGTACTGAGGACCTGGAAATCGAATGCTACTAGTGGGCCTGCTGCCCTAGTGTGCCACCCACTTAAGTAGCCCTTCAAAAATTATTTTCCTTTGAAACAGGTCTCAGGCTGGCTGTTGCAGCCAGTGTGTTGCAGTTTTTTTTTTTTTTTTTAACTGCCATGTCGACCTGGCAAAATAGACCTTTTGCCAGGCCCAAAACCTTCCTTTTTAGGTCTCGCCTGAGCCAGCGCATGTGCTGCTCTGGCGAGACATTTAGTGAGTGGGCTTTAAAAAGCCGACCACCGCTTTTTGTGTGGCCTAGAGCGTGCGGTTACGCGCACAATTACGAGCAGAGGCGCCATCTGGCTTTCCTCTCTCGTCATGGTGCGCGCACACCACTCGCCAGACGCGCCTCCTTTTTTTTTTTAACTTGCAGTGCGAGGTGCGCGCGTTTGTTTTTAGGTCTCGCCTACGCAGCGCGCATGCGCTGCATAGGAGGACCTTTAGCCGTCGTTCTGCTGTTATTCGAAGCACATACTCGTGCTTGTGGCGGCATACACCTTGCGGGAGCGCACAGGGGCGCGCCACAAGCACGAGTATGTGCTTCGAAAAACAGCAGACTGCTCTCCACCACTCGCTGGCTCACCTCCTGCTCCCCCTCTCACAATTAACTTTCGCGGCCGCGGGGGCCGCGCTTGTGTTTCAGCGCTTGTTCCTCTTTGATCTTGAAATGTTCGACATATTCGCACCTGTGTATGCCGTTTCGATTTATACACTTCCCATTCAGTGTCTTCCTTTTTCGTCTTTTACCTATTTAGCCCTTTCCTTAGGTTGTCTGTTAGTGTTGATTTTTGCCCGTAATTTTTCCTCATAAGCAGATTTGGCTTTGTAATCGTTGTCACAAACTGTTCGCTACCTTGATACTAGGTAAAGGGACGCGCTTGAAAGTTGTTTCTCCTGGGCTGCATTTTAGGTTTATCTGCTTGTGTGATAGTCGAACATCATCATCTTGTGCTAATTTCATCACGCAGTCCTCTGACTGGTTTCAATATATTTGTAACTTTATTTCTCAGAGTTTTGATAAATTGCAGCTCATTCCCGAAATTGGGTGTGCGCGCGCTTCATAGGTAACCCTTCACATGCGGCACCAGGGAGAACAGAAGCCGCTCTGCCAGTGAGGAGTCACTGCCCCAACCATGCTTTTGCCCTCTGCCCGAAATCTATTCCCTGTACGCTACGCCAGTCCATCCGTGGCATTGGGCTGCTAGCTCCCTGCCTGTGCTTTTTGCCCTGCGTATCTTCAGCCTCCCCGCCCATCCTCCACCCTGCATAGTGTCATCCTCACATCCTCTCCCTGCAGCGCTCCCTCCTCCAGGCCCGTCCTTCCCTCACCATCACTTCCCCGCTCTGCTTCTTCTCGCCGCATCCTTTGCCATCTCTCGCTACTAATTCTATCCCTGGTCATGGCTTCTCACTACGCTTCCTACCCACATCTCCACTGCTTCCCGCTGCTCTTTTCTGCCCTCGTCCTCTTCCCTGTCTCTCACTGCCCGTTCTCTTCCCCGATACGTGCACACACCGTGCTTGCGTATCTAATCGCCTACAAAGTAAACCCAGACTTATTTGCTTTGTCAGTGCTTGTTGCAGTGTGGTTATAAATGTCTTTGATCTGTTGGAAGGAGACGCCGCTTGTCTGGGAAAAACCACCTTACCCAGACTTTTGAAGGGTTGTCAACTCTGATTCTTCACTGGGCAAAGTTTAAACTGTATTCAATGTTTTGCTAGAGTGTTACTAACTTGTCTTCAACCAGTAAAGTGAATCTATCCTACAATAGACACATGAAAGGCCAGCCTTTGTCATCACTTGTGACTTAATCTTGGGATAGGTTGCTTGTTAAGTTATGCCTTCATAAGGACCATCTCACTTTCAGAAGTCCGCTCAAAACATGTCTTCTGTACAATTCTCAGATCAGCAGTGAAAATCGGGAATAACATTCTTTGAGCACCAGGGCAACTTTAAGGCAACAGAGCGCTGTAGACACTGATTCATTCATACATACATTCATTCACGCATTCATTGATTTATATGTTATCGTAGTTGAACTGTAGGACTGCTTCCCTTGTCGTGTGGCTTACTGGGTTGGTGACAGCAATGTGGCTTGGAAAAGCCAGCCACACTTAAGTCATTGTAAAAGGAAAAGGTGATGTAGTTCTGGAGATGGCCCACGGCCAAGGTCTTCCGACGCGTGCAGGGCATTTGGAAAGTGACTCGATACTGCTTCCGGCAATGACGTTTGTGTTGGTGAAAAAATATAGCATACAAGATGTTAAACCTTCTGTTGAGTCACTTAGAGCTTATATTAGTTCCTCAGGAAATAAAATTGAACTTAATAATGGACCCAGGCGAAATTTTCGTTAGGCCAGTCCAATCCTGCAAACATTCTGTGTTATGTTTATTAAATGGAATTCCCCAAATTATGCTATTCCTCCACATCATGTAATTTTTCCGTCTGCTAAAAGAAAATCCTTTCAGGGGAGCAGCACGAATGAACAGAACACGAATGGCCGATGTTTGCGACATTTATGATTTAGTACTTTTTTTTTTTAGCACTCTAATTTTATGCACAAAATGTGTCCACACGTCTAAAAAAACAAGCATTGGCATAGCCAATAGGTCTCGCCTATGGTACCTTATAAGTGTTTAGCCATGCAACAGTTGATGTTGTTGCACCAAGGATATTGTGCTGCATAACTGATTACTTATAAGGTCCCAAAAGCGAGACCTATTGGCTATGCCAATGCTTGTTGATACATGTGTCACCCCTAGGATAAGCTCTCAACAGCCCAGAGGGCAGGGTGCAGTGTTTTCAAAAAGTTGGACATGTACTTGTAAGTTTCACATGTCTTGGTAGTGAAAACTCTTAAATTCCTTTTTTACTACTGCAAGGCCTATCTCTCCCATAGAATAACATTGAAGTTACCTTATTATATTTAATAAGTTGTAACCTCCAATTGGGAGCAGGTAGACATGTAGAGTTTGTTGACTAAAGATTTGTAATTAAAAGCCCTCTTTGAGGGTATAGTCAGATTTTTAATCACAATTCTGAAAATGCCACTTTGTAGAAAGTTGACATTTTCTAGTCCTAACCATTTGGTGCCAACAGTCTGTTCCTGAAGCACAGGTGTAGCTGGCTGGCACTAGGTCTTTGTGTATTGCTCCCAGACAGTGAGACAAAGGGAAAATAGGTATTAGTAGGATGGGCCACTCTGAGTTACCGAGGGAGAAGAGCTCTCACCTACCACACTTGCACATAACAAAGGCCCTGCCTGGGCACTGTCACAAAGGGTTTAACACTGGTCCAATATTACCTCAGACAAACTGGGGCCAGGGCAGGGAGGAAGGGGATTTCTGGCACCTCAAGGGGGGTGGAAACCTATTGAAGCTTCCTCCACTTCAAAGTGGGCACCAGGTATAAATATCGGACCCTTAGACCCAACTCTTCAGTACACTTCTGTGCCGGTGTATAGCCCTGCCAGGAAGGACGACTGTTGTGCTGCTGATTGGACTGCCACTCTTAAGGACTGCTGACCTATTGTGCTGGCCTGCTGCCCTCTTGCCTGGGTCAGGACAGGACCTAACTCCATGGGCTGTGGCCTACTGATCAGACAGAAGCCTCAGGGACAGAACAGGCTTCCAACAACCTTAAACCCAGCACCAGGAGTTTGCCATTTGTAGGTCCTGCTCTACCAAGTGATGCCATCCCAGTCCTGGGCCCTTGGAAGTGGGCCTGAAGGTGCTCTGCTAGCCCATCTGTGGATCCAACAGAACAGACGCGTCTCCTCTGCTGCACAACCTGAGCAGAACTGACGCATTGCCGCTGCTGCATGAAATTCACCAAGGACTTCGCATTGCAGCCCTGTTGGAACCACTGCTGGGCATAGTCGGTGCAGGACCTCTCATTGCAGCCTTGCCGCTACTCAGAACCAATGCATCGCATTGGCTGCGCGGCGCATCCTCGAAGCCGGACTTCGCATTGCTAGCCTTCATCCATGGGATCCTCGATGATGCAGAGTCTCGCACTGCAGCATCACCTCGGCTGCATGATGCATCCTAGACATGGGACTCTGCAACTGTTGGCAACCAGGATTTAAGGTAATCTTATTCAGTGGGCCTAGCTTTGGTCCCTGTAGCTGGTCTGCACTCTAACATGGTCGACCTGAACTTATGACTTTGTCCTGGTCTAGCGTGACCAGATATTCAGTTGGCGCTTTTCTGCTTTTGTTGCTATTTTCACTGAAAACTTAAGAGTTGCATATCCCTGGTTCTACTAATACTAATAAGATTTTTGTTGTTTTGGTCCTGTTTTGAGTTTTAAAATGTACTCTATTTTTCTAACTTGCTGTAGGATTTTTCTTGTGGTGTGTTTTCACTTTATTGCTATTTGACGTGCTTCATAAATACTTTACAAATTACCTCAAAGTTAAGCCTGAGTGCTCTATGCCAAGCTACCGGAGGGTTGAACACAGGTTAATTTGGGATATGTTTGTGCCTTACCCTGACAAGGATTGTGGTTTCACCCCCCTCAACCAGCAACCCAATTTCTTAGTAATTTATTTCAATTTTTCCCTACTAAATTCCTTTTTAAGTCTCGCCTAGCGCAACGCGCATGCGTTGCCCTAGGAGAGGGCTGTTGGAATCACTTCAGACTTCCAAGAGCCTTCTCCGTGTGGGTGTGCCTCCTCCCACACATCCCATTTGGCCTTTGCGTGTGGCTTTCAATAATTGAAAGCATGCAAATGGCTAAAGACTGGTGCATGTCCCGCCTTCCCTCAAAACTTTCACTCCCATGGCCTAGGGGTCTCTGGAGCTAGCAGTGGCGCGCATTGCCAGCTGCATTCCTCCCTGATCGTTATCTTGGCTTTCGCGGCCGCGCTTGTTGTTTTTATTGCTCCCTCAAGCCCACTGCTGTGCTCTGTTCTGCTGGCCCCACCCTTGAAATCTTCCTCCCTCGGGCACTTCTCCCAGTCTGCCCTCACACTCTGGTCTGCACCCAGCACAGCACTCCCTCCCGAAACGGTTCCTCCGCTTCCCCACTCTGTCCCGTAGCGTTGCGAACTCAGGCTGCGCGCTAGAATTCCCGTAAAGCAGCCTATCACCCCAGGGACCTCCGGTAGGCATGTGTCCCACCTCTAGGAGTACACCCTCTCCCCGGGCAGCTGAGTGCGGTGTCAGTCTGTCCCGTCTGCTCTTTCGATGAGTTCCTCTGCGTGCTGTGTGCTCAGTGCTGCACCCGGCACAGCACTCCCTCCCGAAACGGTTCCTCCCCCCTCTCTTCTGCTCTCTACCCTTCTGCTCTCCCACCACACTTTATTACCTGCCCCATGTACTTTCCCTAGTACTCTTCCCCCTCCTTGGCTCTCTCTCCTTTGCTCCATACCCAACCCCTTTGTCTCTTCTAGCCCCTCTCGCTCTCTACCCCTTTGTCTCGTCCGTCCCTTGTCCCGCACCCACCTCCCTCTTGCTCCTTACTTTACCCCCTTTGTCTCTTGCCCCTCTGCCCTAGTGGCGTAACATTCGCCTCCGCGGTGCACAACCTGTGGGGGCCCCACTCGGGCCGGTGCAGAGAGCTCCTGACTGGGTACAGAGCGTGGGGAGCCCCTCGCCTTTCGTTATGCCACTGCTGTGCCCGCTGCTCTCCACCCCTCTGTCTCGATCGAGCCTCACCCCAGCCTACACTCAGTGTGTCCTGTGCAGTCTTCCTCGTCTCACATTCAATGTTTCTCACGCTCTACCAGTTTCCTTTCCCTGCTCCGATCAGACCCTTGCTTCGTTCACCCTTTCACCTCTGGAGCTGCGCGTCGCATAGCCGCCAATCCCCCCCCCTGTTCACTTCGTTTTCCCTTCCGTTCCTCATGATGTGCGGAGTCCCATGTGGGACTCGGGCAGTGTTCCGATCAGGGCAGTGTTTGCATAGCTTCAATTGCTTCCATCAGGATTTACACTCTGTGGGTCTGGAAAAGTGTTGTGCGCATGGGAGTACTTAGTCTAAAAATATGTGCGTTTGTGGAATGTGCCTGGGTGCAGATCTTGTGGGCGTCCAACTTGCAGCTGGGAGATTCCAGATTCTTGGGAACACATGTCTCCCTGTGTTTCAATTTTTTTTTTTTTAATGTATTTTGCCTTTTTATATAGCGCAGCATAATTTACCCAAAGGTGTCATGGCGCTTTACAAAAGAACCAGTTGCATTACATAACGGCTTCAGAGTACATGGATTACGTAACACATATAAAACGGATACATGCGTCTAAACACAAAAAGAAAACGTTACAATGGTGTGTACAAGAGAAGTGCAATTTGAACTAACAGCGTAGATATAAACTGCCAATATTGGCAGGAAGTGAGCACTAAGAATATAGAAATAGCATAATGAAATTATACAGCATATCATTATGATATCGATAATATTATAATTAGGGCTTCCAGGTTTCCATTTTTACAGATAAATACAGACCGAAATTAATGTGTTTCCTGTCTGTATTGATTTTTAAAAATGGAAAAATACAGAAAATTGGGCTTCTTTTGAGTGCCTTTCCAGACTGTCGTTCATTAATTCGAGGTGAATAGCTGAGAAGATAGATGTCATGGGTAGTTAAAAAATAGGAAGTGGTTTCCTTAAATAACATATGTCAACATCCATTTTATATTATAATAACTATTTTCCTCTGGGTTGTATTGTTATGCCATATTTGGCTCCTTAATTTACTAAAGCATGACCGGCATCAAAGTGGGAGTGCATGTTTATTATTTGAATACATGTGGAGATGTACCATATTACAACTTAATTTATTCACGCAAAACAAAATAAAATGGATAAATACTGATAAGATGACCAAAAAATAAATATGGATAAATACAGGCGGAAATTGTAAATAAATAAATACCATAAAACCGGGAGCCCTAATTATAATAAACCAGAGTACCGGTTATAATACTTTAATGCGTAGATAATGCACCACTTGCCCAGTAATTAAGTGGGTTTAAAATTTCTTCCTTTAAATTATGGTAATCACCGGATTATTAACAGGATAATGTGCTGCATGGCTAAATATAAGTTCCCAAGGGCGAGACCTATTGGCTATGCCAATGGTTGTTCTTTTCAATGATTAGTTTCTTTGGGATAATGTGCGATGTAGAGCAAAGCTAGAGTTGTGTGTCACTATAGCAAGATGAAAAAGATCTATGTTCACTTTTTTCCCATTCTTTATTTTATTTCTGTTGTTGGTTTCAACATCTGTGCAGTTGCAAAGGGGTAATCCTGGCCAACTGCAACTCTATTTAAGATCCAGCCCTCCCAAATTGGGGTGGAGAATCCAAATTGGGAAAAAAGTCCAACTGGCCCATTTTAAAAGATCCCCCATGGCACCCAACCCAAAAAAGTAATACCTGGCCTCCTGCCACCCTTTGTACCACTCCTCCTATACCCTACCCAAATTTGTGCTCTCACATTGAGAGCAAAAAGCCTGTGCCATGTTGACAGCAGAGAGACGCTGGCCAGCATGGATTTTTTCCCACTGTGGGCTCAAGTGTGCAGAATGTTGTTTTAGTGGCCCAGCGTAGTTGCAATTTTCCTTTCTGGGTTGGTCTAACTGATTTTTCTTTACTTCAGGGAACTATGTAAAGCAGCTATCACAGCTACAGATTCTCTTAAATAAAACACAAGCTTGGAACGTTTTTACATTCTGAACTTCATATATATCATACCAGATAAGTTTTCTTATTGAAGTGACCCTGTATAGCCAATTGTTAAGCATTCTTTCAGATTTTAGGTCTCTTGAGACACTAATTACAATTACATTCTACTTCCAGAACTAATGATAGAGATATATATATATATATATATATATATATATATATATATATATATATATATATATATATATATAGTGTAAATGCTTGTTATTATTGATAGTGGCAGGGGCCCATGCTTCATGAAAGGTGAAGCCTCTACTCGGTCATGATGTCCCTCCCTCAGCAGTGTTAATAATGTTAATAAATAGCATATTCTGGTGTGCACAGCTACACATTCTGGTTTACGCTATTACATTTTCTTTGTGTGTATTTGGTATAGCAAATGTATTTACCCAGAACTAAGATACAAGGTGTTAATTTTGTGCAGCAGGGTACAATAGAGACATAGAGTTGTTTCCATGTATAAAGTAATTGTTGCGTGTATTTTGAAAGACTTGTTTTGTTACAATGACCGCCCCAAAGCCACTCTGTACAGCTTGACTGATACCAGGGCCACAAGGATTATGTGGCATGGTCACCTAAATGGTGGCAAAAATATGCAGAACGTTCCCTGGCTGTGTTTTTTTTTTTTTCCCCTTATTGAGCACTATTTTTGCAAAATATGCAAATTGTGCCAAATCCCTAATTATGTAGTTAACTGCCACAGAATGACATGCATCTAGTGGACATCGCGAATTGTCCATTGTTTTATCCACAATTTAAAAAGAAGCTACCCTGAATGAAAGTCATTTGGGACTAGTGACCGAAAGCAACAAATTATTAGGTGGGGGTGCTGAGCATCTCAAAAAATGTAAAGGACTGTCCTCACACACCACCAGGTGTCCTGCTTCAACATCGGCAGTCCTCGCTCTCTAGAAACCGCGTTTGGTAGAGAGCGGGCCTATACTTGGAGACAGGGAGGCCCTTCTAAAATCTAAGTGGGGGCCCATGAGAGAAGTGATTTAAACACCAATGTAAAAGATGAAATGCATTTATTCGCTGGGTATTTACTTGGTATTAAAAACTAGGTTTGGGGATTGGGAGAGCTAGTATCCCATCACCATCATGATCGTCGTCGTCAACATGTTTCTGCCAAGTTGGCCCTGAGGGTCCGTGGCATTCATCCGGACGAAAAAACTAGGGCTCATATCTTACCAAAGTTGGTCAGATATTACCATTAAATAGGGTGACCTGTGTCATCCTCTAACTGAAAGGTATTCTTTAAACCCGTAAAACAAATGTGAGATTACTATCAGAATGATGTCTGAATGATATCCGGTCACATAAGAGCGAAGAGACATGCATATATCGCCATTGTCGCATGTGAATGTGAAACATGTGTCACTGCAAACGTGAAACACATAATACAATGAATTTCCCAAAAACTTTTTGTGGGACCAGCTCACAATCTTACCCCAAGGGAGGGTCCTAATTGCCCCATGGAAAAGGGAGTAAGAGGGGGACCCCTGTGGCCCGCCATTTTTTTTCTATTTGGTTACTCTTGGTTTTTAAGACGCCAGTGTCTAATAGGTGCTTGACGGTGACTCCAGTGCAGCTATTTCATAGGGTATACTTGCAGCCAATCACACGCTGTCCTGCAAGCTTAAGCCTGCTGTAGCCAATCAGTAGAACGCACAACCATCCAATTGCATTGGTCGGTGCTTTAGGGAATAGTCATGAGCTCGTCCTCTCCTGCAAACCCTAATCCCTCCCACTTTGCAACTCGGCTCCATGCCCTCCTATAGCAAAGATGTACTGACGCTTCTGGTTCATAAATGCCAAGCCCACTTTATAATACACTAAATGTGCGACCGTCATCTCTCACTCCTGGGATCCCACAGCGCTTCAAAGTGACCATGGGTCACATAACACGGGACCGCAGCAACCGCCCCGTGTATCCCCACTGCCTCGCGCCACAAGCGCCCCCACCCCTTCCCGAAAGTGCCCGTCCGCTCCACAACCACCCGCGCAAACCACCTCCAGCCTCCCCTGCACCGCGCTCCTTCCTCCCTCCCTCCCTGGCCAAGCTCTCCTGAGCGGCACCATGGTTATATGGAACCTTGCCCCATCGTCCCACCCGCCCGACGCATCACTGTTCCCGCCATGACGCAACAACCCCCCCCTCTTCCAACCATCCGATAGCATTGCATCCTCGTTGCCCTCCTTCCCACATCCCACCATGTTCTGCCACGTGCACCTCGGTGCCACAGCCCAACACCGGCTGGGAATAAACATTATGCCCAGCACCAATTCATCACGGCGGCACATCATCCACTTGAAAACGTTACGCTGCACGCCGAAAGCGCTTCATCCACGCCCCCCACATCAACGCGCCACCACAATTGCAGGCACATGGGGGCACTGCTCTGCTCGATGAACGGCCAACCCTCCCGTAGGTCGGCTTTAAAAAAGAAAAACAAACAAAAACCATTGTAAATGACCGTGTCAATAACTCAATCTAATGTCAATGCGAGACCTATTGCATTGCAAATGCTTGTTGGTCTTGTCTTAAGTATATAAAAATATTGGATATTTTTCTAAACTGGTGTGGTGTCCTTTTGTAGTGCTTACACTGTATTACTGTTGGTTATGTGCAAATGCTTTACACGCTGCCTCTAGATAAGCCTGACTGCGCGTGCCAAGCTACCAAGGGGGTGAGCAGGGGTTATTTTAGGAATGTAATTCCCTTATCCTGACTAGAGTGGTGGTTTCTGCCTGGCTTTGGCACAGGCCCTAGCCTACCAAAAATCCCATTTCTAACAGGGCCCTTCTCAACTCACACACAATATGCCAATATAGGTTGTCCCTTACCCAGCTAAACTGCTGGAACGTGTAGGCATGCTCCAACTCCAGTTGTCTGGAGACGAATAACTTATTTTAACACCATCGGGGACTATTCGTGCCCAAATCACAGAGAGTTTACACTTCACAGTACTTCCTCTTTGTAAAGTCCTCACTCGCCACCCAATACTTCACTACCATATACTTTTGGGGCACAGGTCTCAACTTAGATTTTTTTCAGCTTAGTTGACAGATCTGTTTATGCCTTCACCCTGCTGTCTATACATCCCAAGCTGCTCCGCTGCTCATATCCCTAGCACAGCTGTACCCACAGAGAACACTCTAACTGCTACCAGTTCCTTATTTCTCTGTTCTAGCACCTCCATGTGGATGCCTCCACCTTGGCTTTCCACTTGGGTTCAAAATATCTTGATTTAGGTTCAAAATATCTTGAAATATATATTTTTCCTCCAACTCAAAAATGCCCATTTTTCACTCTGCTCACCTTCTTCAGCACCATTATTTCCAGTCTCATGCTTATCTCTCGAACATCCGTGTACAAACCATAATGTCCACTACCACTCCTCACTTCTCCATTCCAGGATATCATACCCATGCACAGTATGAGCTGCGGTATGATTTTCTTTTTACCTCTGAACACCTTTCTGGTAGAATTGATCATAGTTGAAATAAAGTTGTTGAACAATGGTATGTTTTTTTTACATCACTGAACGTGTTTATTTCATCCGATGTTGATTGTCATACAATGCTTTTACCATCTCTTTGGTATCTTTCCTTCTACTTGTCTGAAAGTTGATCTTGGTTTTTTGCATTTTTATTTATAATTGTATTTTGCAGGCTGACATTTGGTCGTTGGGAATTACTGCTATCGAACTTGCCAAAGGGGAGCCGCCTAATTCTGATATGCATCCTATGAGAGTTCTCTTTCTTATTCCCAAAAATAATCCACCAACCCTTTTAGGCGAGTTCAGCAAACCATTCAAAGAGTTTATTGATGCGTGTTTGAATAAGGATCCTACTTTTGTGAGTATATTTTGTATTCTTTTCAATGCCACTATTTACTTCGAATGTTGTCTACTGATTTTTTTGTTTGTGATTTTTACATCATTAAAGGCACTGTTACCTCTAGTCCTCGAATGATTCTTATAAGAAGCTCATCAGCAGGGGGGAGGCAGAATTTAAAGTGGGTATTGTGCTGTAAATCTCCATTGTACCAAGGATGCATTGACTTGCATCTTTATTTATTTAAAGCCATTCTAGTGCTGCTTTTTGTGTGCAAGACCATTGTTATGACAATTTGTCCGTTTGTGCTTCCTCGGTTACCACTGCTTCCCCACTGAACTGGCTGACCTGCATCAGTAGAACATGATTACTGCACTAAATATTTTTATTATCCCTGACAAGTGACTCAACAGTATGTAGAGCCTTCATTACAGGAAAAATCACTTTGAAGCTCATTGCAAGATTGACTTACAAATGCTGGTCACTAAACTATCTGCGGTGCTGTCTGTGCATAGTTTTTACTTGTCTACTTTTGATGCAGCGTCCTACTGCTAAAGAACTGCTGAAGCACAAATTCATTGTCAAGAATGCCAAGAGGACTTCCTATCTGACGGAGTTGATTGACAGGTTCAAAAGATGGAAAGCGGAAGGCCACAGTGATGATGATTCAGACTCTGGGGACTCGGACTCGTAAGTTTAAAGCCAAATGCTATAGAATTTTAGAGATGTTGTTCCTTGCTAAACCTGAAATCTTACCTCCCAATTACTTCAATGTGTTTTTTTTTGCTAGGTCTTTAATAGTTTTTTATATAGTTTCCTGAATTTGTCTAGTAACAGTAATTCATAGATGTTTTAGCATAGAGGATAACATCATTGCTGTTGGTGTCCTAAAATTCATACTGTTTATTGTCCTTTTTGTAGGGAATCCAGCAACAAGGAGAATCTTTCCCATCCTGAATGGAATTTTACTACTGTTCGCAAGAAGACGGATGCCAAGAACATGCAGAATGGAACAGTATGTTCAGTAAGAGACGCTTTAGATAGGGAGGAGAGGTTTTGTGGCTTGATGAAATTGACATCACAGTTCTGTTCTATCTCTGTAAGCTATATAAATGCAATTTGAAGCACACTCGAAATGTGTCCTTATATCTATGGCCAGCATACTGTTGCCAAAGTAATGAAAAGGAGTAGTGACACTTTGGAAGTGGATCAGTGGGAGAGAGTGAGCAGAATGTATTCGCTGTTGAAAATCACATTAACTTTGAGGAGAAAGGAAATCTGCGATTGGTGCTAATAAGATCCTATCCCTAGGCTTGAAACGATTATTCCTTTCATATGTTCCTCTTGAGAACACTTGCTTGACTTCTTGGCTTAATGTCCTTCTGCACGTTCCTACTTCCTCATGCATGTGTGAAAACGATTCCACTACAGTGGCATCTTTATACCAGTTAAACCCAAATCCATAGCAGTGTATTTGACAAGCTACAGCTACATTTCTTCTGATTCAGCAGCTGCAGTGGTAGGCCCCATTCAAGTTCAAGTATTTTATTATGATTTAGAACTCCAAGAGGTCCACATAAATACAGGTATAAGTTATACAAGGAATAATACATACAGTATAAAAATATTCAGAATAGAAAAAATGCAGATGAAGCCATTCAGAATACAACCATACTCTAATTTTTTTTAAAACGAAGGTTGGAAAAAGTGCAAATCCGCAGTTGGGACAGTCAACCATTATAATGCAATTCTTAGACTGTACAGGAAACTATACATTCTTAGTAAAATACAGCAGATAAATAGTGCAAAAAGGAAAACTTAAACGCAGGAAAAAAAGACATTCACTAAACTTTGCAAAGCTAATGCAGTAATTATATTATGCAATACATAATCTTTAAGGGACCTATAATGCCCTATTCCACAAGTGCAAAGCCGAATACAGTTAATATTAAATTACACTATAGAACATATTTAAAAAATGTATACATTTTTGTGCAATCTATTTCTGATTGGGGGTTAAGACATTCTGGTGGCCTCCGCTGCCGAAGTTATGTTGTACTTTATAAACAATGGTCTTAGCAATTGACTGCACAGTGAGTGTAGAAGAGGACAAACAAAAATCACACGGTTTATATTTTGAATGTAGTTCCAACAAAGGTCACAGAGCCTTTCATCCCTGGGTATACTTTCCCATGATCCTGTGACAATTCGTAATGGAAGCAAATTCAACCTTTAGTAGTAAAATAGTTCTAGGCACACCATGGAGAAGGTTTCATAGAACATACGATTGAAGTTTTTACGAATGCTGCTCTCAACTACAACTTATTCCAATCGTACGGAGCACAAATTACTGTGTCCCTTTCCGGCTAACTACATAAATAGAATTTTTTCTCCCAGACTTTTTAAAATATGCTTGGGGAGGGGTGCCACCTCATTCTGAGCAATTTCAAACGTATCCAGAGCTTTCATATAGTTTTAAAAGAGGGCACTTCTTCCCTTCAAGCTATGAAATATCTCCTATTTTAGTGCAGCACATACAGATCACGAGTCACCATTCAGTAAGTTATTCCCCCACCTTATAACAACTGCCATAGCAAACACATTTGTGGAGAGGAGCCCAAATTCAGGCCGAAGGGCAAAAGGAACAGCTGAAAAATTGAAATTACAGATTTTTTGACAAATAGCTCCGTCAACCTTCTCAAAAAAGGACCAATACCGCTCCTTCATTACTTCAAAGGCATAACTCAGTGAAGGCGGGTTTTTAATCTTATAGAACGCCAAAACATGGGCAAAATGCCTTTGCCCACAACACTTATATAGTCTGTGAATGATTGAAGCTTGAGATAATGCCTTACTTCTACACCGACTGATATGATCCTTATTTAAGCAATTACTGGAAATAATTCTACCAAGATAGGGATACATCTTTACCACTTCCAACTTATCGTTCCCCAAGAACCAATGTAAATCCTTCCTAACTCTGCACCCCCAAAACCTAAACGCCATAACATTACTCTTAGGGATGTTTATTTTTTAGCATAGTTTTCAAGCTCAGAGACGCCTCTGTAATCCTATCTGGGTTAAATCCAGTACAACAATGTCGTCCGCATAGAGTAGACTACCAACATTCATTGACCCTAGTTTAGGTGGGTCCCCTTTAGTCTGTCCAAGTCTGCATGGTAAGTCATGGGTATGAAGAGAGAAAAGAAGGGGCGCTAATAAGCACCCCTGCTTCAGAACATTATAGGTCTCCACTTTGTTAGACAAACCCTGGTTCCCGCCCATCAAAACTAGAGTCCAGGTAGAGGAGTGCAGGGAAATAATCAACCTGAGCAGATGAGCAGGAATCCCCAGTGCGGACAGTTTCCTCCACAGCGTCCCACGGTCAACCCTGTCGAACGCTGTGGAGAAATCAAAGGCAGAGTATAAAAACATGCCCTTACCCAAAGGATACTTTTCAGTGTTTGAAGGGCTGTGATATTATCTAAGGTTCCACAGTTCTTACGAAAACCAGCCTGCTCAACAGGAGCAATGTTATTACCAAATGCCCAATGCTGAAGGTGAAGCAGATTACTCTTGACGTACAATTTCCCAATCGCATCCAATAATGCGATCTGTCTAAAACTGACGGGAGAGGTTTTAGGACCCTTTTTATATGATGGTACAACAACACTTCCTTTCCAGGAGAGAAGAATAACCCCATGGCAGTAACAATATTGAAACACGGGACACAGAAAAAGGGCCCATGCATAAACATCTTGCTTAATGAGAGATATTGGAAGTCCTTGTGCCCTTAATAAAGCTCTCATTCTCCTCACGAGAAGGCAGGCCATATATGTCCAGGGAGACAGCCTCATCAATCAGCTCCAATGGAATCCTACTACTGTAATTAGAGGTATATAACTGCGAAATATACTGTGTCACACTTCAGATATAAGAATGGCCTCAGCCTTAATTCTGGAATCGCAGTATTCGACTATTAATGACCAATATTTACGCGAATCACCAGAAAAGGCAGTTTCTCTGGTCCTTCTTCCTTCGTTCAGGCGCCTTCAAACTAATTCTTACAAACTTCAACCAATAGATTTCCCTTTGCATCGTTAGAGATGGCAGCTTAAATTGTTCCCTTATTAGGGAATTTATATCCCGGTTTACCTTTTTTACTGCCCAGGGGGTAGTCGCAGAAGGCTGCAAACTAGTAATTCTATTTTTATTCCCAAAAGATCGAAACCAGGACAACTGCTTCTCAAACTAAGTGATAGGGTTATCTGGTGAAGTGGCAGAGGGGCATTAACTCGCTATTTTGATATGAGGCCAAATTCAACATATTGTTTGATCAAAAAGTGCGCCTGTTTGTTTTGTTATAAACACTAGTGTCATTTCTGGAATTTCAGGACTTGAGCGCCTTAAACTCTAAATCAATGGCCACCGAAAGAACACTGTGATCACTTAAACCAGTCCTCAGAGTACAAACACCAAACATCTGGTAAGATACCACCACATAATCGATTTAATGACAGCCCTTGGGAAGAATAAAAAGTAAAAGATGCTGGGGAATCCTCTTGGAAGCTGCCATTTAAGGCGATGAGGTCATTGGATCTCAGGCATTCCAGGAAACGTAGACCCCGCCTATCTGGTCTAACATTTCCAGGTAAAGTAGCCTCTGGAATACTCCAGACCTCATCCAACTCTGAATTTCCAAAGGTCATACAGGTACAATTTGAGATTTTAGCATTAAAATCTCCCACAACAATAATCGATGGGCATTCTGCCAAAACACTAATATCCAGTACAAAGGAGCGCATAGTCAACTAAATAATCAAAAGACCTCCTTGGGGGGGGGGGATATAAACATTTATCAAGAGGAGGGTTGAATGCACTCCTGTCACATTGCACAAGGCTAACTTTAAACAGAGGCATGGTTTTGAGGGATGAACAAACACCTTAGGATTCCAATTTATGCTACTACTAAGTAAAATGGCTGGATTTCCACTGACGTGACCTTTTACAGAGGGTTTTGCTGCGCCAGAAAATAGAAAGTAGTTCTCATATATAAAATTAGAACATATCCAAGTTTCCTGTAAGCAAACTATCAATGAACAAGCATCATAAAATGTAATTTGGAATTCGACCCCATTGAATGCACTCATTGCTGTAGAGACATTTCACCCTCCATGTCCCCTTTATATTGACAAGTTCTGCAAACCTGGGGTTGGCGCACTATCTGAGGGTAAGTTGCATCAGTGATTTTACGAGGCTGTTGTGGAGAGCCAGGCATATCAATCGGTCCTCTGGAGATTAACATTATGGACCTGGTTTTGAAAGCTTTTATTTCCCAATCATAACATCTGCTCAGTATCAAGTTATGACTAGCAGCACATTGACTATGTTCCTCTTAAATAAATAGGGTTTTGCACCAAGGCTCAAAAGCGATGTTATTGGGTAACAGATGAAGGAATTGAGTTGTCTGCAGATTTTATGCGTTTAGAAACTGAACCAAGACAGTGGTTTTAAGAGTTAGACCTTTTTTCCTCCCTGAAATGATTTTGTTTTTTGATGAATGGTCTTTTGCTTCTAGCCTTGTGTCCTCCTCCTCTTCCTTCTAAGATGAAGGAACTAAATCCCATTGGAGCCCAGAGCTTCTGTTCACGCTAGAGTTAGACGTTTAACCAATTATTCATTCATTTCAGCGATGCAAAGAATGTAATAGGCCTTTGTAAGCAATTCATTTCAAGACCATGTGCATCAAGGTATGTACGATGTTGGCAATAAAGGAAGTTCCAGTAGTATTAAAGGCATATTCCAGCAGAGAAAATGTAGCTACTGCTCTTTCAAGAGAAGTTTGTCTTAGTCATCTGCAAAACAGCCACTTAGTCTGCTCAGACGGTCCCTAAATGTGGAAGCTAGGAGTGAATTGCAATTTAGGTGTGCAGTGTAAAGTTTCTGGTGCATTCTAATGAATGCCCATTTTCTTGCAGATTCCATATGTCCCTTCTGCTTTTGCTATTACTGAGGCATGCCATTCTTAAGTAACGTTCTTTCAAGAAAACATATGTTAGATTTATTTTACTTCAGTTTTCTTTCTGGCTTAGCCTCTGCCATGGAAAACAGTGGCACTGATTACAATTGGTGCTGCGTGGCTCCTTACAGATCTGCTTCAATATCACTTCAGAGATGATGTTCGGCAGTTAAACAACTGTAACCAAAGCTTCACTTCCAGGCCCAGTGATTGAGAACTGCTGAGCTGAAGCAACCAAATCTTCGCCTACTTCAGCAGTATTCTTAGAGATATTTCACTTTGTATCTCTCCTCTTAATCTACCGGTTGCCCCCCCAAATCTCTATTTCCCAATACACTTCAAAAGTAAAGGGAAAAAAAACATGCATAATATTTAAAGTGTTTATAACTGCATCTCTCAGATGAATACATTTGTTACTGTCTGAGAATACATGTTACTAAGTCCAGCAATATTATGGGGCAATTCTTGTGAAACCTAGAATACATATGGAGATTACAGGTACCAAGGTTAATTGCCATGTCCTGTAATTCGTTGCCATGTCCTAACTGCACACCAACTATTGGTTCTATTTTATTTTGTCACCTTCACCCTGGACAAACTGTCGTTATAGTGTTCAACCATTTATTCAGAGCTGGCTATTTCAATGTTTACTTTGGTATTTCAGCTACCTACCTTTGTCTCACACTTGCTTCTAAATGGCAGGCTTTAAGCTATGAAGATTTACTAGTGGCTAGATCTTCAGATATTGCACTTCAAATAACTTAATTTTCTAAATATTCTTCTTTTTCCTAGCTATTCTCTCTATACCTATATTTATTGCACAAAGGGGCTTTTAAACCGATCTTGTGAAATTTTGGAATTTTTCTGTCTGTGTAGAGTTCTTAGCTTTTTATGCATGTTTGCACAAGCAGTCAATACCACTGCCAGTACGTTTCCACCTCTGCTGACTTTCATTTGCCTCTCCCCAGATAATACACACCAGGACGCAACATATTTCATAGGAGCTGAAAATCCTCTTCTTTGTAGATTAAAGGCTTGGACACTATGTACTGCCTATGAAAGTCATATACAAAGGTCTTCTCCTTTACCCTTGTAAAGTAAGATACCCCATAAGTTGTCATGTATTACAGACCAGTTACCAAACCCTTACATTAAAAACCTAATCTTGAGTAAGGCCTGTGGTTTCCATTGCTTCATACAATCAAGTTAAGGAAAAGATTTGCAAAAATAGCATACACTGGCCCAGTTTATTTAAAGCTTAATGTTGCAACAGCATGAGGGAGGTGTAGACCAAACAATTCCTCTAACTGCTATATGTGGGGAAATAATTCAAGTTTTCCCCAAGTTGAATATTGTGCCTTGAAGGGTCTAGGTGCCCACATTACAAGCAAGATATTATTGGTTTTCGATTATAATGATCATACCCCAACTAGCCAAGTGCATGAGACACCTATTCAAGTTTGTCTTTTTGTCAACTCACAAAACAAAGGACAGACTGAAGGGCAAGGCTCAAGATTCCAGCGTTTGGTTCCCACCTCTTGTTAATACTGCTTGATTCAGCCACTGGAAATGATAAAATGTACCAAGTTAGTATATTCAAAGTTACTCTTGGTCACTTTATCCTTCTCTTTGGAGAAAAGATTATACTTGGCTAATGTAAATATAGGTTATTCATAACAAAATACTTTTTGGTAGCAAAACTTTAACTATTTCCACAATTATTGTAATACTCTGTAGAAATTTCTGAGCCCTAGTACTTTTTCAAAGAAACCTAGTTTAAAATATGTTCCACAATTGAGGTGGCCCTGAAACGCCACATAGTATTTAAAAATGTTGTGGGGTTTGAAGTCTCTTGATGCAAATAGTACCTCTATAATGTACACTCAGTTTGCCTTTCAAAACATTTTGTAGTCTATTTTCAATTGGAATAAATTTGAGGGGGTTGAAACATATTATCTATTGGAACCACTCAGAAGACCTTAGGGGGTAATATTCTAAAACATGACCTGGTTCATGTTACTGCAGTCCCAAATCACTTACAGACCGCATCCAAAAGTGTGGAGCTGAATTCAGGAAACTGAGTTTGAAGTCCGAACTGTCTGGGAAGGACGTATTTGCCAGTAACTGCATGTTTGATAGTAAGTCAACTAGCTGTTTATGTGAAGGTGAGACCGCAAATGAAGATGGTACTTTTACTCCCTGGGACAAAAGTGACAGCATCCTCTAAATTGGAAGGCTATGCATCTCCTAAAGAGGGCACAAGTCCAATGGTAAAGCTGCAAGTGCAGCACTGTTAATCCACTTACTCCCTGTGAAATGCTAGATGCTTTCAATTCAGTTTCTTGCCCAAGGAAAAGAAGAGATCCACCTCTTTAATTTAGCAAAGAATTTCAGATGAAGATGAATATTGGCTAAAAATAAAAATATCTGGGAGCATAACCATCTTAATTGCGTGTATTCTGCCGTCAAAGTTAGGGGAAGATAGTCATTTGTTGAGTGTTGCAACCTCATCTTTATATTTCCCCAAAAATGTTCGAGAGCATGTTCCTAATCAGTCCTAGCAGTGTACTCAGCCCTTGTATAAAACTATTTTCTGGCTGTCTTATAGAGCAGCTTATGCCATAGTTTCCAAGTAATGCCATCTTTCGGTCTTTATCCAACGTAACGTATTTCTTAAAACTGGCTCAAACTGACCCATGAAATAAAAGACCTTTTCGAAGGGTAAAATATTGATGTATAGTTTAGTGTGGATTGGGTTGTCCCTAATGAAATGCACTAACACGTTTGCCAGAAAAGCCTTTCATTCCTCACATACCGGATGACTCTTCTATATAAACTGCAAATAATTCCTACGTTTCTTTGGAATCTACACTTGAGTTTTCAGATCCTCGAACTAAACTAACCACTGTTGTAGTTTTACCCTGCCATGTTAATGTTGTTCCAGTGTGCTCCCCATCCTTAAAAGCTCTGACCCTTGCCGTATTCCTGAGCACTTTTATTATTCGGTATCTCCTTTAACTATTCACAGACGTGTTGGAGTCTGCTAATCAGTTGTCCTTCTCCGAGGTCCGTCTCCATCTAACCCTGTAGTAACATGGTTCTAATGGACACTCTCTCAATATCACCTTTGCTAGGAAGCACAGCTGTTTCATACTGTCAGAATAGGCATCCGATCCGAATTGGGTAATGTTTACTTTGACTATGGGAGCAGTATTGCATGCCATACATCTCCACAAACCCAAACGATAAGACCCCAGTCTGAAAAAATAAAACACTTTAATTATTAATACATTTGTTATATTTTGTAAATTGCTATATTCCCAGGAGACTTTCTCTGTCAACACAAAAATGATTCATTGAGATTGTCAGGGTAACATAGTTTGATTTTTAACAGTTCTGCATTACAGTATCTGAAAGAGACACGTTAGTGACAGATTCCTTACCTTAGAATATCCCCAGGCGTCAGGCTGGATCCGGAAAGTTTTGCGTAGCAGTACCCTTGCGCGTCGGTAGGCGGCGTCGTGCGGCTCCGCGTCCGTCGTCGGCGTCGTGATCGCCGGGATGACGTCGCGGGCAGTACTTAGGCGCCGCCCCTGCGCGCTGACGTCAGTTCTTCTTTTTCCGCGCCAGCAAGCGCAGATCCGGGAAGAGCAGTGCCCTGGTCAATTTTTGACCATACTTTTTGGTGATTTTTTCACTGTTTTTTCCAACTTAAAGGTGTCGTAGGGATGCCCGGCTTCAAGCGATGCGGCGCCTGTGCGCGGATGATGTCCGTCACCGACCCGCATTGGGAGTCTCTCTTCTGCCTCGGCCGAGGCCACGACACCGAGTCTTGTCCCGAATGCCAGGCCCTCAACCCGAAAGCTTTGCGAGAGCGCTCTCGAAAGCTCCTCGAGGCCCGGCATTCGGCTCCACGGAGGCCCCGGTCGCGTGAGAGGTCCAGGGGTCGCTCGCGGAGTGCACACCGGTCGTCGGCGTCGAAGTCTTCTTCGTCCGGTAAGTCTAAGCACAAGAAGTCCAAGAAGCATCGTCGCTCTCGGACTTCGCCTCGCCGGTCTCGCAACTCGGCTGAGGCCCCTCCCGGCACCGTCCCCGCCCCCGCGGCCCCGGACTTGCCTGTGGAGTCGCCCCCGCCATACCCGCCCTTCCCGGGTTCGGGGGCGGATCCGGCCAAGGTACAGGAGTTCCTGTCGGCCATGGCCCGCCTCTTCGGGCCTTCAGGCCCCTCCGGTGCGCCTTTGGGCCCCGCGGGCCCTGATGGGGTTGCTCCGGCGTCGCCGGCGGCTCCGGCCCCGGCGTCGCCCGTGCCTCCAGCCTCGATCCCGGCTCCGGCCCCGGCTTCGGCCCCGGCTCCACAACCCCCATCGACGCCGGTCGACCTCACAACACCTCCGCCGGCGCCGATGTCTCCGGTGCCGTTCTCGACGCCGCCCTGGGCTCCGGGCGGCGTCGTCCCCCAGTTCCTTCCGGCTCCGGACATGGACCCGGAGCGACGTCGCTCGACGCCGGCTCCGGCGCCGATGGGACCTTGGGTCCCAAATGTCCCTCCTCCTCCTTATTTTGAACCAGAGGAGGACCAGGAGGACTGGGAGGGGTCTGATGACCCTCTGACGCGCAACTGTCAGTATGATGAGGACTGGACAGAGAGTCTAGGGAGGCCAGTGGTCTGGATACTTCCCTGACACTGGCATGCTGTCTCCTCCCGTGGCTACGGAGGAGGGGGCCAATTTTAGTACGGTGTTGCGTAGGGCTGCTGGGGCCTTACGTCTCCAGCTCCCTACTTTGACGGTCAAGCCTAACATCTTGACAGAGGTGCTTCAGCCGGCAGCCTCCTCTGCGGAGACTGTGCTGCCGTTTAACGACGCCCTCACTGACGTTCTTTTGGGCGCCTGGTCCAAGCCCAACACAGGGGCTCCTGTGGATCGGAACGTGTCACGACGCCATCGCCCTGCTCCGGGCGACCCCCTGTTTCTTTCTGTCCACCCCACTCCTGAGAGCTTGGTTGTCCAAGCCTCCGCTTCCCAAACCGCCTTCCCTACCGCTCCTCCGGATAGGGAATCCAAACGCCTGGATCAGTTTGGGAAGAAAGGTTTTTCTTCCTCCAGTGCTGGCTTGCGGTCCGTTAACACCGCTTGTCTTTTGGGCCGATATACCCACTCCCTGTGGGATTCGGTGGCGGATGTTTTGCCCCAGTGCCCTGAGGAGGTCCAGGCACTGCTTTCCCGCGCCATTGCGGAAGGAAGGGATGCGGCCAAATACACTATCCGTTGTGGCCTTGACACCGCCGACTCGCTGGGCAGGTCGATTGCAACGACGGTGGCGCTCCGACGCCACGCCTGGCTGAGAACCACTGGTTTTTCAGGGGATGTCCAGAATACTCTCATGGACATGCCCTTTGATGGAGTCGGTCTTTTTGGGTCCAAAGCAGACCATGCGTTGGAGCGCTTTAAGGACTCACGGGCTACTGCCAAGTCCCTGGGCCTTTCTGCTACACGCCCTCCGCTGCCTTCTGCTTTTCGCCCCTATCGTGGCCACGGTAGGGGCGCCCTTCACGTCAGCAGCCCAGCCACCGGCCCGCGCAGCAGGCGTCTTCGCGTGGCCGAGGACGTGGATTCCGCCGTGGCGGATCGGGCAACCAGCGTGCGGGTCAGGCCACCACCTCCAACCCGTCCGCGGCCTCCAAGCCCTCCTAGTCCCTCCCTTCAGGTGCACGGCACGCCAGTAGGGGGCAGGGTCCGCCATCACCTTCCCCACTGGCGCACCATCACCTCGGACAGGTGGGTCTTGGACATTGTCCGAAGGGGCTACTCCCTCCCCTTCGAGACCACCCCCCAGCCATGCCACCTCAATTCCACCGCATGTCAGGGGATCACTTGGTGCTTCTACAGAAGGAAGTCACGGCCCTCTTGACCAAGAGGGCCATCGAGCATGTTCCGACCCCAGAAGTAGGGCGTGGTTGCTACTCCCACTACTTTCTGGTGCCCAAAAGGACAAGGAGGACATGCGTCCTATCTTGGACCTCCGGAACGTCAATCGCTTCCTCCGGAAGGAGAAGTTCAAGATGCTCACCCTAGCTCAGGTCTTGACTGCCCTCGACCCTGGAGACTGGTTGGTAGCGTTGGACTTGCAGGACGCGTATTTCCACATCCCCGTCCTGCCGGCCCACCGGCGTTACCTTCGGTTCACGGTAGGCCCCGAGCATTTTCAGTTCACCGTGCTCCCCTTTGGCCTTACCAGTGCCCCTCGGGTGTTCACGAAAGTGATGGCGGTGGTCGCAGCTCATCTGCGCCGGGCAGGGGTTTCAGTCTTCCCCTACCTCGACGACTGGCTGCTGAAGGCGGGCTCGTCCCAGGCAGTCGTCTCCCACCTCCAGACTACGGCCGAACTCCTGCACTCGCTGGGGTTCTCCATCAATGTGCCGAAGTCGCATCTAATTCCTTCTCCACAGCTCCTTTTCATCGGAGCAGTTCTGGACACGACGCAGTTTCGGGCCTATCCTCCCGAACGGCGAGTCCGAGATATTCAGGCTATGATTCCGATCTTTCGGCCTTTATCCTGGGTTTCGGTACGGATGACCCTGAGGCTGCTGGGCCTCATGGCCTCCTGCATCCTGCTGGTCAATCATGCCAGATGGCATATGCGGGCTCTGCAGTGGGACCTGAAGTTCCAGTGGGCGCAGCACCAGGGCAACCTGTCCGATCACGTCCAGATCTCGGAGGGGACTGCAAAACAGTTGCAGTGGTGGCTCTCGAACCGGCAATGGGTCATGGGCAGATCCCTCTCCCTTCCCCAGCCAGAGCATACAGTTGTGACGGACGCGTCCCTTCTGGGATGGGGCGGTCACATGGGAGAGGCGGAGATCAGAGGCCTCTGGTCTCCGGCGGAGTCCCGGCTCCATATCAACCTTCTGGAGCTCCGGGCGATCCGGCTTGCACTCAAGGCATTCCTTCCCTCTGTCAAAGGGAAGGTAGTGCAGGTGTTCACAGACAACACCACCGCCATGTGGTACTGCAACAAACAGGGCGGGGTGGGGTCTTGGACCCTTTGTCAGGAGGCTCTGCGCCTCTGGACATGGCTGGAACATCAGGGCATGTTCCTGATGGTTCAACACCTGGCAGGTTCTCTGAACGCCAGGGCGGACGAACTCAGCCGCAGGTGCATGATGGATCACGAATGGCGTCTTCACTCGGAAGTGGCGCAAGGACTCTTTCTACAGTGGGGAGAGCCTTGGTTAGATCTATTCGCCACCGAAGAGAACGCGCAATGTCATCAGTTCTGCGCGTTGGAATTTCCAAGGCGGCACTCGCTCGGCGACGCTTTTCGTCGCGAGTGGAGTTGCGGTCTGTTGTACGCCTTTCCGCCTATACCACTTCTACCCAGAGTGTTGAAGAAGATTCGGCACGACCGGGCCCAAGTCATTCTTGTGGCTCCGGACTGGGCTCGAAGAGTTTGGTATCCCGAGCTACTCAATATGAGCATAGATCCCCCGATCCGTCTGCCTCTTCGGGAGGATCTTCTGTCGCAGCAGCAGGGGACGGTCCTCCACCCGAACCTGTCCAGTCTACACCTGCTTGCGTGGAGATTGAGCGGCGGCAGTTGATTCCTTTCGACTTGCCTCCCGAAGTTTGTGATGTGATTCTGGCAGCCAGGCGTCCCTCCACTAAGGTGGTATACGCCTGCAGGTGGAACAAATTTGTGGCATGGTGCACAGCAAAGGCTGTGGATCCCCTTTCTGCCCCTCTTTCTGAGGTCCTTCTGTTCCTTCTCTCTCTGGCCCAACAGGGTTCTGCCCTGGGTACCATCAAGGGTTATCTTTGTGCTATCTCGGCCTTCCTCAGGCTCCCTGATCAGCCCTCCCTTTTCAAGTCCCCTGTTGTTAACAGGTTCTTAAAGGCATTACTCACCTCTTCCCTCCTGTTCCGTTTGTAATGCCTCAGTGGGACTTGAACTTGGTTCTTACCTTTTTAATGTGCGCTCCCTTTGAGCCTCTGCATAACTGTCCTCTTCGTCTTCTGACTCTGAAGACAGCCTTTCTGGTGGCCATCACCTCCGCTCGGCGGGTGAGTGAGCTCCAGGCTCTATCTTGCAAACCTCCCTTTCTGTCTGTTCATCCAGACAAGGTTGTTCTTCGGACGCGTCCGTCCTTCTTGCCAAAGGTGGTTACTGCTTTCCACATTGGGCAGACCATCACTTTGCCCACCTTCTTTCCGCCTCCTTCCAGAGAGGAAGAGAGGCTCCACCGTCTGGACCCAAAACGTGCGCTCTCCTTCTATATCGACCGCACAAAACACTTCCGGGTGGATGACCAGCTCTTTGTTGGCTACGTGGGCGCCAAAAAGGTCGGGCGGTGCACAAGAGGACCATCTCCCGCTGGGTTACCTTGTGCATCAAGACCTGCTATTCTTTGGCCAAGAAGGAGCCTCCTGTTGGGCTGCGTGCCCATTCCACCAGGGCAACGGCTGCTACCACGGCCTTGGGCCGCGGTGTTCCGCTGCCGGTTATCTGTCAGGCAGCTACGTGGGCCTCGCTGCACACGTTTACAAAGCATTACTGCCTTGACAGTCAGGTCCGGAGGGACGGCTTCTTTGGCCGTTCTGTCCTCCAGGACTTCCTTGTCTGATCTTTGTTCGCAGACCCACCACCGGGGTTGGTATTGCTGGGGTATCTATTCTAAGGTAAGGAATCTGTCACTAACGTGTCTCTTTCAGATGCACAAGTTACTAACTTGTGTAACGATATATCTGTAAGAGACAGTAGTTAGTGACAGATTCCTTACCGCCCCACCCATCCTCCCCGTTCTGCGAACTGATTTCTAGGGTTAAGGACATCCCTTTCAGGGCCCTAGTATTTTTCAGACACCTGTGTCAGCTTCTTGCATGGCTCTGCGTTCCTGGCGCGGAAAGTCGTGTACAGAACTGACGTCAGCGCGCAGGGGCGGCGCCTAAGTACTGCCCGCGACGTCATCCCGGCGATCACGACGCCGACGACGGACGCGGAGCCGCACGACGCCGCCTACCGACGCGCAAGGGTACTGCTACGCAAAACTTTCCCGGATCCAGCCTGACGCCTGGGGATATTCTAAGGTAAGGAATCTGTCACTAACTACTGTCTCTTACAGATATATCGTTACACAAGTTAGTAACTTGTGCATTATGTTGTGAAGCCCTGAGATTCTCTACTGCTCCCCATTGATGTAAGTGATGTTAAAGCCGAAAAAATTAAATTGGAAGCAATACCCGTTGTGAGAGAATGTTCGAGCTACAACTTGCAATCAAGCTTCTTTTAGTGAGAGCTTTACTTCAGCTTTCTCCATGATTCTACAGATGTCTGCCTAAGTGAGTTTCAGGCTGGGAGCGGTTAGTGTTCCAACACCAAAAGGCAAGGTTTGCATGGCTTCACCGAAAAGGCTCCTAGATTGTTTATATACTTGAAGCATTGAACTCGCACACTCAGGCTTGGCTGTAAGACCCCCTTGCATCTCCAGGAGATTTAATAGGGTTTGACCAGTGTCAAAACTGCTCCCAATCCAAAACCACTGGAATTTACTGCTACTACGCCGCTCTCTAAACATTAAATGGCTTGTATGAGTACAGCCACTATTGCCGCCTTTAGCCTTTTGAAAGAATCATCTAGAATTTGACACAGTTCACAGCATTAGATTGTTTATTCAAACGTCTTTGAAGGATTTGAAGGTTTGAGCTTCTATTTTTTGCTGACCTTGGTGTGTTGTTCGAAAGCCAAGCATAGAGATACGGGTAGCAACTTGACCGGTCCAGTCCAGGGTTGTTGGTGATGTTGAGATGACCAGTTCAAGGATGTAGCATTTGCAGTGTTGGCTGTGTGGCATGCTGTACCACATTGAGTGTTTTGATTAGGTTGGAATGGTGTCTTTTTTTATTTATTTATTTTTATCTGGGAGCTTGAAGTCACCCAAGAGGGTTGTATGGGCATGTCAGATGGAGAAGGTAGTGAGGAGATCTGAGAATTTGTAAATTAAATTCTTGTTCTGCCTGGTAGGCCTATAGATAAGGTGGCAGTCCTGAGTTGCAGAGTAGGAAATGGCATGTCAGAAGCTCCATGGAGACCAGGGTTACTTTATTGCTGAGGGTGCAGGCAAGCAGTTTTATTCTTCTGCCAGTTTCGCATTGAATGCTATGTGCTAATTGGGGAGACTCATTCAAGCCTGATGGAATAAGGAGAGCAAGATCTTGTCCGCCATCCCTGAGGAGCTCCAAAATACCTTTACTCAGACGGTCCATGGTGTTCAGGACACAGCCGAGTACATTATGTGGGTGATATGGACACCACAGACTGTTTGACAATGCTAGGGGCTATAATGTGGGGATGTGCTGACATCCCTTATGGATGATAGTTCCAAGATGTTTGGGGGAAAGTCAGATTCAAAATTGGAGAAGTTCTTAAATAACCGTGCTATGGACCTGCCAATTCCACCAACTATACCAGAGGCTTAGAGGTAACTCCAGAGGTCTGATCAGAGGCATCCGTGTCAGCCCACTCGCGCATTTGCTCACACTTACAGCAGAAAGTGCCTCCATGCCAAAGAGGTTCAATGATTACTGGCCAGATGGGCAGGGCCAAGGTGGAGAGGGGCAAGAAGTGCTACCCTGGTTGCCTCTTGTTGCCCAAGAGAGACGGCCAATTGTCGACCTTTAGTTCCTGAAAACTTTTCTTCTAAAGGACAAATTCAAGATGTTAACCCTGGACTGGGTCTTTGGACTTGCTCAACATGTAATTTCATGTACCCAACCTACCATTCTGAATGCGTTGGCTCCTTCGTTGTGGGCTCTGAACACTTCTTGTTTACCATCCTACCTTTCGTCCTCACCACAGCCCCTATTCCCCCCAATATTTACAAAGATGATGGCAGTGGTTGTGACGAACCTTTGCAGGTCAAGGGTTCATGTATTCTGTACCTCAGCTATTGGGTTTTGAACCCAGACTGGCTCCTTGCTTTCCTCTTTGGAGGATCGCCGTCTCTATGCCCAAATTTTACCTTTAGCCTGTGTAGAGATTTCCATATATAATGGTTGCTCTGGATATGTTGGAATACAAAGCCTTTCCACCCCGACAGGGAGTCCAGGACAATAAGAATATGATCCTGATGTTTCTGGCTTGTTTCTGTGTTCCAGCATAGACTATTCTGATGCTTCTTTTTCTCCTGGCCTCGTACATCCTGCTAGTATCTCATGACTGGTGATACATGGCGGCTCTGCATTGAAACTACCTCCAGGATGACTCTTGGACAAATGTCTTTGTTTTGGAAGAGACTATTTCGGAACTTTCAGTAGTGACTGAACAGTGTCAACATGGCTTTCATCATACTGCTCCATTACCCTCTCGAAGCTGATGGTGGTGATTGATTCATTCTCTGGGTAGGGTAATTCACTTAGTCGAAGTGAAAATCACCAGCATCTCATCTCCCATGAAGCAGAGGCACCACATCAACATTCTGGAGCTATATGCCATCCCATTGGCCATCAAGGCCTTCCTCCTTTCCATCAAAGAGAAGCCTGTGAAGATCCTGATGCACAGCATTACTGCTGTGTTGCTGCAACAAGCAGGGTGGTGTGGGGTCATCAATCAATCAATCAATCATTTGTATAGCGCGCTACTCACCCGGAGGGTCTCAAGGCGCTGGGGGGGGGGGGTCCGCTACTGTTCGAACAGCCAGGTCTTGAGTTGCTTCCTGAAGGAGAGGTGGTCTTGGGTAAGGCGGAGGTGGATGGGTAGGGAGTTCCACGTCTTGGCAGCCAGGTAGGAGAAGGATCTTCCTCCCGTTGTGGCTCTTCGGATGCGGGGGACGGCGGCGAGGGCGTGGTTGGTCGATCGTAGCTGGCGGGTGGGAGTGTAGAAGGTCAGACGGTCGTTGAGGTATCTGGGGCCTTGGTTGTGGAGAGCTTTGTGTGCGTGGGTGAGGAGTCGGAACGTGATTCTCTTGCTGACGGGGAGCCAGTGCAGGTCTCTCAGGTGTCCGGCGATGTGGCTGTGTCGGGGGATGTCCAGGATGAGTCGAGCTGAGGCGTTCTGGATGCGTTGGAGTCTTTTTTGAAGTTTGGCTGTGGTTCCGGCGTAGAGGGAGTTGCCGTAGTCCAGTCGGCTGGTGACGAGGGCCTGGGTGACCGTCTTCCTGGTTTCGGTGGGGATCCACCGGAAGATCTTGCGCAGCATGCGTAGGATGTTGAAGCAAGACGAGGAGACGGCGTTGACTTGTCGGGTCATTGAGAGGGAGGAGTCCAGGATGAAGCCCAGGTTGCGTGCGTGGTCCGTTGGTTTGGGTGCGTTGCCCAGGGCAGGGGGCCACCAGGAGTCGTCCCAGGCGGAGGGTGATGATCCTAGGATGAGGACTTCCGTCTTATCTGAGTTCAGTTTCAGGCGGCTGTTCCTCATCCACTCGGCTACGTCCTTCATCCATTCATGTAGGTTGGTTCTGGCGGTTGTGGGGTCGTTGGTGAGGAGAGGATCAGCTGGGTGTCGTCGGCGTAGGAGATGATGTTGAGGTTGTGTTGGCGTGCGATGGCTGCGAGGGGGCTCATGTAGACGTTGAAGAGGGTGGGGCTGAGTGATGATCCTTGTGGTACGCCGCAGATGACTTCGGTGGCCTCGGAACTGAACGGGGGGAGGCGGACTCTCTGGGTTCTTCCGGCGAGGAAGGAGATGATCCACTCCAGTGCCTTCTCTTGGATTCCGACGTTGTTCAGGCGTTGCACTAGGGTGCGGTGGCAGACTGTGTCGAACGCTGCGGAGAGGTCCAGGAGGATGAGGGCCGCTGTTTCCCCGTTGTCGAGCAGGGCTCGGATGTCGTCGGTGGCTGCGATGAGGGCGGTCTCGGTGCTGTGGTTGGCCCGGAAGCCGGACTGCGAGTGGTCGAGGGATCCATTCGTCTCGAGGAAGGCGGCCAGTTGTCTGTTGACGGTCTTCTCGATGACTTTGGCAGGAAAAGGAAGGAGCGAGATGGGGCGGTAGTTTTTGAGGTCGGTGGGATCCGCTGACGGTTTCTTCAGTAGGGCGCTGAGTTCGGCGTGCTTCCAGCTCTCTGGGAAGGTGGCGGTGTCGAGGGAGGTGTTGATGATGTCCCGGAGGTGGGGTGCGATGACGGCGTCGGCCTTGTTGAAGACGTGGTGAGGGCAGGGGTCGGTTGGTGATCCGGAGTGGATGGAGTTCATCGTGCGGATAGTGTCTTCGGTGTTGATCGGGGTCCAGGCTCGGAGGTCATGGCACTATTAGGAAGAACTGGGACTCTTGCAGTGGTTGGACCTTTAAGGGATATCTCGGTCTGTCAATCACCTCTTGAGTTCCCTAAACGCAATGTAGGATAAGCTCAGCAGCCATCATTTGACCAGCCACGATTGTCCTCTGCATCAAGAGGACGTTCAAGTCCTCTTCACCCAGTGTAATGTGCCTTGATTGGTTCTTTTTCCCATGATCAAGAATGCTGAGTGTCATGCCTTTTGCTTTTTAGGATTTTCCGCTCATTACTTTCAGTGGGATTCTGCTCTTCTGTATGTTTTCCCCCCTCGAGTTATGAGGAAAGTTAGATGAGACCAAACTCTAGTCATTCTGTTTGGTATTCCAAATTCCCAAGATTAAGCATTTGCCCTCTGCTCATCTGCCTCTTCGAGCTGGCCTGCTGCCTCTGGAACAAGGCAAGGTACTTCATCCGAATGTCCACAACCTACACCTCTAGGCGAGGGGAATGAGTGGCACCAGCAGCCATTTTGACTTGACTAAAGGGGTAGTGGATGTCCTGTTGGCTTCTCGCTGTACATTCACCAAGTTGATCTTCTCTGCCCGCTGCACAAAGTTTTTATCCTGTGCAAGGACAAGTTCAGTTGTAGCTTTCGGATATACTTCTGTTTGTTCTCTTTGGCCTGGCAATGCTTTGCTGGGACCAGTAATGGTGGTTTTATAGCCCTCTCATTCTTTCTGCTTTTGGTTTATTAGCCCTCTCCAGGTAACCATTTCGGATGCATTTTTATTTTTAAAAGGGCTCCTGTTCCTTTGATCATAGCACTGTGAGACCTTAAGTTGGTTCTTGCTTTATCGAGTGCATCGCTTTTCATCCAATTTACAGTTGCTGTTTGAGGATGTGGACACTTAAGACTGTTTTTCTCATTGTGATTGCATCTGCATGCTACATCAGTTAATTGCAGGCACTGCCTGTTCAACCGTCACAAACCACCTTTTCATTGTACTTCGTACTCTGGAGTCCTTTCTGCTTGTCGCCCTCCTATGTGGGACAGTCCATCAGGCTCCCTGCTTTCTTTAGTCTGCCACGCCTCTCTAAGGAGGATAAGAGGCTTCATCAGGCTTTACCCTAACAGAGCCCTTGGTTTCTATAAAGATAGGAGTAGGGAGCACCAGGTGCACAACAAACTCTTTGTTGGAATGAGCAGTGCAAAGAACAGAAGGGCAGTACAGAAACAAACCTTTTTCAGGTCGATATTACTCTGCATAAAGATATGCTACACCTTAGTCAATAAGTAGCTACGTGAGGGCCTTTGAGCTCATTCCACCCTAGTCAAAACCACCAGTATAGCCTTAGCTAGGGGTGTTCCTGTGCTGGAGATCTGCCAGGCTGTTGCGTGGGCAGTTGTCCAGATCTTCATCAGGCACTACTGCATTGGCTATCAGGTCTGCAGGGACTGCCATTTTGCCCTCTTTAACCTGCAGGGTAACAATTTACTTACCTTCTGTAACACTTTTTCTGATGAATAATCTACCTGCAGATTTCTCACCGCACTCCCTGTTCTGTGGAGTAGACATTTAGTTGTTAATAAGTTTGCGTGTCAGATTCTGCCTATTGTCCGTTTTCAATCTGTCATTGACATTCTGCGTCTACGCAGGAGGGAATTCAAATGGTGAGAGGTCTGCGGTTGGACAGAGTGTTTACCAGAAAAGAGTGTTACCATAGGAAAGTAATTTGTTCATCAAAGCCATTCTCCATGCCGCAGCCTACTTTTTGTCTGGCAAATATGGAAACTTTTTACCAGGTCTGAGAGATGTACACTGGCTTTCAGTTGAGGCCAAAATAGAGTTTCCATTTGGCTGTTTCACATGCAAGGCCTGTTGTCTAGGAAACCCATAATGCCCATACAAACTTCTTACAATCTCTGAGGGACAGCAAGGACTAAGGAGCAAAGACTTCTTTCTCTCCAAAAAACCAAACCTCATAATGTCTCTGGCCTGAAATCAATCTTTCACTGCTTAGACTACCATTTTTCGAAACTTCTCTTCTCCCTATGACACTAAAACCTCAGCTGAGCATCTCGTCCTTTAAGAAAATATAAAAAACATCTCTTCTGTTTCCATTTGAACTAGTCAAAACATTCCTTCTATATCTGTTCTATAACCTGCCCTACTCTTTTTCCCACTTATTGAAATATTTATTCGTAACTCTATTACCCAGCTCCTGATGCATCACAGTGAGCTTCTAATGTTTTCTTCCTGCTTACTCATGCCTATTCAAAACTATATAAAACTCTTAAAATACAACTAAAACTCTTAAAATAAATGACTGTAGAAAGAATTATAAAAATAGGTGAAGATTTAATGTTAATGAATAAAGTTAGGTTCACTATCCTGGAGAGCTAGGATAACCAGAAGTGTTCTCTTCTGTGCAGTGTTTATCAAAGCATCTTGACATTGAGTCTTGCTAGTTAATCACATGATTACAGATTTGCCCAGGAGCTGAAGAGCAGGGCATGTCTTTAGGAGCCCTCAACCCCTATTATTCGGTAGCAGTTGTATCAAATCGTTACTGGGACCAAGTGGCCACACCAAAACTAGTGTATCTATTCAGCCCCAGCAAAATGCTCTCCAACAGTAGGGGTTCAGAGTTCTGAAGTGAGATTGCGGTAGGAGGAAGAGGCTGACTGTATTTCTTTCTCCTTCTGTTTGTTGGAGAAATTCTGTCTGACAGTTGGTCAATCTTTAGTCGTGTCTGCTACCACTGAACATTATACCTGTAACAAAAACTCTTGTTCACTTTAGCTACATCTGTCGCAATTGGTGCTCATACAAAGTTGTAGGGAAATGTTGCTAAACACTTTAAGGTCTACGTTGTCAGTTCTATTATGAAGACCTCTGGAACCCGTTCTTCATCCCTCTCCAGACTAGCATAGCTCAAATTTGTACTCGGCTGATGCTTAGTCCTTATCGTCTTCAAGGGAGCAGTCTGCCCATCACAGACCCCAAGTTTAGTTTTGCATTGATTTGGAATAGGTACACAGATGTTTTATGTGATTCCTAGTAGTAGCCAATGCTTGAAAAGTATTAACATTTGGTATTAAATAGACACCAGTATTCAGTGGTTTGCAGAATTGGGTGCTAAAGTGAAGGGAAATAATAAAAACTTGTGTCTAACATTTATACCCAACCGTAACCAAGGCCATATACAAAATCAGAATCAGGTCTTCTGAAGGTTTTGTTTAATAGAAGTGTATCAAGAAGATTGCATGTTCGGGGCGTGGCTAACCAGCCAACATGGTGGACACGGACTTGTAGAGCTCCGGCGGCATCCCCCAATTATCCGATATATTTACCCTTAAGTAGCGCCACCACAGCCGGCAAAGAACGAGCCCGAGACGGTGACGGGTCGCTGACACTGCTGAACCCACCGGAGGGCAGAGGCAGAAGCTGGGGACGCCAATGCTGCTGAGCGCGGCGCTGCGGCCTACTTGAGTGGCGGCGGTGATCGGGCCTGGTAGCCCCGGACGGGTGACGTGCACCCGGTGAGACCCGCGAGGTAAGCCGGTGGCGGCGGCGGTGGTTCTCCGGCCTGGCTGGCCATCTTGAGGCGAGGGCCTGTGATCACCTGCCGCTGTGGGGAGCGCTGATGCCTCCATCGAAGACTGCCACGAGAAGTTGGAGGTAAGGGCCGACAGCGCCGGAGAGAGGGAGCGCAGCGCTGCGGCCTACCTGAGTGACAGAGGAGATCGGGCTGGACTGCCCCGGCAGGGAGAAGTGCACCCGGTGGGACCCACGCGGCGAGCGCCCAGGGGTGGCGGTGATTCACTGTCCTGACTGGCCCCTTGCTGTGAGGACCTGCGACCGCCCCCCACGGAGGGGAGTGCTAAGGCCTACCTGAGAGACCGCTCCGCGGAGACGGAGGCAGCGGCCGGTTACACCCGAGGACGGGGGATTGCGGAGAGAGCCCGCACCCGATGAGGCCCACGAGGTGAACTGGTGGAGACGGCGGTGGTTCTCCGGCCTGACTGGCCACCTTGAGGCGAAGGCCTGTGATCGCCTACTGCTGTGGGGAGCGCTGAGGCCTCCATAGGAGACTGCCACGATAAGTTGGAGGTAGGGGCCGACAGTGCCGGAGAGAGGGAACACAGCGCAGCGCTGCGGCCTACCTGGGTGGCAGAGGTGCTCGGACCGGACTGCCCCGGCGGGGAGAAGTGCACCCGATGGGACCCACACGGCGAGTATCCGGGGGCGGCGGTGGTCCCCCGTCCTGACTAGCCCCTTGCTGTGAGGGCCTGCGATCGCCCTCTGCCGGGGGGAGCGCTACGGCCTACCTGAGAGGCCGCTCCGCGAAAAACAAAGGAGGCACCCGAGACAAGGAGATAGCGGAGAGAGCCCGCTACGGACGGCGTGGATCCTCGTCCACACTGGGCCCCCATGGGCTGCTGGAGTCGGAGAGCGGCGAGACGATTGCCTGAGGTGGAGGAGGGGTGGTAGACTGCGGCTGTCGTCTGTCGGTCCCGGGGCCCAACGCGACAGGAGTGGTGACTGTGGAGCAAAACAGGAACTGACCCCCCGGAGACCACGAGAGCCTCCTTAACTGAAAGGCTACAGATAAGGGGAGCCGAGGTACGGGTGCGAGGCCCTGGGCGTGAAGCTGTGGGGCCCCCATGTGGCATACGACCTGCACGGATACGCCACACTGCGGAGTAGCGGTGCTCGGAGGTGCTGAACGGTAGCGGGAGAGACCTGGTCCCCCGGTTGGGCACCCTAGACCAAGTTGCTACGCCCGGCCCTGGGACACAGGCGGCAGCGGAGAGACCTAGGGCCTCAGGACGTGGTGGTGAGCCAGAACGACATGTAAAGAGGGCGGAACAGACGTGCAGTGGACTGAAACCGATGTGGGGACCCACTGGAGTGGTGACATCGCTGTGGGGGCAGGGAGTAAAGACAGTGAATCACTAAGGAGGACCCCCGGCCTAATAACTAGCCGTGAGTTGCCAAAACGAGACGGCCGCGGACCTGGCTCCCCGGTCGCTGAGAGACTGATCTGAACGCGACAGTACGGAACTCAAATATCCACACGGTGGAGGCGGCCCGTGGAAGTGAGGAGGCGGACACTAAACAGCCAAGAAATAGTGGTCATACGAGGGGAGATACTGTACTGTCTGGGGAAGTTATAAGTCACCGGCCCACGAGGAGGGAAGCGAGGGCGCACTGTTGGGGGCCTGGACAGCGGTGGCACTAATACAGAGGGGATCTCACCCCGCGGTCCTGTAGGTAAATACTGACTACGCACCAGCTTGTGATGGGCCGAATGCGGGCGAAATTACAACAGGGACCACTACGAGCGGGGGGTCGGACCCTGCCCACATGCGAGAGGAGGGAGAGATGGAATTGGCATCTGTGGCGGTGGCCACCAAGCTCGACTCGGTGCTGGCCGCGGTTGAGAAACTTGGGACTGCACTAGATAACACCAGGACGTCCCTGGAGGCCCGAATCGATAAGGTGACGTCAGACTTCACACTTCTACATGCTGACCATCGGAAACTAGCCGAGAAGGTGACCGCTCACGATCAGACACTCAAAACGCTCCAGCCCATCACCCAAAGTCATGCGGCGGCGTTGCAAGACATGATCGACCGAGTGCACGCACTGGAGGATAGAGTTGAAGACGCGGAAGGACGCTCCCGCCGCAACAACGTACGCGTAGTGGGCCTGCCGGAGGGGGAAGAAGGAAGAAACCCGGAACAATATACAGAGCACTGGTTAAAGGAACTGATGCCCCCGGGAACGTTGTCACCCCAGTTCGTGGTGGAGAGGGCGCACCGTGTACCGGCGCTGAAACCACAGCCGGGCGCTAGACCCCGCCCTTTCCTCTTAAGACTCCTCAACTACCGGGACAGGGATGCGGTGCTCCGCGAAACCCGGAAACTGGGTGACCTCAAAGTAAGCGGCAACCAAGTGATGATGTTCCCCGACTACACTGCCCTTGTACAGCGCCGCAGAAGCAACTACATGGCGGTGAAGCGCCAGCTCCGGGAGCTGGAGTTACCCTACTCTCTCCTGTTCCCGGCTAGACTGCGGGTGGTTGCAAAAGGAGAGACCCGCTTCTTTGACTCCCCGGCGGAGGTATGGGACTGGATGGAGGAGAAGGGCCTCTGGACGGGAAAACGACCCTCCGGCCAAGATGAGAGCAGACACGCAGGTAGAAGGCCGAGACGGCGGAGCAGACGCGGGGCATCACGCTATAACGGGGCGGGGACGGCAGCCCCGAGTCCGGAAAAAGCAGAATGGAGCGACGAGGAGTCCTGGATGCGGTTGCGACCCTGGGAGTCCCACACAGCGGGGAGTGCCGAGGAACGGGGAGACGCGATTCCTCGATGGCCAGTGGCGCGACGTCTCCATCTACGGTGATGTCGGAGGATCTCTGCATGCCAGCAGTAACTCCACAGACTGCTGATGGTATCATCTGATGGGAGGCCGAGACACTGGACATTGTTGTAGGATGCCCGCGCAAGTACACTGTTGGTTACAGGACATAATGTCTTTATGGGGCGATAATGAGGGTGAGAGACATGGGAGGGGCGGTGGATACCGTTCGTGCACTGGGGGCTGACCGGAGAGCCATACGCTACATATTTGGTGGAGATGCGTATTTGCCCACAATGATTGAACAGCGAAGTAGTGGTGGGCGACCCCTGCTTATGACGGGCTCGAATTGCTGTCCACGATGATTATTTAGGTGGCGCTCTAACTGCACGCGACAAGGGGGTAGCTACAGAGGAGAGATGCTTAGGTACACGACCCCATCAGGCAGTATACTGAACTAGTTCATATTTGCAGGCTATTGCAAAGTTTGGACGGACTTCCTTGCGGAGTCCGCCCTATCTGTTATGAAGTTTAAAGTTGACCCACGGGTTTTGTTGCAGCAGACCGACACATCCTTACACACCCCTGGCCGGGACACGCTGGCAGCTATAGTGCACCTGCTGGTACAGCGATACACTCACTCCAACGATGACGACAGTTAATGTAATCACATGGAACATACGAGGAATGCATACACCCTCACGACGCTATTCCATATTCGCATACCTTCAGCGGCACTTGACCAACATCGCCCTCTTGCAGGAAACGCACATGACACAGACGGAGCTCGAAAAGCTGCGTAGGCGTTGGAGAGGACAGATGTATGGCACCATATACTCTGCGCATGCGAGGGGCACATTGATCTGGGTGAGGGCGGGGGTCCCGTTTAGCTGTGAGGAGGTGGTAATAGACCAGGAGGGCAGGTACACACTGGTTCGTGGGAAGCTTAATGGTCAACCAATACTGATGGGATCCATATATGCCCCAAATATAGATCAGATACCCTTCCTGACAAGACTATCAGCGGCCCTGACTCCCTATGTGGGGCTCCCTTGGTTCCTAGGGGGGGACTTCAATTCGGTACTCAACGTACAATTGGATAGGTCCTTCCCCCCCCTCCACAAGACACCTGCCACGTCAAACGCGCGGGCGCTGGAGGACTGGCTATCACAATGGGCAATGTCAGACATCTGGCGCGTCCTAAATCCAAATGCGCGTATTTACTCTCATTACTCAGCAGTGCACGGCCTACATGTAAGGTTGGATAGGGTGGTGGCCTCCCAACCCCTGTTGCCATTGGTCATGAAATCCGAATACATGGGGCGGACACACTCGGATCATAACCCATTGTTGATACAATTGGGCTGGGCGGCGGGCCGCCCGCCCATACCCACATGGCGACTCCAGGTGGCCGCACTGGAAGACCCGGAGTTTCGCGCGTCACTAGGGACGGCTATTCTCACCTACCTGGAACTTAACGAAGATACGGCCAGTAGCGCCCTAGTGGAATGGGATGCCCTTAAGGTAGCGGTTAGGGGTCATTGTCTGGGGGCCACATGGAATGTACGCAAGCGGCTATCACTTTCCCTCGCCCGCCTAGAATCCCAGCTGTTACAACACGAAGGTGAGAGGGGGAGGCGGGCGGATGCTCGACCCAACTGACTGAATTACGCGCTCAGCATGCAGAGCTCCTGGAGCAGCTGCGGTGCCATAATTACACGGCTCACACAGCACGCACCCACGCCACCGCTGACCGGGCGGGCCGCCTACTGGCCTGGCTGATAACGCAAGAAAATAAGCGGGCCCCGATTGGCGCAATACGAGGGCCGGACGACACGCTAGTACACACGCAAGGCGAGATACACAAGGTAATGACAGATCATTATGCACAACTGTACTGCTCCCGAGGATGCTGTTCTGACAGCGACCTAGCAAGATTCTTAGACCAGGTCCAATTACCCACGGCGTCAGCTACCCAACAGGCTGCACTCAATGGCCCTCTTACGTTAGATGAAGTTGGGGATGCAATCGGCGCTATGGCATCAGGGAAAACGCCGGGCCCGGATGGGCTACCGGCCGAATATTATAAGGCTTACAGAGAGTCCCTAATACAGCCCCTCCACAAGCTATACATGACAGCACTGGAGGAACATACACTGCCCCCTCGATGAGAGAAGCCTACCTGGTGTCTTTATTGAAACCAGGCAAGGATCCCACTACCCTTGGTTCCTACAGACCCTTGGCGCTATTAAACGTGGACTACAAACTCCTTGCCAAGATGCTGGCGGACCGATTGGCACTAGTGGTACCGGGGTTAATACACACGGATCAGAACGGATTTGTCCCCAAGCGGAGCACATCGTTAAACCTGCGACGATATTTCAGGGTGGCAACAGACAGTGTACACGCCTGGCCTAAGGCGGGGTGTCTCATGTTAGACTTAGAGAAGGCATTTGACTGCCTGGAATGGAGCTTTCTAGCGAGCGTGCTATCGAAATATGAGCTCGGCCCGGACTTTCTCCAGATGGTTGGCCTACTCTACAGAGCCCCCACAGTCCGCGTGCGACTGGGACCGTATATCTCGGACGCCGTAACAGTGGGCAGGGGCACCAGACAGGGATGCCCTTTGTCACCCTTATTATTTGCGCTGGCCATAGAGCCGCTAGCGGCCAGATTGCGAGATATGACAGGAGGGGGCATTCCACTGGGAGACGCGGTGCACCATGTGTCCCTGTACGCGGACGACCTGTTGGTTTACGTGCGAGACGTAAATAATATACCACCACAGCTGGCAATCATCCTTCAGGATTTCGCTATCCTCTCGGGGCTCCGGGTAAATGTGGGTAAATCCTGTCTCTACGCGTTTCGGGAGGGACTTCAGGACCCAGGGTATATGCTTAACGATGCACAGGTACAATGGCAAGAAAGTACGTTTCGATACCTGGGAATTCAGATCTACCGCCAACCCAAGGATCTGATGGATGGCAACCTGGGGAAGGCAGTGACGGCCATTCGGTCACAAATGGGCTTCTGGGGCGCGCTCCCATTGACGGTTACAGGTAGAGTGGCGCTGACGAAAATGGTGATTCTCCCTCGACTCCTGTACTACTTTGTGAATTTACCTCTCTACGTTCCGGCCGCCTTCTTCACTACGTTTACTAAATTGCTCCGGGATTTCATATGGGGGCTGCAAGACACAGGGTGGCGTTGACAAAACTGTACCTGCCAACTGACCAGGGGGGCTAGCGGTACCTTGCTTTGAGCATTATTATCTGGCAGCCCAGATACAATGGATAGCCAGATGGCTAGCGGACAGAAACAGGGATGATACCGCCACCACACTACCACCGTATTCGTTAACACGCATAACCAGCCTCTTCCACCCAGCTGCTAAGGCCGCGCGACCGGAGCCGCTACTACTGGCAGTGGCGTACCGGTGCTACCGTAGATGTCTATACCTCACAAGAGCCGTCATCCCTTATGCACCTGCGATACCATTGGAGGGCTCCCCCAGCGGCCAGGGGGTACTGTCGACGGTGTCCCTCGCGAGCTGGCGGGCAGCGGATGTACAAACCCTGGGTGATTTATACAGGGACAGTGCGCTTATGTCATATGAAACCTTGGTGGTTGAAGAGGGGTTGCCGCCAGGGCAGTTTTTAATGTATCGTTCATTACTGGCAATGCTTACGGGCAGATGGGGAGACATGCACACGGAGCCGGCCCAACACCTCACTATTCAGTATCTCCATGTTATGGGAAGAGGTAGACACCTGGTTCGCTGGTTCGCGTCGTCGCTCCGAATACATGTGGCGGTCAGATTGGACCCCCTCCGCCAAAAATGGGAACTGGACTTAGGGCGACAATTAGGGGATAAGGAATGGGAAAAGATACTTAGAAGCCCGGTATGCATACCCAGGAACATGCGATTTCGACAAATACAATTATTTATTCTACACAGAGCGTATCTCACACCCGAACTAATAAATAGGTACTTTCATCGTACGGACGCAGTGTGCCCCAGATGTGACGAACCTGGAGCCGGGTTGATTCATATGCTCTGGAGCTGTCCCAACATACTCACATACTGGTGCAAAATCCGTGAGCTCTTACAAAAGTGCACGGGCCGTGATTTGCCATTTGAGTGGTCGGTAAGCCTACTCCATCACTTCAAGCGAACCCCAACCACAAAGGTCACCTCTCGGTTCCTGGACCTGGGACTAGTAGTAGCTAAACGACTCCTGACCAAACGCTGGAAAGCGAGAGACCCCCACATATACAGGCATGGCGGTACTCACTAATGGCGTGGGCTAAGGCAGAAGGGATCGCCCTCAGACGAGAGGAAACACTGGGGTTACGAAAGGAGCCCATAGCAACAGACTGGGAGGGATTATATCATAGTCTGCAAAACGGGGAGGAAGGCCTTGCAGGGAGCCCATCCAGGTAGAGAAGAAGTGAACGATGGCCAGCACAATGGCAGTACCTTGCTGTATTGTTCCTTACAAAACTGGAATATGCGGATTGTCGGAGGTGAGGATTGATGAGGAGAGGCGCAGACAATGTGGTAGCTGCGGTTGTGTAATCCCGGTAGGGGGGAACCATTAAGGAGAAACATTACACATGGGTCGGTCAATGCTGCTGTTGTTGTTGTTAATTTTATGAGGCTTATGTTGTATAGACTTTGCTATCTGTTTAACCAGCCGCACTATATGAACTGAAAGGAACTTAAACAACGACATATCGACAAACACCTGAATTACTCCACTAACCTCTACCTATACACGTTGGGCCACACATGTTAGACCGCCTTATTGTTAGCTAAGAGGCCCTGCAGATATCATTAACATGTAATGTAATACTCCACACCTAAACCGGGGATCTGTATATTGAGATATGGCGGAGGGATAGATCAGTACAAATGTATATCGATTGTCTGTTGCCTTTCATACCTATGTTCATCTGTAAAAATACAATAAAAACAGATTCAAACAAAAAAAGAAGATTGCATGTTCAGACTTCGAATAAATTATCAATCAGTTTATATCGATGTATAAAAAAAAGATCATTTAAAAGTGTGCAAATGGGACCCATTTTGTTGTGTACCCAATATTGTTGCATTTTTAATATCCAAGTGAAGTATTGAATACATAAATAGTATAAATAAATACACATAGTACAGATTCACTAAAAAGCAATGGGCTGCTAAGAATAGATTTATAAAGAATCTACTAAAGGTTATGGTATTCCTATATCCTAGTGCAGTGCTAGGCCAATGTTTCAACCCTGAGGGCATGTTTCGAAGGGTCTCCTCAGAGCATAGCAGTCTGTCTAGTTCAGCCAAGGACACCAGAATATACTTGTGTTTTACTGCTAGGCAAGACAGTGATCACAAAACTGTTTTGTACTCCAGTATTAAAACGGAATGATCTGCCTGCCTATCTCTAAATATCCTACAACTGGCGATAAGAATAGAAATTACTTTGATACTGAAACGGTATATTAATATCACCCTCTTCTATCTGTTTAATTACAAGATATTTACATTTTTACTACAACAGTTCTACAATGTTAAAAAAAATGCCATACTTCATTTGTGTGCTGCAATAAGTTTGCTGTGTTAACTGAAAATTAGAAAATCTAAAGCACAAATAAAACTCTGTATTCAGAAAACTAAATGTTTACATATCTGGTGAATGCTTAGTTGACCAATGGCTGACTATGTTTTACTATTGTACAGGATCAAGATCTTGTGAAAACATTGAGCTCATTGTCTATGATAATCACACCAATTTTTGCCGAGGTGAGTCCCGATACCAAAGTATTTTTCATACTATATGCAATAAATACATACTGTGGTAACATCTTACCAATGTTTACATCCTAGCTGAAACAACAAGACCGAAATAATACAACTCGAAAAAATGCGATTGAAGAACTTGAGAAAAGTATCAATATAGCTGAATCGTCATATCCAGGTATCACGGACAAGATGGTGAAAAAGCTAATGGAGAAGTTTCAGAAGTGAGTTTTTCAGTTTTCTAAATTGTGCTTCTTATATTCTTCCTATGAAGGTTTTTCGGGCCTGTCAATACCAAATATAAATGTGCTTTTCATGTGCTAATGTGTAGTTGTACATGAACTACCGTATCACTAGTTATAGTGACATTGCAATTAACAACATGGAACATAATTTTAACCATGGTCGGAGAGCGGATGTGAAGTATGAAAGCAGAATGACCAAGGAGGTGCCACATCAGCGTTAGGCACGACGCCATGGGAGGTGGGTAGAGAGCATGTAGTTTAAAAAATAAAGGAAAGTAATGTAGCTAGGAATCTGGGTCCGGTGAACAGAAAAGTCAGTGTTTACTCTGTGATCAATGACTTCAGAATCTCAAGTCAGAGTATGGCTCTGCCTGTATCTAAAGCAGGGTGGCTCTAGTAGATCTATGGTGGCAGTGTCTCATCTTTGGCAATGTCTTTGAGGTTTGATAAAAAGTCGTCCCAATCCCTGGCGATTGGGTGTTTCAATAGGCCTCTGCCCTCCTCTTTGTAGGTCCCTACATAGCAAGCAGGGCAGAGGCCCATGGCTGCCCATTTTATATCAGTTTGGCGCCATGCCTTGGACGAAGGAGAGTGCTGCCTTTCGAAATGACTGCCCTTTTAGCTACCAATGAGTTTAAGACCTAAAAAGCAGGCTTCCATCTTATTATTTTTAGGTCTCTTCCATAATCCCAAGGCTCGGGCCTCCCAAGAATCGTCACTTGCTAGACCGGTAATATTAGTCTACTTAAGAACTTCAGACTAGTAAGTTGCTAAAGATGGCCATGCCTGTAGCATACGGTGGAGATCACTTGAGGCGGCAGTGCAGCATGCATAGGAGGAACCGGCATCGAGGCAAAATTTTTATTGAGCTTAACTTCGTTACGTGAAGAAGTTTAGGAATACACAATTATTCCATTCCTTATTATGGACTAACCACCCTGTTTCAGTCTCCTAAAAAGCTCAGAGAGGCTGCAAACCCAAATGTGTGCGATGCTGAAGGGCATTGAACAACCAGCGAATACATCTCCTACCATTTCTAATCACAAATATGGTTTTGATAAGGGAATGTGTCTCCGGTCCTCCATCAATAATGCATCTTGTAGTCCATAGTTTGAGTAAGGGCTGTCCTCCAGTTAGGTGAATCTGATTGACCAGAGAGGTGAAAGGCATCAGATGGCAATTTTGGAGAAAATCTCTACAGAGGAACAAGTTAATGGAGATGGTAAAACTGAGTTTCTAATCAAATCAGTCGCCAAAGTAGATGGGGGTGATGACAGTCCTGTATTGGTTTTTGATAGATGTGAGATGTTCACAATGAGTCTCAATGAAGCACAACATGAGAGCTGTTTCAGAGCAATCTCTGATGCAGATGCTTGCTGGGGCTTTTTCCCATCCTCTCCTTTGATTTCTGAAACTCCATACCAACAACCTCGATTCCATATATGATGCTTTTGGTCACATCTTGTAGTGGTCGTGATAAGGTGGATAATATCATGAACAAATGTAAAGATTTGATATTTGATCTTTGGGCAAATCTGAGATTTTTGAAGCGGCTATTTTTTACATTTCAGCAGTCCAAATCAGAGCCATTTACAACTTGGCAGTTTATAATAAGTCGAAACAGTGCAACCTCAGAGGCAGGATTTCTGCTGTAGGAAGGTCAGGTTCTTTGGGCTGCTGCTTGTTGGTCACGTTGATGCACCTTCCCAGATCTTGTGCCTATGGGTAGGTGACACCACTGGTATTTCTTCTTGGCGTTTCAGAGGATCACTTTTGGCCAAAAGCGAGCCATTTTTTATTCAAGGGCTTCCAAGAAGTTTCTCTGTCACACCCAGACATTGTTAGAAACATTTACACAAATATTGTGAAAAATACTGTTCTTGGTGCTTTCTTCTCAACTCCTCTCCTTCTAAAAAGGAGCAGTGACTTTAAAGGCTTGATCCTAGACTGCCACTTGGCCATAACAAATTCAATATTGCAACTTTACATAATCAGTTTGGCTAGGGGTGGCCTGTCTGTAGACAAAACCTTTATGAAGCAGACTATCTTGAGGTGGATTTCTGTGAGGCTATCCATGTGCTTTGGGATAGACTGGTAGCAGACTAAGCACCATCACAGAAACAATAAGAAAATAAAGGTCTTTAAAGACTTTGTGTAGTGAAGATGGTCAACAGTCAGACACGAGGTATGAGCGAATGCCGTTATTTAGCTGCAAGATACACGGATCATTCAGGCTACCACAGCAATGAGACTGTTGAGAAGGTTGGAAATATATGGAGAAGGAATGTCATCAATCAAAAGAAAATCTGTATATTGTCTCTATTGTCTGCAGAAGTCGAATATCTAAGTCCAAGTAAAAGAAGATCCTTGTAGTACGCTTGATGCAAACTTGAGGAAAGCTGACTTGAAAGGAGGTAGGACACCTGCTTGGATCTGCCCTTTTAGAAATTCTGAGATCCATTCTAGGTTGATATCTCTAAATGCCAATTTCACAGACACGATGAAGGAGGATGCTGACAGATCAAGAAGTACAATGGCAGCAGATCGTTCTGACCAGTCAGCAGAAAGAGGTCATCAAGAATTGATAAGAGTGCCAACTCCATGCTATGCAGTTAACTGATTCCTGCTAGGCAGGACCCCAAGATATTTTGAGAATCCTAGAAACTGGAATGTTGATGGTTGACACATTTTCCAGCTTTTTATTGGGAGCGGAAGTTGTGATATGGGACTATAGTTATGAATCAGTATCCTGATTTGATGGGTAGAAGTAGTTGAATGGTTCTGCACCTGAATAGCCCCTCATAAATCCACCTCAAGATGGTCTGCTTCCTAACTGTTTTGCCTACAGACAGGCCATCCCCAGCCATATGTAAAGTTCCATTTTTGAATTGCGGCATTTTGTAGAACCTCCTGAGTAGAACAGAATGCTGGAACAATGCATACTGAGTGAGCCCAGATGAATGGGTGGATTTTAATGGCTTTGAAAAACATCTTGCAGTGAATCACAAGTTTTGAGAGGGTGTTATCAGTAGAGATCAACAATAAGAGGAAGTAACAATTTTAAATATTTCCTTGGCAGAGTTCGGGGAATTAATAATTTTCTCAGCTTTAAAAGATGCATGGGCATTATGAATCAGTTTTGTAAGAGTGAAGGGATGCTTGGTTGATGGAGTGGGAGGACACAATAGGGGCAGGATAGGGGACCGACTTAATGGGTAGAATGGGGGAGAAAGGAATAGCCAAATGATTGGACCAGAATAATGATAGTGAGGTGGAGCAAGCATGTGAGTAGTGTTATGGGTAGTACCCTTCACAATCCAGAGTAATCGGGGTAATCTGGTGAATCCACAGAGATGTTAACATCACAGAGTAACAAGAAAAGCAATAAAGATTGTATGCTGGATAAAATGGTATCAGGTAGAGCATTCCGGAACTGAGTGTGGATGGACAGTAGGAACAGTAAACTATGCATCAAACCCTGCTACAGACTAGCAGGGAAATCGATCTCGGAGGGTTTCTGAGCTCATTTGAGAGGATGAGACCCTACTGCCCCTCTGGTACGTGGTATGCTGGTTGTCAGTTTGCCAAGCAGTGACATGGGCCTTATATTCCTTCCCCAACATAATTATGTGGGGTAACAGACTGCGCTTTCCCAGTTCACATGCAAGACCCAGCCAGTTGCAAAAGGAGCATAGCAGGAAGAATTTAGATCCACTACCCAAGTGTGACTTGCCGAAGTTTTATGTTCTATAATTTGCTGTTGCACTCCCGCATTCACAACGCACATGTACCCAGGTGTGATGTATGTGACAATGTTATTGGCTGTCTCAGATAACAAAGTTGTGCTCCAGTCTCCTTTACGTGATGCACGAGGTTCTTGAACTCCATGTTGAGGAAAGAAGTCTTTGGAGCCATGTAGGAGCAAGAACAGCAGACTTCAACTTCCAAGGGCGGCTCAGGGCATACCTCAGTAGAGGGTAAATGTCCCTTTTGGCAGAAAAATATGTAACTGATGCTAAATGTGAGTACAGTAGACCAGTTCTTGAATAAGTTTGAAAACCTGCAGTAAAAAAGGAGAAAGGGTGGTCTACCAAAATTACTAAACTTATTACATGTTAAGGGCCTGTGTTAACTGTTTGTATCCCGAAAATGAATGGACCGTAGTTGGGAGATGAAAACCCATCTTGTTCAAAACCTTCATACATCATTAAGGATGCACAGGAGAAAGTACTGTATATCCCCTTCGGCCAGAAAGAACTGACAAGCAGGTTATGATGTGCAGATCACCTGCTCTCAAGGTTACCTCATCAGTGATACTGTCTGTACCATCCTTTCCATAGCCTGTCCTGTTTCTTCTAAGGACGCATTTTACAGCACCACTGACGACAGAAATTGCCAGGAGTGCTCCAGCAGCATCCAGCAGAGTTGGAGGCAAAAGAAGCCCCCGAAGAACTTTTGAGAGCCCTTTAATCCTCTTTTGAGCTGGTAGCTGGCTCAGTCTCAGACCACATACAAATGCCAGAATATATTGGTCATGACAACTGTTAGAAATGGGGTTTCTGGTTGGCTAGGGTATGCACCTAAGCCAGGCAGAACCCACCACTCTAGTCAGGGTAAGGGAGTTGCACACTCGAGATTACCCCCGCTCTCACCCCCTTGGTGCTTTGCACGAGAAGTCGCTCTTATCGCAGAGGCAATGTGGAAAGCGTTTGCGGAACACACACACACACCAGTGACACAATAAATACACCAGAAAAGAGACTCCACACAGTGGTAAACAAAAATATCTCGCATATTGTAGATAAAACACATTGGACCACAATCACATAAATCACTTTGCCAACTAGGCAATTGTCATAACCTCAAATAGATCAGCAGTGGTAAAGTGCCCAGAATCCTATAGCCAACAAAAAGGGTCAGAAAGATAGGAGGCAAAAGGCAAAAAGTTTGGGGATGATGCAGCGCGTACAATAAAACTATTCTCCTCCTAGGTCACTTATTGGTCAATCCAGGGGCAAACTATATTTTCTCACATCCACATGACGATGGGGCCCATAAACATCGCCTATCACACACGCACACACCTGGATTTCCTTTACACTTTTACGAAAATCTGTACTCCTTTGAGAAGCATGAGAACTAAATGGAAAACACCATTTATGTACCGCTGGAAGGAGCCGGGATATCTTATTACCTAAAACTATCGTTTTCTTTTCAGTTATTTCTTAAGATATTCCTGCTCATTGTTTTGTCGATGAATCATTCATGTAAGAAATTAGTTCATAGTGATTAAGACCAGCTAAATCACAATAACCAATTACTGGTGTCACAATCATTTAGTAAAATAACCACTGAGTCGTTTGATTTAAAGAATCTTAAATTTTATATAATTTTAAAAGCATGAGAGAGAATTTAAACTTGTATTCAATTATTCATTCATTATTAATTCAAATATTTATTAAGCATAATCAATTTTATTGCAGAAAGGAAATTTTTGTCATGAAGCAAACCCTAATTGCCTGCCTACCTTCCTAATTTAGCCTAATGATTTCTAACCTAAGTTAAGAATTAAAAATAACCTGATTCTCATACTCAACTGGAAAATTAAGACAGCAACAGAAACTTCAGCTCGTCAGCATCAGCTACCTGCAACCCGTCTCATCTAACAGTCTTTCAGCATCTCCCGCTCAGTAATGGATCGATCAGGACCACCAAGCACTGGAAGCCACCAACACCAACACGACTCCAACTCCGATCGTGACTGTGACCCCATCCCACTAAGAGTAGGCCCTCTTATACCCGAATTCTAACTTTGCTAACTAATTGTTGCAACATTAATAACACGCTTTTCTTTCATTGGTTCATACATTTCATCTATTCATTCTTTAATCAAGTTCTCTTGGATCCAACGGGTCTCCTTGGATCATTTCCTTTCTCACAGTTCAAGACATGTTTCCATCCGCTTCGATCAGTACATTTGTAACTTCTTTCGATACATTCGAGAACTCAGCAGGCATTGTCCTTTCTCTTAAAATGGTTTCCCACGGTTCCTTGCTGATCACCACAACACACTATCAGTTCAATTAGGTCACATCAGCCTTGACCATTCTCGCATCCTAGCCTCTCAGCAACATCACGAGGTTAGCTTTTCTCCAACTTTTCTCCCTTGTCACGTGTTTCCCCGCACTTGCGCACTTCATTAACTGGCAGCCATTTTATATCGCCACTCGTTTATACTTAGAAGCACTATTTTGAAATAAACAAAACATAATTAAAATAGAGAAACATAGCCTTTTCGTTTCCCTCCCGTCATCTATGTACCCCAATTAGTTATTACCTAGCAGAAAGCAACATTTAAGCTGTTCCTTACTTACCATCACTATTGTTTTTGCAACAACACGTTTATTTTCTATGAAGCACAAATCATGTATTTATTATAAATTAGTACGCATTTATTTTTATGTTATAATTAGACACAGACATTCGTTAATAGATTATTCAGCACATACACTTGCGTATTACCCTTCCCCACGTACAGTGTTGATTAATACATTTAAACGAACATTTTATTAATTATTTATAAAATTTGTTAGGGGTTAAAAATGTATTTTCTCTGCTCCATCAACTCCCCCTTTGGTGATTTTTAAATCACCACATAAAACCAAGTTATACTTCTTTTTCAGGCAGCATATGTCTTTCATCCTTTTGCTTTTTGTTAGTTACACGTCTGTTTCTCTTTCATCTTGTCTTCTTGTCTCCTTATACATGCTTTCTTTCATTTTCTCTAACTCAATTTCACCCATTTCTCTCTCTCTCTCTTTCATTATTCTGTTTCTTTTTATCTTATTTTCTCACTTTTCTTTTTATACACGTTATTACAATTTTCAACACCATGGCTAACAATATTACTACAGTTGCTATTATTATAACTTTCCCTATCATTAGTCTACTCATTCTGGTCAACCAATTTGCTACTGAAGAAAACCCTCTACCAAGTTTTCCCAAGACACTTTCAACCTCCAGTGGAATTAGTTCTTTGTGCAAATTTGTAATATTTGTAATATACTTCTGTATATTTTCACTTTTATCAGGAATGTAAGTGCAACAATGTTGGACTTTAAGCATTCCACAGACTCCACCCTCTTTGCCAAAAGAATATCAAGGGCAAGCCGATTTTGCATCACCATAGCTCTCATGGCAACCATTTCGGTATTTACCATTAAGAACCCTCCCGCAGTATCTGTAGACAAACGATCTACTACTGTGGATAACTTCCGAATTTTAAATGCATTCAAAGATATTCCCACTGCTGGTATTAATGCTCCAAAAATATCACCTACAATTTCTGAAAAACTTTCCCTCTTTCTACGTGTAAAGCTATTAATCATCTTGTATGTTCCTTTTTCTTCTCTGTCCATATGAAAATTTTTGGGAAAGACCAGGCCTACATAGCAAGTTCCATACCAATGGTCCGGTAACCTGTAATAAGCTCTATTCCCACAAATATAATAGATACCTGGAAAATATTGAATCCCCAACCTCCCAAAATTTGATAATTGTCATGGCAGATACTGGAACCTACAAAGTAATTGTCATAGACTGTCTTATTTCTCCTAATACACAACTTTCCTGTTTGCGGCCAATCTAATGTCATTGCTGCATTTATCTTTTCCCTTCATGATTTCCTTCCTCAAACGTCCATAGATGTGTTCCTTCCTCTTTTATTGCTTCTTTTTGAAATTTCATTCTTCTTTCTTCAACCATTTCTAAAAATACCTTTTCTTCTTTCTTTAACTCACAGGTAAGGTTGTTATTAACTATTTCTTCTAAGGTTAATTTTCTATGTTCTAGAAAGAATTCTTCTAAAACTTTTGCTGGTTTTACTTTAAGTTCTGGTACTACCGGAACGTTTGCAAAAATCTTATCTATATCAGTATAATAAGACTCTAATCTACCTGTTTTATAAAATAAACTTGCTATTACACTACAGGTTATTCCATAAGTTAGAGGTAGGTGATGATAAGTCACACCTTCTGACACTGATGCAGGCAACTGCATACAAACATAACAATCTCTCACATCCATTGTCTCTACATATTCATACAACAATTTTGTAAAAACATTTTTAGAAAAGTCTGTTACTGACTTATCCTTATGTAATTCTACACTACTTCTTAAAAGAACTGGTTCTTTAATATTAGTTTCTTTTTCTGGTTTAGTATCATTCTTCGCTTCTATTACAGCTAAACTAATAGGAATTGTGATTGCTAAAACTATCCATATGGTCATTAATAAACCTGTACAAAAGCAGCACATTTTACACCATCTTTTTACAAACTCACATTTATCTCTTCTATCCCTTGTGTTTTCCATTTTGCTTTTATCTTTTTGTTAAGTTTCAGAAAATTGTGTCACTACACCTCAGAAATGACTTAGATGCCACTCTGCTTTCAAAAAGTCTTTGCTTGGTACTTTCTTTTAATTCTCTCCAGAATTCTTTCGTTGTCACATCCGGTGATTTGTCACATCCAGTAAAATTGTCATGTCCGGCAGAAGCACTATAAGTCTTCACTTCAGGTTTGTTGCATCTCACCTTTACCCATTCGACTTCTTAGTCTCTGGTTCTCGTGAGTGATTCCTTCTTCTTTGTAATCCGTCAGTGCGATATATAGCCACTCAGGTGACTTGTACTTTGCATTCACTTTCTTCGTTCTTTTAGACTTTTGCAGTCGTTTTCCACTTGGCTTTTCTTGTCCCTTTTGACTTGTTATTTCATTCACTTGTTCAGCACTTTCTTCTCCTGCTCTTATTATTCTATATCTCAATTTTCTTATATAGTTGCTGGGCCAATTATCTCCTTTTCTTGGCCTTTTGGCTTCACCTTCTTTTTCTTCTCTTTCTGATTTCCAATTTCTTTTTCTTGATTCAGTTTTTGCTTTCTCCTCTTCTCCACTCTCTTCAGATTCGGTTTCAACTCTTTCACTATTGTCTCTTATTTTGAAGCTTATGATCTCGTCGTCTCTTACAGGTGGATCTGTCTTCTCCTTCTTTTGTTCCCTTATTACTGTCCCTCCTCGGTGTTCTTCCGATTTGGTGTTTTCCTCACTTTCTACTTCTAAATTTCCCTGTTCTTTTGTTTCTCGATCTGTCCCTATTGCTCCTCTGGGTTCTTCTCGATTCTCTAGCTTTTTGTGTACTTCTTTCCCTACTTCGTCTATTAATATTTCTGAAGGATTTCCACCATAACTTGTACTTGGTTGCTCATCTAGATCATTTTCTTGCTCATTTTCTTCTCTAATTGGTTTATAACCCCAAGTTCTCCTTCGAAATTCTTCACAGTTTGCAACTGAATCATCAGATCCTGAACTTGTGTCCGATATTTCCAGATGTCGACTTACAGGTCGATCTTCAGGTTCTGGAATTTCTGAATTTCTTTCTTCTTCTTCTTCCTCTTCTTCTCTAGAGGTGCTCGCAGTTGGGGTTTCCAGATGTCGACTTTCAGGTCGATCTTCAAGTTCTGGCACCCTTTCTCTTATTCTTGTTGTCCCAGCCGTTAAACTTTTATCCCACACTTCCAGACGTCGACTCACATGTCGATCAGTAGGTTCTTGAACTCTGATTGTGTGGCTGGCATGGACCCAGTTCTTCACTCCTGCACACTTGACTGCAGTCGTCACTAGGATTACCTGTCGTGGCTCGTCCCAGCGAGGAACTAGACAGTTTCTTCTCCTGTGGATTTTTATACGGACCCAGTCTCCTGGATTCAAGTCGTGGGCTGGTTTTCTTTCAAGAGTGGTCGCATCCGGTCCAACCTGATGAAACACAGAACGCACCACATCAGCCAGTCCCTTGCAATAATCCAGTACTAGATCATCAGTTATAGTCAATAACTTGTTGACAGGTACTTGTGCTTGTCCCATTGCTCGTCCCATGATCATCTCATGAGGACTAAGTCCAGTTTTCTTTTCAGGGATGCTTCTGATGGTCATCAGAACAAGGGGCAGTGCATCTGGCCATTTGAGTCCTGTAGCTTGACACATTTTTCCTAATCTGTTCTTAATTGTTCCATTAATTTGCTCTACTACCCCAGAAGCCTCTGGTCTGTAAGCACAATGTAGTTTTTGTTTAATACTCACTGCTTCGCAAATCAATTGGATCAACTCATTTTGAAAATGTGTTCCTCTATCTGTCTCAACCGTGACTGGAAAACCATACCTTGGAATGAACTCTGCAGCATAAGTTTTGCCACCGTTGTTCCATCATTCCTTCTAGTGGGGTATGCCTCCACCCAACGAGAAAACAAACAGACGACCACTAGAACATATTTTAGTCTGTTACAAAGGGGCATTTCGATAAAGTCCAATTGCATTCTAGTGAACGGACCTCCTTCTCGTCCTATTGTTCCTAGACTCACTACCGTCTTTCTTCCTGGGTTAAACTGCTGACAAATAAGACCTCTTTGACAAAGGCTTTCAGCTATCGCTCTGAATTTTGGGTTATACCAGGTTTGTCTGAAAAGTCTGATCATTGCATCTCTCCCAATATGAGCTTGTCCATGGTACATCCGTGCCATGTCTGCAATCATGCTATCAGGCATAACTGGTCTTTCATCTCTGTACACCCACACACCATTATTTTCCTGTCTTCTACATCCTGCTTTTATCCAGTAATCTTTTTCCTCATCATTTGCAGCTTCCTGTAACTGTCTCACTTCATCCCATGTCTCGACAGTGTTAGTAAAAAGCAAAGGAGAAGAGATATGCTCCCTTTCTCTGTTTTTATTCAGGGACACCATGTTCTCTGCACAATATTTGGCGATCTCATCAGCATAGTTGTTGCCAACAGCTATGTAATCTTCGTTTTTCTTATGTGCCTTGCACTTCACTACAGCTATTTGTTTAGGCAGCTGTATCACCTCAAGCAGCTTTTTAACAAAATCTCCATTTCCGATAGGTGTTCCTGCAGACGTCAAGAAACCTCTTTGTGACCAAATCTGACCGAAGTCGTGTACGATACCGAAACCATATTGGCTATCGGTCACAATCGTGACTCGCACATTTCTTCCTAATTTACATGCTTGAATCAAAGCAATCAGTTCCGCAACTTGTGCAGACCTTATTCCTTTCAGACAAGACGCTTCCATCACAGTTGCCACTGTGCACACTTCGTAAGCTGAGCTTAAACCTCCTTCTTTCGTTCTCAAACATGAGCCATCTACAAACATGACATAATCTGATTCCTTTAACGGTTCATCTTTTATGTCAGCTCTTGGTTTTGTGCAATATTCCAGCACATTCAGACAATCATGATCTACTTCGTCTTGTTCAATTATACTCTCTTCATCTGGCAATGATGTTGAAGGATTCACATTCATGCATCTATCTATGGTCACATTTTCAGCACTCAAGATTACTTTTTCGTACTTAATCAGCCGACTATGTGTCATGTACTGTGTTTTTGTTCTTGTCAAAAGAATTTCTACTGAATGGGGAACATATACTCTCAGTGGATACCCCATCACTATACCTTCACTTTGTTCCAGACTTACACAAGTAGCAGCAACTGCTTTCAGACATCCGGGCAATGCTTTTGCTATAGGATCTAAAACAGCTGAAAAATAAGCAATTGGTCTTTTCGTTGTTCCATGTTTTTGTACCAGTACTGAAAACGCACATCCATCTCTTTCACTGCAGTACAATTCAAAATCCTTCTCAGAATCAGGCATGCCTAAAGCAGGGGCCTCTCACAATTTCTTTTTCAACTCTTTGAAAGATTTCATTTCTTCGTTATTTAACTCAAAAGGGTCTCTTACATCTTTCTTGGTCAACTTTTGTAATGGCTTTGCAATCAAAGAGAAACCACTTATCCATTGTCGGCAATATCCAACCATTCCCAGAAACATTCTTACCTCTCTTTGCGTCATTGGTGCTCTCATTCCTTGAATCATTCTTACTCTTTCTGTCGCTATCTTTCGCACTCCTTTCTCAATTTTATGCCCTAAATATTGAACTTCTTTTGGCAAAATTGCAATTTTGAAGGGGACACTTTATGTCCTCTTTTCTCTAGATGGTTCAGTAAAGCAATTGTATCACTTACACATGCTTCTTTTGTTTTCGATGCCACCAATAGGTCATCGATATACTGCACCATCACTGACTTTTCTGGCATTTTCAAATCTTCCAGAGATTTCTTTAGAATCTGATTAAAGATTGAGGGGCTTTCTGTATACCCCTGAGGAATTCGGCACCATGCCAAAATACGCTCTCCGAACCGGAACGCAAATAATGGCTGGCTATCTGGATGCAAAGGAATAGAGAAAAATGCGTGACACAAATCTATCACTGTGTACCACTCAGCTTCGTGTGGAATTTGATATAGAATTACTGCAGGGTTTGGCACTATTGGACAACAGGGCACAACTATTTTGTTGATCTTTCTCAAATCCTGTAATATTCTATATATTCCGTTTGGCTTTTCAGTCCCATAATAGGTGAATTACAGGACTGCTCATTATTTCCTTTAGAATTCCCTGTTCAATCATTTTATTTATTACAGGAGTTATTCCTTCAATTATTTCTGGAGTTAATTTGTACTGTGGCGTATTCAGGTAAGTTGTTCCTTCTTTTACTGTTACTTTTACGGGATCAACTTCTTTCATTAATCCAATATCTTCTCCTGTAAAATCCCACACACTTTCTTTCACTGCAATTTTTAGTTCTTCTGGAAGTTTTTCTGCATCAAATGCAGGAAACAAACCATTCATTTCAGGTTCCTGATTCATCAAAGTTACTTTATACAATACATCTTCATCTGAGGTCTGAAATCCAATTCCATCTGGTGTACAGTAAATTGTGCAATTCATCTTGCACAAGAGGTCACGACCTAAAAGATTTACAGGACTACAATCGCACACTACAAATTTATGCATTTTGCTAAAAGAACCAATTTTTACTTCCACTAATTCAGTAAGTGGTGTTTTAATCTGCTGATTTGCTACTCCTACCACTTGGATGTATTCACCTGAGAGAGGAAGGTTTGGAATTTCCACTGATCTAACAGTAGAACGGGTAGCTCCAGTATCGAGAAGGAATGTTACATTTGCACCATTCACTTCTCCATCCACAAAGGGACCAGACTGATCTACCTCTAGAGTTGCGCCAAGTACGCACTCTTTTCCCTCTCCTGGGCACCGTCAGAAACTTTCATCCGGCTCATCCTCACTCTGACGCAACCAATACTGAGAAATGTTAGCTGCTCGCGGCAACTGTTACCTGCTCTCCTCCGTAGAATCCTGTTTCTGTACTGTATCTTTGCTGGTTAACAGTGTTGGGAAGTGGTGGTTGCGGCACCTGACTTTGTTGAACAACTACCTCATTCTGCACCTGTGGAGTTAATGATTGATTTTCCGGATTAGGTTTAGGTGGGAACTTACACTCGTTTCTCCAATGCCCTAATTTTCCGCAATTATGACAGGGCCATTTCTTCTTTGCCTCCTCTAGACTCACTTGACCTTTCCCTATGTTAGGTCGCGTTTTATTCTGTCCTGTTTCATTCCCACTATTATTATCCAATTGAGCTTCTTGCTTTTCTGCCACTTTCACCTGTGCCCACATTGCCTTCTCTTTCAATTTACGCTGTCTACTCACAATATCATCACTGCAATACTTAGCATACCTCAGCACATCATCGACTGTTCCATTCTGCCAATTAATCATATGCTGTTTAATCATTTCACTAATCTCTGGTTTCAATCCAAACACAAATCTGTATACAAAATGACTCATATCTTTTTCACTTAATTCCTCATATCCATTATACTGCTTGAAAACCAACAACAACCTCTCATAATAGGCGTGTACAGACTCCTTACTTTCCTGTGTAGTTATATCGATTTTTACCCAATCTGTCTCTTTAGGAGGAATCTTATTCTTCAAAAAGGTAATCACCTTATCATACTTCTTCATCACCTCAGGACCTGGAGCTCCTGTCTTAGGATCTCTTGGATATTCTGTAGTTGGCCAGTCAACTGTAATCTTACATTCTGACCACAAATCAGTTGGTACCACTATGTCAAATAATCCATCTAAATCTATCCACAACACCTTTGAAACCTTTACAAACCTCTCTACTTGTCGGTACCATTCAACTGGTTTCTCTCTTAGCTTCGGAAAGTCATTTGTGAATGATAGTATATCCTGCCTAGTCCAGGGAACATGCACATAACTACCACCTGGAGTTTCTCTCATAGGGTATTCTCTGGCAACAGGTTCCTTTTCAGTTATCATAAAAGCCAAAGAAGCTTTGTCTATAGTTTTCTCATTCTTCTTTGTCCATCTAACCTGCCATCTGTCCACATCACCCCATTTTCTCAATAACACAATTAACTCTTTTATCTGTGTCAGCCTTCCTGCCGTGTTCAAATTTTCAATATCTTTTTCACAAAAGTCTACTCTATATGGTTTCTGCAACGTTTTCACTTTCGCAAAGTCTATTCCAATTTCACTGGCTACTTCTTCTAGTTTGTCATGTAAATTCTTTGCTCTCCATGTAATACTTTTTGCACAGAAACATTATTTCATCATCCTGGTAATTTTTTATCTTTTCTGTACCAATCGTTCCTAGAATTAATTCTTCCATGTCAATTTTTAACCTAATCACATCTAATGGTTTTTCTTCTGGTTCTTTTATTTTAAATGCCTTCATCCACTCATTTAACTCATCAGGAGTCGGACCTATGGGTGTATTATTTAGTTCTACCCAATTACCACTCTTTTCAGGAGTCTCTGTTGCAGATTCTGTTACCATATGCATTTTCCTACCATTGCACTCATTCACAGTCAAATTTGTAGGTGGACTTGGTCTGTAAGTACTAGCCAAATTACTTGTGCTTGCACTTTGTTCCATCCTTTCTTTTTCTCTCTGAAATTGTGAACTCATGGGAATCACCAAAGATCGTTCATCAATTTTCTGATTCTCAAAAACTGGTATTACTGGACCTATTGTTACAGGCACAGTCACTGCTTCCATATTTTTCGTTCATTCTCTAATCTTCTCAGTTAGTTCTTTTGTTGTCCTTGCTAATTCGCTTGCATTGTCACTTTCTATTCCTTCATTTTGTGAAGTTCTCATTTGATCTTGTGACCTATTTATTTCAATTCTTTTTTCAGGACTTTTATTTCGCATAGTCTCTATTAGCGGCGCATTTGGTGTCACCACTGTAGAACTCTGCTGATACGGAGGTGGATTTCTATTTAAAATATCTTCCAGTAATTCATCATCCGTTTCGCTCTCATGCATATATTTCTCCCTCTCCATATGTTTCTTTTTCTCAGTCCGTTTTCTCTTAGTCTCTTCCTCAACTGTAAAAGCTGGAAACAAACCTCCTGTCATGTTAGCACATCTCCATCGTTTTAATCTATCCTCATTTATTCCCCACATTCTTCCAGGCATAAACTCATGATCTCTTAAACCTCTGAATCTCTCTCGCTCATACATCTCATCCTCCCATTCTGTCAACGCTTCAAACTGTCGGTCTAGGTTCTAGATTTGTCATCTTTTCTCGCAAATTTCGCAAAACCGCTACACTAAACGAACCATTCTCAGGGAAAGCTAATGCACCATCATTCTTCGTATACTTTGCCCAATTTTCTAACCATATGCATGTATGATATCCATATTTCAGCATCATATGTGAAGCTGCTGATTTCGGCGGAGGAATTACTTGTCCCTCTCTAGTCACAACCTTTTTGTCTTTCTTAAAGAAATTCTTTAATTTTGTCGTCCATGACGTTCTCTCCCTTTCATACTCGTAATACGGCAGGTTTTCGATTGGTTTTTCTCTTCAAATCAACACTGTTCCGTGTACGGAACTTTAACCAATCACAGCGCGACTCACACTAACGCACCAATCAGAACGATTTCCTTCGTCCGCAGACCAACCAATCCTAGCGCGGCACTTTTCTACGTCACTCTTGACTCTGTGTTCACGTGACTAGCGCACTATCCAATCCTAGCGCGGCACTGTCGATGTCACTCCTGCTCTTTTACCCCTCCTTTACAAAATTTATCGGCAATTTTTCTTTTCACTGTTTTCTCCGTTAGTTACAACAATTAAAACAATTCCATAGTCTGATTCGCTAAACAAAAGTGACAGCTTTGTCCTTTTACACAAGAATCCTGTATTTCCAGTAGGCAGCGCTTACCTCTACCCTACCACAGAATTATTAACTCTCGCCGATAAAGTAGCACTTCCCTCTACCTTACCCTTCTTTCAAGCAAACAATTTACTCGTTTCTCTGGGGATAAGACACATGTGGAGACTAGGCTCCTGAGAATTAAGGCCAAAGTTTCACAAGAAAACGTGATTTGCTATTTCAGTTACACACCTTTCGTACAGAAAATCCCTAACATAACACAACCTGTGTTATTACCAAAATAAATTCAGACCATGTACCAAATTCCATGTGACTTCTCTTGCCACACGTGTTCCACTTCCTACATCCCAGAAGCGTGAAAACTCACATATAACATAACACGACTCAACATATAGTATTAGTCATAAAAAAATAATCAATAATCAATAAACAATAATCACTAAACTAATCTATAGAAAACCATAACTCTGCTACCAAGAAATCTGATGCAGCGCGTACAATAAAACTATTCTCCTCCTAGGTCACTTATTGGTCAATCCAGGGGCAAACTATATTTTCTCACATCCACATGACGATGGGGCCCATAAACATCGCCTATCACACACGCACACACCTGGATTTCCTTTACACTTTTACGAAAATCTGTACTCCTAGGAGAAGCATGAGAACTAAATGGAAAACACCATTTATGTACCGCTGGAAGGAGCAGGGATATCTTATTACCTAAAACTATCGTTTTCTTTTCAGTTATTTCTTAAGATATTCCTGCTCATTGTTTTGTCGATGAATCATTCATCTAAGAAATTAGTTCATAGTGATTAAGACCAGCTAAATCACAATAACCAATTACTGGTGTCACAATCATTTAGTAAAATAACCACTGAGTCGTTTGATTTAAAGAATCTTAAATTTTATATAATTTTAAAAGCATGAGAAAGAATTTAAACTTTTATTCAATTATTCATTCATTATTAATTCAAATATTTATTAAGCATAATCAATTTTATTGCAGAAAGGAAATTTTTGTCATGAAGCAAACCCTAATTGCCTGCCTACCTTCCAAATTTAGCCTAATGATTTCTAACCTAAGTTAAGAATTAAAAATAACCTGATTCTCATACTCAACTGGAAAATTAAGACAGCAACAAACTTCAGCTCGTCAGCATCAGCTACCTGCAACCCGTCTCATCTAACAGTCTTTCAGCATCTCCCGCTCAGTAATGGATCGATCAGGACCACCAAGCACTGGAAGCCACCAACACCAACACGACTCTCCAACTCCGATCGTGACTGTGACCCCCTCCCACTAAGAGTAGGCCCTCTTATACCCTAATTCTAACTTTGCTAACTAATTGTTGCAACATTAATAACACGCTTTTCTTTCATTGGTTCATACATTTCATCTATTCATTCTTTAATCAAGTTCTCTTGGATCCAACGGGTCCTTGGATCATTTCCTTTCTCACAGTTCAAGACATGTTTCCATCCGCTTCGATCAGTACATTTGTAACTTCTTTCGATACATTCGAGAACTCTGCAGGCATTGTCCTTTCTCTTACAATGGTTTCCCACGGTTCCTTGCTGATCACCACGACACACTATCAGTTCAATTAGGTCACATCAGCCTTGACCATTCTCGCATCCTAGCCTCTCAGCAACATCACGAGGTTAGCTTTTCTCCAACTTTTCTCCCTTGTCACGTGTTTCCCCGCACTTGATTAACTGGCAGCCATTTTATATCGCCACTCGTTTATACTTAGAAGCACTATTTTGAAATAAACAAAACATAATTAAAATAGAGAAACATAGCCTTTTCGTTTCCCTCCCGTCATCTACGTACCCCAATTAGTTATTACCTAGCAGAAAGCAACATTTAAGCTGTTCCTTACTTACCATCACTATTGTTTTTGCAACAACACGTTTATTTTCTATGAAGCACATCATGTATTTATTATAAATTAGTACGCATTTATTTTTATGTTATAATTAGACAGACATTCGTTAATAGATTATTCAGCACATACACTTGCGTATTACCCTTCCCCACGTACAGTGTTGATTAATACATTTAAACGAACATTTTATTAATTATTTATAAAATTTGTTAGGGGTTAAAAAAATTTATTTTCTCTGCTCCATCAGGGATAAACTTGCAAAAAGTGCCAGGTCTAACAGCAATGATGATAGTTGTGAAGTGACCAATTTACTGGAACAGATGCTGTTCTCTATTTAGCCCTTCTAAAAACTAATGAGTTCGATTTTTCACTGGTTTTGGACTTGAGGTGCACCTCGGGGCCTGTGGCAGAGAAGATGGCTTCTTTCACAAAAGGCCAAAAAAAGCTGAGGATGTTCTCTAGTTGCTTATTCACATAGCCAAAAATATGACTAATCATCTTGCTGAGATTACTTCGCTTCTTGTTCCTTCCCTACCTGCAAAACCACTTTAGCTCACCCACAAGGTAGTACGTGTGGGATGTGGGAGGTTGGGATCACATCTTGGGGCATGACAAGTCATCACAGACCGATGTGACCTCCAGATCATCAATAGGGTTATGCCCTCCATTACCAGGAGTTACAAGCCTCCCAGTTTTGCCTGTCCGCTCTAGTCTTCAGGTGAGCTCTCTTGCATTTTCTAACAGGAAGCCTTGGCCCTCTGAGCAGAGAGCTGTGGGGCTAGTTCCAGAGCACGAGATCCGGCAAGTATGTTACTCCTGATCTTTTCTTATACTCCAAAAGGATGGCGGCGTCTTCCTATTTTCCGTATCTGAAAGAGACACGTTAGTGACAGATTCCTTACCTTAGTTCTTAGAATATCCCCAGGCTGGATCCGGAAAGTTTTTGCGTAGCAGTACCCTTGCGTGTCGGTAGGCGGCATCGTGCGGCTCCGTGTCCGTCGTCGGCGTCGTGATCGCCGGGATGACGTCGCGGGCAGTACTTAGACGCCGCCCCTGCGCGCTGACGTCAGTTCTTCTTTTTTCCGCGCCAGTAAGCGCAGATCCGGGAAGAGCAGTGCCCTAGTCATTTTTTGACTAACTTTTTGGTGATTTTTCACTGTTTTCTTCCAGTCATCTCAGCTCCACAGTGTCGGTAGGGATGCCCGGCTTCAAGCCATGCGACGCCTGTGGTCGAATGATGTCGATCACAGACCCGCACTTAGAGTGTCTCTGTCTCGGCCGCGACCACGACACGAAGTCGTGCTCCGACTGCCGGGCCTTGCACCCGAAGGCTTTGCGAGAGCGGTCTCGAAAGCTCCTTGAGGTCTGGCAGTCGGCTCCGCGCCAAGCCCCGGTCACGCGAGAAGTCGAGGGGCCGGTCGCGGAGTCCTCGCCCGTCCTCGGAGTCCAAGTCTTCGCACTCCTCGGGTAAGTCGAAGCACAAAAAGTCTAAGAAGCACCATCGCTCTAAGACTTCGCCTCGCCGGTCTCGCGACTCGGCCGAGGCCCCTGTCGGCACCGTCCCCGCGGCTCCGGATGTGCCTGTGGCGCCGCCCCCGCATTACCCGTCCTTCCCGGGTTCGGGGGCGACTCCGGCCGAGATACAGGAATTCCTGTCGGCCATGGCCCGCCTCTTCGGGCCTCAAGGCCCCTCCGGTGCGCCTTCGGGCCCCGCGGGCCCTAATGGGATTGTCCCGGCGCCGCCGACGACTCCGGCGCCGCCTGTCCCACCAGCCTCGCTCCCGACCCGGCCCTGGCCTCGATCCCGGCTCCGGTGGTACCGCAACCCCCATCGACGCCGGTTGACCTAACCACGCCTCCGCCGATGTCCCCGGTGCCGTTCCTGACGCCGCCCGGGGCTCCAGGCGGCGTCGTTCCCCAGTTCGATCCGGACGCGTCGTCGGACCGACGTCGCCCGACGCCAGCGCCCATGAGACCTTGGGTCCCGGACGTCCCTCCTCCTCATTTTCAACAGGAGGAGGACCAGGAGAGCTGGGAGGGGTCGGATGACCCTCTCACACAGCAGTGTGACTATGATCAGGACTGGGCAGAGGAACTTGGGGATGCCAGTGGTCTGGACACTTCCCCTGATACTGGCATGCTGTCTCCTCCTTCCGTGGCTACGGAGGAGGGAGCAAATTTCGCAACGGTGTTGCGTAGAGCAGCTGGAGCCTTACACCTCCAATTGCCTACAGTGGCTGTCAGGACTAACCTCCTGACTGAAGTGCTTCAGCCGGCAGCTACCTTTCTGACGTTCTTTTGGGCACCTGGTCCAAGCCCGCCACAGGGGCTCCTGTGGATAGGAACGTGGCCCGACGCCATCGCCCTGCTCCGGGCGACCCCTTGTTTCTCTCTCAACATCCCACCCCCGAGAGCTTGGTTGTCCAAGCCTCTGCCTCCCAAACCGCCTTCCCTACCGCCCCTCCGGATAGGGAATCCAAACGCCTGGATCAATTTGGGAAGAAGGCATTTTCTTCCTCCAGTGCTGGCTTGCGGTCCGTCAATACCGCTTGCCTTTTGGGCCGATACTCCCACTCTCTGTGGGATTCGGTGGCGCTCGTTTTGTCCCAGTGTCCTGAGGAGGTCCAGACACTGCTTTCCCGCGCCATTGCGGAAGGAAGGGATGCGGCGAAGTACACCATCGTTGTGGCCTTGATACCGCCGACTCGCTGGGCAGATCGCTTGCAACGACATTGGCGCTGCGTCGCCACGCCTGGCTGAGGACAACTGGTTTCTCGGGTGATGTCCAAAACACACTCATGGACATGCCCTTTGATGGAGTCGGTCTTTTTGGTACCAAAGCAGACCATGCGCTGGAGCGTTTTAAGGACTCACGGGCTACTGCCAAGTCCTTGGGCCTTTCTGCTGTGCGCCCTCCGCTAACCTCTGCTTTCGTGGCCACGGAAGGGGCGCCCAGTCACGTCCGCTGCCCAGCCACCGGCCCGCGCAGCAAGCGTCTTCGCGTGGCCGAGGACGTGGCTCCCGCCGTGGCGGATCAGGCAACCAGCGTGCGGGTCAGGCCACCAACCCCGCCCCGTCCGCGGCCTCCAAGCCCTCCTTCCTTTCATGTGCACAGCACGCCAGTAGGGGGCAGGGTCCGCCATCACCTTCACCACTGGCGTGCCATCACCTCGGACAGCTGGGTTTTGGACATTGTCCGAAGGGGCTACTCCCTCCCCTTCTAGACCACCCCCCCAGCCATGCCACCTCAATTCCACCGCATGTCTGGGGATCACTTGGTGCTTCTGCAGAAGGAAGTCACGGCACTCTTGGCCAAGAGGGCCATCGAGCATGTTCCCACCCCAGAAGCAGGACGTGGTTGCTACTCCCACTACTTTCTGGTGCCCAAGAAGGACAAGGAGGACATGCGTCCTATCTTGGACCTCCGGAACGTCAATCGCTTCCTCCGGAAGGAGAAGTTCAAGATGCTCACCCTAGCTCAGGTCTTGACTGCCCTCGACCCTGGAGACTGGTTGGTAGCGTTGGACTTACAGGACGCTTATTTCCACATCCCGTCCTGCTGGCCCACCGGCGTTACCTGCGGTTCACGGTAGGCCGCGAGCATTTTCAGTTCACCGTGCTCCCCTTTGGCCTTACAAGTGCCCCCCGGGTGTTCACGAAAGTGATGGCAGTGGTCGCAGCTCATCTGCGCCGGGCAGGGGTTCCAGTCTTCCCCTACCTCGACGACTGGCTGCTGAAGGTGGCTCGTCCCAGGCAGTCGTCTCCCACCTCCAGACTACGGCCGAACTCCTGCACTCGCTGGGGTTCTCCATCAATGTGCCGAAGTCGCATCTGATTCCTTCTCCACAGCTCCTTTTCATCGGGGCAGTTCTGGACACCACGCAGTTTCGGGCCTATCCTCCCGAACGGCGAGTCCGGGATATTCAGGCTATGATTCCCATCTTTCAGCCTCTATCCTGGGTTTCGGTACGGATGACCCTGAGGCTGCTGGGCCTCATGGCCTCCTGCATCCTGCTAGTCGATCATGCCAGATGGCATATGCGGGCTCTGCAGTGGGACCTGAAGTTCCAGTGGGCGCAGCACCAGGGCAACCTGTCCGATCACGTCCAGATCTCGGAGGGGACTGCAAAACAGTTGCAGTGGTGGCTCTCGAACCGGCAATGGGTCATGGGCAGATCCCTCTCCCTTCCCCAGCCAGAGCACACAGTTGTGACGGACGCGTCCCTTCTGGAATGGGGCGGTCACATGGGAGAGGCGGAGATCAGAGGCCTCTGGTCTCCGGCGGAGTCCCGGCTCCATATCAACCTTCTGGAGCTCCGGGCGATCCGACTTGCACTCAAGGCATTCCTTCCCTCTGTCAAAGGGACGGTAGTGCAGGTGTTCACAGACAACACCACCGCCATGTGGTATTGCAACAAACAGGGTGGGGTCGGGGACCCTATGTCGGGAGGCTCTGCGCCTCTGGACATGGCTGGAACATCCGGGCATATTCCTGATGGTTCAACACCTGGCAGGTTCCCTGAACGCCAGGGCAGACGAACTCAGCCGCAGGTGCATGATGGATCACGAATGGCGTCTTCACTCGGAGGTGGCGCAAGGTCTCTTTCAGCAGTGGGGAGAGCCTTGGTTAGATCTGTTCGCCACCGAAGAGAACACGCAATGTCAGCAGTTCTGCGCGTTGGAATTTCCAAGGCGGCACTCGCTCGGCGACGCTTTTCGTCGCGAGTGGAGTTGCGGTCTGTTGTACGCCTTTCCGCCTATACCACTTCTACCCAGAGTGTTGAAGAAGATTCGGCGCGACCGGGCCCAAGTCATCCTTGTGGCTCCGGACTGGGCTCGAAGAGTTTGGTATCCCGAGCTACTCAGTATGAGCGTCGATCCCCCGATCCGTCTGCCTCTTCGGGAGGATCTTCTGTCGCAGCAGCAGGGGACGGTCCTCCACCCGAACCTGTCCAGTCTCCACCTGCTTGCGTGGAGATTGAGCGGCGGCAGTTGATTCCTTTCGACTTGCCTCCCGAAGTTTGTGATGTGATTCTGGCAGCCAGGCGTCCCTCCACTAAGGTGGTATACGCCTGCAGGTGGAACAAGTTTGTGGCATGGTGCACAGCAAAGGCTGTGAATCCCCTCTCTGCCCCTCTTTCTGAGGTTCTTCTGTTCCTTCTTTCTCTGGCCCAACAGGGTTCTGCCCTGGGTACCATCAAGGGCTATCTTTGTGCTATCTCGGCCTTCCTCAGGCTTCCTGATCAGCCCTCCCTTTTCAAGTCCCCTGTTAACAGGTTCCTAAAAGGCATTACACACCTCTTCCCTCCTGTTCCGTTTGTGATGCCTCAGTGGGACTTGAACTTGGTTCTTACCTTTCTCATGTGCGCTCCCTTTGAGCCTCTACATAACTGTCCTCTTCGTCTTCTGACTCTGAAGACAGCCTTTCTGGTGGCCATCACCTCCGCTCGGCGGGTGAGTGAGCTCCAGGCTCTATCATGCAAACCTCCCTTTCTGTCTGTCCATCCAGACAAGGTTGTTCTTCGGACGCGTCCGTCCTTCTTGCCAAAGGTGGTTACTGCCTTCCATATTGGGCAGACCATCACTTTGCCCACCTTCTTTCCGCCTCCTTCCAGAGAGGAAGAGAGGCTCCACCGTCTGGACCCAAAACGTGCGCTTTCCTTTTATATCAACCGCACACAACACTTCCGGGTTGATGACCAGCTCTTTGTTGGCTACGTGGGCGCCAAAAAAGGTCGGGCGGTGCACAAGAGAACAATTTCCCGCTGGGTAACCTTGTGTATCAAAGCCTGCTATTCTTTGGCTAAGAAGGAGCCTCCTGTTGGGCTGCGTGCCCATTCCACCAGGGCAACGGCTGCTACCACAGCCTTAGGCCGCGGTGTTCCGCTGCAGGTTATCTGTCAGGCAGCTACGTGGGCCTCGCTGCACACGTTTACCAAGCATTACTGCCTTGAAAGTCCGGTCCGGAGGGACTGCTTCTTTGGCCGTTCTGTCCTCCGGGACTTCCTTGTCTGATCTTTGTTCGCAGACCCACCACCGGGGTTGGTAATGCTGGGGTATCTATTCTAAGGTAAGGAATCTGTCACTAACGTGTCTCTTTCAGATGCACAAGTTACTAACTTGTGTAACGATATATCTGTAAGAGACAGTAGTTAGTGACAGATTCCTTACCGCCCCACCCATCCTCCCCGTTCTGCGAACTGATTTCTAGGGTTAAGGACATCCCTTTCAGGACCCTAGTATTTTTCAGACACCTATGTCAGCTTCTTGCATGGCTCTGCGTTCCTGGCGCGGAAAGTCGTGTACAGAACTGACGTCAGCACGCAGGGGCGGCGTCTAAGTACTGCCCGCGACGTCATCCCGGCGATCACGACGCCGACGACTGACGCGGAGCCGCACGACGCCGCCTACCGACGCGCAAGGGTACTGCTACGCAAAAACTTTCCGGATCCAGCCTGACGCCTGGGGATATTCTAAGAACTAAGGTAAGGAATCTGTCACGAACTACTGTCTCTTACAGCTATATCGTTACACAAGTTAGTAACTTGTGCTTTTGGGCTTTCCATTGCAAGGAGAAATTTAAGATGCTGTAACTGTTCAGGTTCTTTTTCTCTAGAACTGGGAGACTCGACTTGCAGGACATGTATTTTCATGTAAATCACGCACAGGAGGTACCTGGGGAGTGTGGGTTCCAGCCACTAGGAGTTTACAATCCTCCCCTTCGGGTTAACATCAGCACCTCACGTTTTTGCCATGGTGATGGTGGTGTTTGCAGCACATCTGTATAGGACAGTAATAGCCATGTTCATATAACTCCACAATTCACTTTGAAGGCAGAATCTTCACAGTTTGTGTCCTTCATCAGAGTGGTGTTTGACACTGTTTTCCAGGGCCTTTCGCCTCCCCAGAGGTCTCTGGATATGATCCTAATATTTCTGGCGTGGGCACTCTTCTAGCTTTGACAGTCCTTTGTTTGTTGGGTCTCCTGACTTCCTGCATCTTGTTGGTCTACACCTGCTAGCTCATGCATGCCTTCCAGTGGTGTGTCCCCGCTCAGTATTTTCAGTATTGGAGCAAACTGCAGGAAAACATCTGGATTTCCCTGAAGGCCGCAAAGGACATTCAGTTATGGGGGAATCACAAGAGAGGAAGACCCTTCTGCCCTCCACCAGCAGTATCCACTGTGGTGACTGTTGCCTCCACTCTAGGTTGAGGTGTACATCTGGAAGATTTGGAGATCGGCGGACTTTAGTCTCCAACTGAGCAGTGATGTCATATCAACCTGTGCGAGCTTCAGGCGATATCTAGCATGGGAGGCATCCTTACCATCACCCTTGGCAGTTGATCAGATCCTCCCAGATAACACAACTGTGATGTGGTAAGTTAACTAAGGCATTGACTCACGCCCTTTGTCAGACAGTTGTAGAGCTCTGGGTGTGGGCTTTGGCCAGGGTTTGCAATTATGGGTTGGTTGTCAATCACTTGCAGGTTCCCTGAATGTGAGTGCTGACTACTACCTCAGTTGTCACCAGCTGGCCGACCATGAGGTTTGTCCCTATATAGAAGTAGTTCAGTGCATCTTTGCCCTATCGGGCTCACCTCTGGTGGATCTCTTTCCCGTCTGGTAGAATGCTCACTGTTTACTGTTCTGCTTCCTCGAATTTCCGTTGCAGCGAGCTTTACGCCTTCCTCTTGGGCTCAGAGCAGACATCCTCTTGCTGTCTTTGGAGCAAGTCCTGGATCCCAATCTCCAACGTCTCCGCTAACATGGCAGTATTGAGCAGGGCAATAGGAGTTTGATAAGTGTGCAGAGGTAGGGGACATCCTTCTGCCAGGACGTCACCCCTCCACTAAATCTGTTTATTCTAGACGTTGGTCTGTTATGAGCCTTGGTGCCCCAGGAAGGATGTTGATCCCCTTTAGGCGCATCTGTCAAGCATGCTGTGCTTTTTTTTTTATAGCCCAATAGGGATTTGCAGTAGGCACTTGGAAGGGCTTTCATCTTTCTTTGTGTACTTAGCCAGACTCTATTGTGAGAGAGAGGCTTTGTCTGTTTGCTTCGCATTCATTTTTTTCTTTCCAGATAAGCTAGTTCTAAGGTCAATGGCTATTTCCCTTCCAAATGTTTTCTGTCTGTTGCATGTGGGGCTTTCACCCTGCCTTCCTTTTATCCATCTCTACATTCACTGTTTGGATCCTCACAGGGCTCTCAATTTTTACTTGGAAAGGGACAATGAATTTCAGGCCGATTACAAGCTCTTAATTGGTTATGCCAATGCCTAAAAGTGATAGGCGTCCAGTAAAAAACTTTCAAGACTGATTCTACAGGAAAAGTGTGTAACGTATTTAGCAGCACCAAAACAAAAAGTCAGCACATGCTATAAAAAAATTGCACAGTTTCCCAAAAAAGAAAGACATTTAATAAGAAAAATGACACCAAAATGAATTAAATCCAATAAGTAGAACAGGAGATATGAATTTCTTGCGTTCTTTTGGACCAAAAGCACGAAGAAAAAGTTAAGTGCCAATCGGACGTCACTAGTCGTAGTTGACTGGGGCCTGTGCTCAATTTCTTTCTCATCTCGATGGAGCACAGGTCGGATACCCTCAAGTAGGTCATCCAGGTCAAGGATCTTACCTTCTCACCTGGTCTTGGAAATGGAAGCCAAAATCCTCCAGAGGGCAAGGCTACAGTTCGATAGCCATTGTGCGAGGTTCCTCTGGAGCTGGTTGTGGCAGGAATAGCTCAGAGTGGGAAATGCACATTTTGCACCCACTGAAGTCCTCCTACTTTTAGCTCCTCTGCCAGGTCAAGATTGCCACCTTCAGGCTTAATTTTTTTATGAAGCTCAGAATACTCCAGCGAAGCAAGCCTGGAGCTGTATCTGAGAAAGTCCATCTCAAAATCGAGCACCTTGCCACAAGGTCACGCAGAGGCTCCGAAGGTCAATTGCTGTCTTTTCAGACTTTCTGAAGCAATTGTTCTTGGTCTCTTCCAAGGCTTGAAGGGCTTCCGGACAGCACGTAGGGGCCAGGACTCACTCCAGCGGAGGCTACCAGTTGCTACTTGGCAGCTGGGCACTCCAAGAAAAACGCCTTTTGCCGCTTATTGTGTCCCTGTAGCCACATAGGAGGCCAGCCAACTGACACTTCAGTGGTCACAAACGCTGGTCCAGGCCTCTTCTGTTCTTCCTCAGCTCCTGATGTTTTCCGATAAGCCATAAGTACTGTTTCACTCCCTGGCTACTCCCTAGCCAATGGGAAAAAATACCCAGGAGCAGCCCTTCTTACGTTTGGAGCATATCCTGTTTGCCTTACTGCAAACTATCCCACAGTGCACTATTCTGAGGAAAATCTAATATGGCAGCACCCTCATGGCCTTTCAGATTTCTGGTGTGGCAGCCAGGGGTGGTTTTAGGGAAATCAACAGACACCCCCCCCCCACCCACCCACTACTACATTAAACAAGTTTGCATGACTCAAAGTAGTAAACAATTAATTGACATTGATAAGATAAAATAGAAGAGGGCTCAAAAACCCACTCAAATGTAAACAAGTCCTAGCCTATTTGGAATGCCATAGAGTGGATACAGCCTGTCCGCAGCTGACTCAATTGTCCCTGAGTGGCAGAGGCCCTCACAGATTCACTCTAAAATTTTGGCGGTGGGACCATATTGAGATTCCCACCCCAGATCATAGTCGAAGTCTGAATGTGTTGAAGAGCCAGAAGAACTAGGTGAATGAAGTTGTGTGTATCTTGAGCATGAGTTTGCTATAGCCACTCTCTGGTCCTCGATCATGCCAGCCAACACAATATATCTGCCATTTGGGGCAGCATATTGTTGGTGGATTTTAAAGTTTATTCTGATGTGGATGATCTTGCTCTTCTAGCAAGACTCTTGAGTGTCTGTGCATAACATTTGATGGTAACGGATGCGGTGGTATGATTCCCTTGGTTAATAGGTTTACCATACAGATAGTGCTGGATTAAACTCCCACTGTCATTGGCAGGTAAAGTAGCTATAATCAAGATGGTGTTGCGTCCTAGGCTACTTTACCTTTTTATCAACATTCCCATTCCTTTCGTGAACCGTTTCTTCACTTATTTGAGAAGCCTACTCTTTAAACATGTGGGCGGGTAAACAGCCTACGATTAGTTGGAACACGCTCACACAGTCATAAAAGCTGAGTGGGTTTGAGGTTCCTTACCCCAAACAGTATTATTTGGTAGCATAGTGCCATTTTTCTAGACACTGGTGCCACCCAGATGCCAGACTGCCTTATTTGAAACTGAACGTGACTAGACGGAGGGTATCCCACTGAAAGCCAAGAAGCATGCCGCAGGACCCAACTAAAATAAATACAGAGCGACCATATGCTTACCATGGAATAAACTGAGCCAGCGGGTTAGATTTCTACTTGTATGTTCTCCTGCGATTCCAATAGCACAAAACCCTCTTGTACTCTTGACTGCGGAACGTCTTGCACATCAACCCTGGCAAGGATAGCTATTTGAGAATTTAGAGAATCATCCGCTGGGAGACTTGACACTCGTAGACTCTGAGAATTTGGAAATTTTGCAGTCCCTGGGTAATCAATTTATGCTAGATTGAGTCGTACAGCAAAAACACTTATCCAGATTCCCAGACTCACCTAAAGATTTTGCACCACTAACCCATGTTATCTGGTCTCTAGATGCTACGAGTTTAGTTTCTAAACTATCTGCTATGTGTTCGACATTTCATGAGCATCGATGCACATGCTAGGCTAGCTTGGGAAGTAGACCTAAATGTCGAAATTAGATTAACGGTGGATATACTGGTGAACTCAAACCAATCTGGTGTTGGTCAGATGTGGTAGAGACAATGAATGACTTAATTGATTGCACAATAATTTATAAGCGTTGATTGTATTGCTGGGATATGTGAAAAAGATGCCGCTTGGGGTGTTTAGACTGGCTGCAATTGTGATCCTGTTACCTAAAAGGATAGCAATGAAAATGGTGTGTTAAAATGTGCCCCGAGCAAAACAGGTTGGCTTGAAGATTTAGCACAATATGACAGGAGTGAGATTTCTAGCCTCCAATTTCAATGACTAAAAATATCTGGAGTCCATTGCGACTTAACTTAGCCCAATTGCATCAGACTGGACATCCGTTGGTAGGTGCTAATCAGATGTCAAAGGGCTCCGGAATCCACTGCCTCTTCATATTACCATATTGCCCTAGACTTGTTGGGGGTAAATGCATGCTGTTAAACCAGTGCATCACTAATATTGTTTGGATTGGGCTATGCGTGATGCAACAGTAGGAAAGACAAAGGAGAGCCTCACTGTTAACTATGGAGGCTTCAGTTTTTTCAATCCTTAACATTATTCTGGTATGGCATATTACTATTGTAAATGTAATTACTGAGAAGTATACCGAAATGGGGATGGCTTTAGACCGCAGAATATCCCAGTTGAGTGGCAATGTCGCACTTTGATCTGTTTCAGTGCTTCCTAAACTTTTTAGAACAATAACCCATTTTTTATAGACCCACCTAGCTTTAATGGACAGGAGGCAGGTGAACCTTTTTTTTTTTTTTTTTTTTAAGTGGAACTAAAGCATTGTGTGGCACCACACTGACATTTACAGAGGCAAATTTTACATTGAAATGGGCTCTAAATTTACACCGTTTTACTGATAAAACCATAAAGCACACCAATCGTTTGAAATTTGTTTGAAGTGAATATTTATTTTTTGTGCATCTCCAAGTAAAGTGTCTTGATTACTTTCCATCCTATTAAAATCTGTTTCCTGCACACCTTACAATTACAAAAAAAAGTGCTTCATTTTATTTCCTTACTGATGAATCTGTACAGTTCATTTACAGGTATTTACATGTTTTGTTACAAAAAATGACATCCTACAACCTTTGCTTTCACACTTTGTACCCCAGCAAGATTGTCACATAATTCACTTTACTTTTCTTTCTCAGAGGTGAGGGGAGCATTTAAACACCAATCCTCATATTAAAAACATAAGCAGAAATTTGGCAGAAGACTTAGCCTGACAATGGACTTCTGTTATGTAGCACAGCAAATGTGACTAGATAAATACAGAATTTAAAGGCATCATTAGTTATTGCTTGGACTTTCGCATCACACCAAAAGTTGGCGTGCGATCCACAATTTGGGAAGCATTCATTTGTTTTGCTCCGGTTGTTTGATAACTGTACCGTGTCATGTTGATTTATTATCAAATATTTTTTTTTTTTTTAAAGATGAACCTAGGCTGTAGACCTGCGCAGAAGTCCAAAGTGGCCTTTTGCTTTTCAGTGTCCTGTCCTCACATCATCTTTGTGGCACCAACTTGGGGTGGACTGCTGTTTTGTACAAAAAAAGCTAGAGCTCCCTCCTCTTTTAGCCCAAAATATGCTGAAAAACCTATTTGATGAGGCTGTTGAAATTGATTAGGGTGAATTCAACTTTATAAAGTCTTGCTTGTTAGTTTGGAGGAATTGCAGGTTGCTCACGGCAGTGACTATTCTATTTGTTCTTCTGAATGTCATTTTCATCCAGACAATTTGACCATTGAAATCCTCTTCCTCTGGTCTTGGGTTTAGAGCGGGAAAAAGACGGACAACTAGGTACTGGCGGGTGAGATTTGGTGCAGCCGAGTGCTTTTGCACTCCCTGCGGCTCAGGCCTTTCCAAGGTGTTAAGTTTGATAATTTCAAAAAATAAGAAATGGACTTCACTTATGCTTACTCTTATGTTAAAAGTAAACTTGATATCATTTATGCAAGTTATTAATACTAACCTTTTCATTCTTCGTCCAGATTTTCTGTTAACGACTCTTCATAATAATCTATCTCAAAGTACTCCACTGTTTTTATGGACCCAGTGAAACCCACCAAAACTACTTCAAGCTTGGCAGTGCTTAGCTCACGAGCTCCTTGTGCCTTTTGGATCTTTGCAAACCTATTGTGGACTATGAGGAAGATGACTATTTGAAGTTTGGAAAAATCTGCTCAACAACTTTGTGATGGTGTAAATGGTTTTATATTTTCAGGAAATTATTTTGTAAAGACTGCTTAATTTTAATATGGTCATTTCACCTTTGTTTAGTTGGTCATGTCAACATGTAGATTTGCTTTTAGGTAACAATGGCTAAATTAGTAAGGTGTAAAAGTACAGTATATTGCTGTGATCTTTGTCGCATAGTACCTTCATGGAACGTGCAGGTCTTTTGTATTGCTGATAAGTTTCTGTTCAGATTTTGTGAATCAATAACAAGTTATGTCCATAAACATAATATGAAGTCATTTTTAGAAAGCAATGCAGAGTGTCCAATAAAAATAACAAGGCATGTTTCTTAAACGTTTATGCCTGCATGAATAATACTTAATTTTCAATTGATAAAACATTAGGCAGCTCAATGATTTATACTTGTATGAGAGCAATGTATCTTAATGTTTTGCAGGTAAAATGAGGCAATTTGATGTAGGACATATATGCATCAGGAGTTTTCAAAGTGGTCAACTACATTCTTTTTGATTAGCAAATTTAAAGCAATATTTTTGGATCATCTTGGCAATAATGGGAGAGGGTTAGAGACTCAGTGTAATTATTTAACTATTGTAAATGGCATGCTTGAGGGAAGCTTTAACACCGTGCATTGTGTGACCAATACCAAGCAAGCAGGTAAGTATAGACAGTAGTAACACAATTCTGCTCCTACTGGTGGTCACTTACCTTGTAAAATATTTAGAAAATAATTCCCTTGGATACACAGCATCATTGTTAATTTTGTCAAAGTGTAAATTAAATATGTTTGAGTCATTATGCAAGTAACTTCTAGATATTATTTCACCAAAATAGCACTGGGCAGTAAGACAATATTTTATTTCCTTTATTAAAATTGACTGTAAACTTGCTTTTGATTATATATTTATGGTACTGCTAGATGGGTCATATCATTTGTCATCCCAGTATGTATATTGTGCTAAAATATTTGAGCTGGGAATGTATTTCAGTACTTCAAAGTTTTAGCATTGTTGGTGTAAATTTTTTTTATAAAGGCTGGGTGTGTTTATTTTATAGTTCAGACCTTCACATTTTGTTTTTGCACAAGACATTTTAAAATATTCTGAAATGTATCTGCCAAATATTGAAACAGTAATGGTGTTGAGTACTGAATTTTTAGTAAAAATTTGCCATTACAGTGTTTTTATAAATGGGACACTTGCGAAAAATGGTGTGGTTAGAAATGCCAAGGACAATTATTTTCAATGGTGCCTACACTGTAAAAATTACTTTTAACTTGTTTTAATTTTAAAGAAACATTTGTTTAAAATATCATCTGCTATATAACAAACTCAATTACAATTTATATCTGAGAGAAAAATAGTTCTGAAAATAGTTTTTGAAGACAATAATGTTATGGATTAAAGCATATTTTTATAAGTGTAAAAGCAGCAAAGGTTGTAAATAAGGTTGATCTGAAGCTTTATAAAATAACCTCATCACAGGCACAAACTGTAGTGCTCATATATCTTATGTAGTTGTTTCTCTTGTAAATCTGTTTATAGATTAAGCTTATTTCAATGTTTTGGGGGATTTTAAATGGTTTAAGAATAAATATTTAAATTCTGCTACCTATTGTGATTCATGTTTGTTGTAACTATAAATTTAATGTTTGTAGACCGTTAACAAGTATGCCAGTCTGTCTAAGTTGCATTTAGCTTTACCAAAAGCCAAAATAGATTTTTGTGTGGTTGCAGATTGGTTACATTTTTAAGATTCAAAACTTAAACGTTTCAATTTCTGTCCATTTCTCCTTGACTGTATTCATCGCCCACAGACCGCTCTTCCAGTGGTTTCTGTAACTAAGTTCTCTTTTTTTGGGGCACATAATGTTAGTGTAGTAGCATTTTAGGCCCCAGGTGCTGCCTTCACCAAATGACCGACCCACTCGTGTTATTTGGCCTAATTGTCTGATGTGATAGCTATTTATTATTGTTTTTATATTTAGACTTTAGATCCTATTCTGTCCTTATCAATAGCCCCCATATTACATTGGTTTACTACATGTGGGGACAGGCAAGAACTCATGTAGAAGCAAATTAGCCCCTACTGCATGCGTATGTTTTTGCTGTCTATGTAGTATAATCAGTGATGCCACTCCAATCTGAGGTGCTTGCTTTCTATCATCATATGGTAAAAGGCGGCGTAAGTTTGGAGGAAACTTCTGTAAGAGATGCTCCTATTATGAAGTGAGGAAGACTTGAAATGTAAAATAGTGTTATAAGAGGAGAAGATAATTAAAAGCAGAGGATGCTGGCAAGAAGGGTTATGGAGAGTGGTAAATGGGGAGCGACTAGAAATAATGAAGTTCTAGAATCAGGAAGATAACAGTATAAAGGGAACATGAACCAAGTAAGGGAAGAGGTAATACATAGGAGGAGAAACACCAAGCAAAGAGAGGGTAGGTTTGAAACTACATAACCGGGTAAATGGGGAAACACCTATAATGATATAAAAGGCCGAACTGGGAGTGACCTCTGCTTCTCACCCAAGTTCATTCAGTCGCAGAGTTCCATATTTTGCTTTCCTCGAAGAGTCCTTCCTTCCTTGCAAAATCACCCTGCTTTTTCTGAAGGGCATCAGGTGTACTACTCCCGTGCTCTCTAACCTTCTATATAGGGCTCCCTTAAAATGGATGTTAAGCTGAGACGACTCAGTTTGTAGTCGATGTAGAAGGCCCAGTTAATAAACAATATTAAGTAGGATCATATCACACCTACCTTCAAATTGTATTCCTGATGAATAGCTTCTGTGTACTGATTGGTGGTGCCATCAGCCTCTGTTATAAGCCCATCCCACCCTAGGCATGACGATACACAACCAATTAAGGGTGTCACTCCTGTGCGCCGCTAACATCAGTTTGCTTGTGTTCTGAACGCTTCAACGCTCATCCAGAGCCCTGCTCCTACCGATTTTCAGCAGTTTCTGTAAAGAACATTTCTTCAATTAATATTAAATTAATCTGGTAATGTAGCAGGAATGTTGCTACCCAAGACTTCAGGATTACAAATCCTGCAGCAAGTGCTCCCTGATGCATCTAAAGGCGATCTGCGAGCAAGCGGCCAAATCCTCCATGGGTGAACACAAAAAGCGATTCTGATCACGATCATCCTGTTCAAGGAGATCTAATGACAAGTCTGATGAAAAAGCACAAAAAATATAAGTGAAGGCTTTGACTTCCAGACACTCCTACTGACAAGGGAGGTCACACTCTTTGTTCATGGAACCCCACTCAATCTTAGTCTTCATAGCTCAATCTGATTTTTGAGCAGCTGTTGCCTAAGTTTCCTGGGCTGTTAACTCTGGGCAACAGTGACCTATAATGACTGATCCTACTTTGAGTCCGCGTGCTTTGAGTCAGGCTACGCTTTAGTTTTTCTGCTGAAGACCTTACTGAATGTTGCTCTATTAGTGTCTCAACCGGTTTATCATAGATGCTGATTCAGCTGGCGATAGTCCTGGATCAAAATCTTTCATTGGATAGTTTCTTCTATTTGTTTGCTATACAATCACTAATGCTCAGCTATGTGTCGAAGAGAGCTTCCCTGCACCCACACTGACTCAATGCCAATTTCAGAGGGTGGAAGTAGTTTTCGGCTCAGATTCTGATCTCATTCAGATGACTGATGCAGTTTTCCACGACGAGGATGATATGGAGGAGGACAGTTTACTTTCTCCACATTCTACTGATGCAATGTAGATCTGGAAATGTATGAGACCAGCATACTTAATCACCTGCTTTTAGCCATTAATTTTCCATATGTTCCTCCTGCTGTAGGCCTTAGAAGAGCTGCAAAAGTGTTTGAAATTCCTCTTTTGACTGATAAAACAAATTCACCTACTGAAATCTGTCAGCCTTGGCCATCTACTTTTCTTCCCCTTTTGACTTTCAGCAAGGCTTTGGTTGAGTCTGTTGCCAAACTTCTCTTTTCATTTTTGGATCCTTAGACGTCTTTGCTTGTTGCTGTAGACCATCAGCTGGCGCCACAAGTACTGGCACAGTTGACCCAAGTTCTTTCCCACCTGTATCTCCAGTTCAAATCTGTTGATACAGTGGGCAAAAGACGTCGCTGGCAGCTTAACGCTGCTTGCTTTTCTCATACCATTTCCGCATAGGATGTAAAAAGGTCCATTTGTAAAACTTCGCATGTCATTTCCCAAATAGTTGAAGACAGTCTGGTCACAGCCAAGCAGATCTAGCACTCTGGTGTGGTTTTCAGAGACTCTTTTGCTTATTTTATGGGAACCAGTGTCCTGATCTGTAGGAACAACTGGATGCATCGGATTTTCTGCCTAAGTCTGGACTTCATTGATTTAATATGCCCTTTGATGGGATCTGGCTCTTTGGCCTTGGAGATGTTTAAGAATGGTTGTGCTCCACCAACAGTATTGGAAGTTCAAAAGTTATCCCACAGGCATCTTCTGCTAGTGTCGGCTGTTGCAACCCATCGTGCAGCACAGGCAGACATTTTGGGTGTTTAGAAGCAGAAATGGTCCTATTTTGTCCCTTGTTTAAGTAAGCCCACACCTTGCAGCACAAACCATTTGGCTGACAGTTTACAATACCACAGTGTGGATATGTGAAAGATTGTCTGCCTCTAAGGCATGGATACAGGCAAACATTTTCCCAGGGGCCAAAAAACTGTCTTTGACGTGACAGAGGGCCGCATTGATGCCAGCAGAGTTGGGGGCTGTAAGTTGGTTGTAGGGTATACGAAGCATGTACATGGTGTGGGCACTGAGTCATGGAGGTATTTTGTGGGTTTTATTCCATATTGGCCTCTAAATTAAGGCTCTCGTCTATAGAAGTCCTAGATTTGACAATACTGTTTTATGCTGCATCTGACTTGCTGTATCTGAAAGAGACACGTTAGTGACAGATTCCTTACCTTAGAATATCCCCAGGCGTCAGGCTGGATCCGGAAAGTTTTTTGCGTAGCAGTACCCTTGCGCGTCGGTAGGCGGCGTCGTGCGGCTCCGCGTCCTTCGTCGGCGTTGTGATCGCCGTGATGACGTCGCGGGCAGTACTTCGACGCCGCCCCTGCGCGCTGACGTCAGTTCTTCTTTTTCCGCGCCAGTAAGCGCAGATCCGGGAAGAGCAGTGCCCTAGTCACTTTTTGACTATGTTTTTTGTGAATTTTTTCACTGTTTCTTCAACGAGTCTTCACGACTCCGAAGGTGTCGTAGGGATGCCCGGCTTTAAGCCCTGCGAGGAATGTGGTCACATGATGTGCTGGGATGCCTGGCTTCACCCTGGGGGTGCCCAGGAGTGGACATTTCACAGGGAAAAGCCAGGAAGGGTTCCACAGCGGTATGCGTACAGCGCCTGGACACCCCTTTGGGGGTATGGGTGCGCTTTACAAGTACAAATTTAATTTAATTTAATAATTTAATGATGTCGATCACGGACCCGCATCTCGAGTGTCTCTTCTGTCTCGGCCGAGACCACGACACGAAGTCGTGCCCTGACTGCCGGAAACTTAATCCGAAGGCTTTGCGAGAGCGGTCTCGAAAGCTCCTCGAGGTCCGGCAGTCGGCTCCGCGCCGCACCAAGCCCCGGTCCCGGGAGAGGTCGAGGGGCCGGACGCGGAGTCCCCGCCGTTCGTCGGAATCCAAGTCTTCGCGCTCCTCCGGTAAGTCGAAGCACAAGAAGTCTAAGCGGCATCATCGCTCTAAGACTTCGCCTCGCCGGTCTCGCGACTCGGCTGAGGTCCCTGTCTGCACCGTCCCCGCGGCCTCGGACGTGCCTGTCGAGTTACCCCCGCATTACCCGTCCTTCCCGGGTTTGGGGGCGACTCAGGCCCAAATACAGGAGTTCCTGTCGGCCATGGCCCGCCTCTTCGGGCCTCAAGGTCCCTCCGGTGCGCCTTCGGGCCCTGATGGGGTTGCTCCGGCGTCGCCGTCGACTCCGGTCCCGGCGTCGCCTGTCCCACCGGCCTTCATCCCGGCCTCGGCTCCGGCCTCGATCCCGGCTCCGGTGGTGCCGCAACCCCCATCGACGCCGGTTGACCTAACCACGCCTCCGCCGACGCCGATGTCCCCGGTGCCGTTCCTGACGCCGTCCCGGGCTCCGGACGGCGTTGTTCCCCGGCTCTCTCCGGCTCCGGACTTGGAGCCGGACCGGCGTCGCCCGACGCCGGTTCCGGCGCCGATGAGACCTTAGGTCCCTAATGTCCCTCCTCCTCCATATTATGAACCTGAGGAGGACCAGGAGAGCTGGGAGGGGTCTGAGGACCCTCTCACACAACAGTGCGAGTTTGACCCGGACTGGGTTGAGGAACTTGGGGATGCCAGTGGTCTGGACACCTCCCCTGACTCTGGCATGCTGTCTCCTCCCGTGGCTACGGAGGAGGGGGCTAATTTTGCAACGGTGTTGCGTAGAGCTGCTGGAGCCTTGAATCTCCAGTTGCCTACAGTGGCTGTCAGGACTAACCTCCTGACTGAAGTGCTTCAGCCGGCGGCCTCCTCTTCGGAGACTGTGCTGCCGTTCAATGATGCACTCACTGACGTTCTTTTCGGTGCCTGGTCCAAGCCCACCACAGGGGCTCCTGTGGATAGGAACGTGGCCCGACGCCATCGCCCTGCTCCGGGCGACCCCTTGTTTCTCTCCCAACACCCCACCCCTGAGAGCTTGGTTGTCCAAGCCTCTGCCTCCCAAACCGCCTTCCCTACCGCCCCTCCGGATAGGGAATCCAAGCGCCTGGATCACTTTGGGAAGAAGGCTTTCTCTTCCTCCAGTGCTGGCTTGCGGTCCGTTAACACCGCTTGCCTCTTGGGCCGATATACCCACTCCCTGTGGGATTCGGTGGCGACTGTTTTGCCGCAGTGTTCTGAGGAGGTCCAGACACTGCTTACCCGCGCCATTGCGGAAGGGCGTGATGCGGCTAAATACACCATACGCTGTGGCCTTGATACCGCCGACTCGCTGGGCAGATCGCTTGCAATGACGGTGGCGCTGCATCGCCACGCCTGGCTGAGGACCACTGGTTTTTCAGGGGATGTCCAGAATACACTCATGGACATGCCCTTTGATGGAGTCGGTCTTTTTGGTTCGAAGGCAGACCATGCGCTGGAGCGTTTCAAGGACTCGCGGGCTACTGCCAAGTCCCTGGGCCTTGCTGTTGTGCGCCCTCCGCTCACGTCTGCTTTTCGCCCCTTTCGTGGCCACGGGAGGGGTGCCCAGCCACGTCAACAGCCCGGCCAACGGCCCGCGCAGCAAGCGCCTTCCCGTGGCCGAGGACGTGGATACCGCCGTGGCGGTTCGGGCAACCAGCGTGCGGGTCAGGCCACCACCTCCAACCCGTCCGCGGCCTCCAAGCCCTCCTAGTCCCTCCTTTCAGGTGCACAGCACGCCAGTCGGGGGCAGGGTCCGCCATCACCTTCACCACTGGCGTCCCATCACCTCGGACAGGTGGGTCTTGGACATTGTCCGAAGGGGCTACTCCCTCCCCTTCGAGACCCCCCCCCCCCCCAGCCATGCCACCTCAATGCCACCACATGTCAGGGGATCACTTGGTGCTTCTACAGAAGGAAGTCACGGTCCTCTTGGCCAAGAGGGCCATCGAGCATGTTCCGACCCCAGAAGTAGGGCGTGGTTGCTACTCCCACTACTTTCTGATGCCCAAAAAGGACAAGGAGGACATGCGTCCTATCTTGGACCTCCGGAACGTCAATCGCTTCCTCCGGAAGGAGAAGTTCAAGATGCTCACCCTAGCTCAGGTCTTGACTGCCCTCGACCCTGGAGACTGGCTGGTAGTGTTGGACTTGCAGGACGCTTATTTCCACATCCCCGTCCTGCCGGCCCACCGGCGTTACCTACGGTTCACGGTAGGCCTCGAGCACTTTCAGTTCACCGTGCTCCCCTTTGGCCTTACCAGTGCCCCTCGGGTGTTATCGAAAGTGATGGCGGTGGTCGCAGCTCATCTGCGCCGGGCGGGGGTTTCAGTCTTCCCCTACCTCGACGACTGGCTGCTGAAGGCGGGCTCGTCCCAGGCAGTCGTCTCCCACCTCCAGACTACGGCCGAACTCCTGCACTCGCTGGGGTTCTCCATCAATGTGCCGAAGTCGCATCTGGTTCCTTCTCCACAGCTCCTTTTCATCGGAGCAGTTCTGGACACGACGCAGTTTCGGGCCTATCCTCCCGAACGGCGAGTCCGGGATATTCAGGCTATGATTCCGATCTTTCAGCCTTTATCCTGGGTTTCGGTACGGATGACCCTGAGGCTGCTGGGCCTCATGGCCTCATGGCCTCCTGCATCCTGCTGGTCGATCTTGCCAGATGGCATATGCGGGCTCTGCAGTGGGACCTGAAGTTCCAGTGGGCGCAGCACCAGGGCAACCTGTCCGATCACGTCCAGATCTCGGTGGGGACTGCAAAACAGTTGCAGTGGTGGCTCTCGAACCGGCAATGGGTCATGGGCAGATCCCTCTCCCTTCCCCAGCCAGAGCACACAGTTGTGACGGACGCGTCCCTTCTGGGATGGGGCGGTCACATGGGAGAGGCGGAGATCAGAGGCCTCTGGTCTCCGGCGGAGTTCCGGCTCCATATCAACCTTCTGGAGCTCCGGGCGATCCGACTTGCACTCAAGGCATTCCTTCCCTCTGTCAAAGGGAAGGTAGTGCAGGTGTTCACAGACAACACCACCGCCATGTGGTACTGCAACAAACAAGGCGGGGTGGGGTCGTGGACCCTCTGTCAGGAGGCTCTGCGCCTCTGGACATGGCTGGAACATCAGGGCATGTTCCTGATGGTTCAACACCTGGCAGGTTCCCTGAACGCCAGGGCGGACGAACTCAGCCGCAGGTGCATGATGGATCACGAATGGCGTCTTCACTCGGAAGTGGCGCAAGGACTCTTTCTACAGTGGGGAGAGCCTTGGTTAGATCTATTCGCCACCGAAGAGAACGCGCAATGTCATCAGTTCTGCGTGTTGGAATTTCCAAGGCGGCACTCGCTCGGCGACGCTTTTCGTCACGAGTGGAGTTGCGGTCTATTTTACGCCTTTCCGCCTATACCACTTCTACCCAGAGTGTTGAAGAAGATTCGGCACGACCGGGCCCAAGTCATTCTTGCGGCTCCGGACTGGGCTCGAAGAGTTTGGTATCCCGAGCTACTCAATATGAGCGTAGATCCCCCGATCCGTCTGCCTCTTCGGGAGGATCTTCTGTCGCAGTAGCAGGGGACGGTCCTCCACCCGAACCTGTCCAGTCTACACCTGCTTGCGTGGAGATTGAGCGGCGGCAGTTGATTCCTTTCGACTTGCCTCCCGAAGTTTGTGATGTGATTCTGGCAGCCAGGCGTCCCTCCACTAAGGTGGTATACGACTGCAGGTGGAACAAATTTGTGGCATGGTGCACAGCAAAGGCTGTGAATCCCCTTTCTGCCCCTCTTTCTGAGGTCCTTCTGTTCCTTCTCTCTCTGGCCCAACAGGGTTCTGCCCTGGGTACCATCAAGGGTTATCTTTGTGCTATCTCGGCCTTCCTCAGGCTCCCTGATCAGCCCTCCCTTTTCAAGTCCCCTGTTGTTAACAGGTTCTTAAAAGGCATTACACACCTCTTCCCTCCTGTTCCATTTGTGATGCCTCAGTGGGACTTGAACTTGGTTCTTACCTTTTAATGTGCGCTCCCTTTGAGCCTCTACATAACTGTCCTCTTCGTCTTCTGACTCTGAAGACAGCCTTTCTGGTGGCCATCACCTCCGCTCGGCGGGTGAGTGAGCTCCAGGCTCTATCTTGCAAACCTCCCTTTCTGTCTGTTCATCCAGACAAGGTTGTTCTTCGGACGCGTCCGTCCTTCTTGCCAAAGGTGGTTACTGCTTTCCACATTGGGCAGACCATCACTTTGCCCACCTTCTTTCCGCCTCCGCATCCTTCCAGAGAGGAAGAGAGGCTCCACCGTCTGGACCCAAAACGTGCGCTCTCCTTCTATATTGACCGCACAAAACACTTCCGGGTGGATGACCAGCTCTTTGTTGGCTACGTGGGCGCCAAAAAGGTCGGGCGGTGCACAAAAGGACCATCTCCCGCTGGGTTACCTTGTGCATCAAGACCTGCTATTCTTTGGCTAAGAAGGAGCCTCCTGTTGGGCTGCGTGCCCATTCCACCAGGGCAACGGCTGCTACCACGGCCTTGGGCCGCGGTGTTCCGCTGCCGGTTATCTGTCAGGCAGCTACGTGGGCCTCGCTGCACACGTTTACAAAGCATTACTGCCTTGACAGTTAGGTCCGGAGGGACGGCTTCTTTGGCCGTTCTGTCCTCCAGGACTTCCTTGTCTGATCTTTGTTCGCAAACCCACTACCGGGGTTGGTATTGCTGGGGTATCTATTCTAAGGTAAGGAATCTGTCACTAACGTGTCTCTTTCAGATGCACAAGTTACTAACTTGTGTAACGATATATCTGTAAGAGACAGTAGTTAGTGACAGATTCCTTACCGCCCACCCATCCTCCCCGTTCTGCGAACTGATTTCTAGGGTTAAGGACATCCCTTTCAGGGCCCTAGTATTTTTCAGACACCTATGTCAGCTTCTTGCATGGCTCTGCGTTCCTGGCGCGGAAAGTCGTGTACAGAACTGACGTCAGCGCGCAGGGGCGGCGTCTAAGTACTGCCTGCGACGTCATCCCGGCGATCACGACGCCGACGACGGACGCGGAGCCGCACGACGCCACCTACCGACGCGCAAGGGTACTGCTACGCAAAAACTTTCCGGATCCAGCCTGACGCCTGGGGATATTCTAAGGTAAGGAATCTGTCACTAACTACTGTCTCTTACAGATATATCGTTACACAAGTTAGTAACTTGTGCAATAGCCCTAACAAACTTTCCCTAGCCCAAAAGAATAGATCATATGGCGTAGAAAGGGCCAGCTTACCCTATCGAAGGCCTTGGCAGCATCGAACGTAAAGATGGTGAGGGGTAGATTGTTCGCTGAGGCTACATCAGTTGTGTTAGATCGTGTAGTTGGCGTCCTTTGATAAAGCCCTTCTAATCGGCCTGGACCAATGAGCCCATTACAGGTTCCAATCTCCTAGCTAAAATTTGTGCATAGATTTTATAATCCCAGTTCAGCAAGGAGATTGGTCTGTAAGACTCACACCTTTTAGCATCTTTATTAGGTTTCAAAATTAGACTAACGGCTGCTTCATCCCATGACTTTGGGATAGTTAAGTCATTAGAAAAAATGTTGTCAATCAGTTTTGCCAAGACCGGGACGATTTCCCCAGCGAGGGATATATAAAACTCATTGGGAATACCATCTACCCCCGCAGCACTACCTCTTTTTAAATTCTTCACTACCGCCTTAACTTCCTCTAAGGAGATATTTTGGTTCAATCGTTGGGCTTGGTCGTCGGCAAGTAAGGGCTATGCTATTAACATAATCTTTAACCTGGGACTCGGTGGCTAACTGATCATCAGTGTACAGATCTTGAAAAAAGTACTCAAATGCTTGTTCCATCTTAGTACTCTCTGTACATACCTTCCCCGACTCGGAGTTGAACATTTCCTTAGTTCTATTTCTTGTTTGGTTAATATGAGATTTCCAAGCAAGAAGCTTCCCGCATCCTTCTCTATATTCGTAGTTAGCTAATTTACTAGCCTCCCACTTTTTCCTTATAATACTATCTAAATAATCTGTTAGAGCCTGCCTTTTTGTTATTTCGTTGTTGACCTTGATCTGATCCTGACAGTCTTGCTGTATAGTTCTCCCACTCAGAGCCCTAGAAATGTCATCTTCCAATCTTTTTATCATAACTCTGGTTTTCTTATGGTTTTAGCAGCAAGACTGATGACTCTGCCTCTTATAAATGCTTTATAAGCATCCCAGATTATAAGCAATGAGGCCGAGGAGTCATTAATTTCAAATAAGGTCAGGGTATCTCTCTTCAGTTGTGTTATTACTAATGCATCGGAGAGTAGGGATCTATCAAAGGTCCCTCTTCCGTTAGTGGGTCCCCTTTCTATTTGTAGCTCCAAAAGTACAGCAGAGTGGTCTGAGAGATGCTCGGGAATATGTGCCACCTTTTTAACGCTGTCAACTAGCCTAGAGTCTACAAGAAAAAAATCAATTCTAGAAGCATGCACATGCTTTTTATTATTAAAGGTAAAACTTTGAGGCCACTTATTTTTGACTCTCCAAATATCTCTAAGACCTAAATCTTCCATCAATACTCTAATAAATAGTCTCATTTTTGTGGGGCCTGCGCCCACCCCTTTATTGGATTTATCGAGCTTGGGATTCAACAGTATGTTAAAATCCCCTCCCATGATAACCAGGGAATTGAATTCTATCAGATGGTGATAAAGGGAGTGTAGAGGAGATTCATCATCTATATTAGGCCCATAGTACCCCACTAATGCATACCATTTATTCTGAATTTTAACATTGGCAATGATCCATCGCACCTTAGCATCAACTTTAAAAGCCCCTAACATAGCTTTAGCAGATTTCTTAATAAGTAGTGCCACTCCTTTCGTACAACAAGATTAGGTTGTGTGGACGGATACTTCAATCCACTTCTGCTTAGCTCGAGTAGCCTCCCACTCGTCATGTGTTAAATGTGTTTCTTGTAAAATTATAATATCATTGTCAACTTGGCTCAATTATTGAAAGATTCTCCTTCTACTTGCTACTCTGAGGCTATTAACATTCCAGGTTAAGACTTTTACTGCGGTGCAAACGGGCATTAACTTTTATCCCTTCCATAATATTAGCTCCGACTTGGCCGTAACTCCCCCCCCTCTTACTTCTAATCTCAGCTACCCAAACCAAATGATGAGGACTTTTTTTCTTTTTTCCCCTGTATGCTCCCCACCCAGTGAATTGCTAAACTAAACAGCTCCTCTTGTGACATGCCCCCCCCCTACCCAGGGGGAACCCTCCCCCCAAAAAACCTGGGTATTTTGGATGTTACCCTATAGAGCTCACATCATCCTCCAGCCTGTGAAAATTAAGCAGATCAAACCTGAACCCTTATCTGCTCAATGAAAGTTCCTACCTCTTTAGTGTCCCGGACGTTAAACATTTTGTTCTTCCTCATGACTTTAAGCAGAGTTGGGAATCTCAGTTAGGTTGTGGCACCTAAGGATCTTAAATCAGGGATACACTTCCCCAACTCCCACTGTTTGTCCTGAGTTATCCTAGAAACATCTGATTTAATCCGAAACAACCACTTCCCTTTGGCAAAACTGCTGGCTTTTAGGGCCTAAGACAGAACTCGCTCCTTTAGCGTATAAGTTTTGAAGGTAATCCAAATTCTCCTGGGGGTTTTCCTGCTTAGGTTTTTTGAGAAGGGGTCTCTATGTATCCTTTTGACTATCTGCCTCCAGTTCTCGAGAGTCAATGGAGGGGATGAATTCCTTCAACAAACTTAAGAAAAAGCCTTTGATATTATCTCTCTCCAGACCTTCCGGGATGTTGAGTACTTTGATATTATTACGCCTGGTATTATTCTCCAAGGACTCTATTTTAACCAGCAGACCTTTCTCACCATTCTTTAGTGCTTGGATTCGCTTCGATTGGTCTCCATTTCCCTATTAAGGGCCTCTACTGAGGCTTTCATCGCACAGATTCTCTCTGTAATTGTTGACATTTTGGCTTCCACAGTCTCGCAGGAGTCTTGGATTTTTGATTGATTCCTTTCTGAGATGGCAAACTTATTTCTAGTTTCTGAGGATAATGCCTCTAACATTTCAGCCAGTCCCAGCTGCTTCGGACTATTTGTACTCCGGAGATCAGTAGAAGCTTTGTTTGTTTGTGTTGTGTTTGTTGGGGCTGTCCTTTAAAGTCACTGAGTGAAAGGTATCTCTGGATTTGAACATATTACAGAGCATGCTTCTGTGCTAGCTGCCCTGCACCACCTAAAGTCTTTCCTTGTATCTAGCGAGGTGCTTGGCTTGCAGGACTCAGACTTCCATCATTTTATTTATTTTGTGTCCTTTACTCACTTTTGCTTTTCTTTTGCCGCCATTTGTGTTGGAATAATGCTCACTGCGTTGCCTAGCCACAGATTCTACCACACCTACTGACTTATTCATGTCAGGAGTCCATTTAAAGTGGCTAAGTGCGCATTTGTGCCTATGGCTCACCTTAAGCAAGCCCATCTGGGCCCTTCCGCACTCCATCTGCTATGCTGGTATGATGCTGGTATTCTCCCTGCAAATCTTGCCACCTCCAGCGTGTCTCCCGCCTCATTATTCTCAAGACTCCTTTTATTATTATTATTATTATTATTATTATTATTAAGCATTTGTAGAGCGCGTAGCTACCCAAAGGCATCCCAGCGCTAGCGGATAGGCAGATGTTACAGGTTTAGTTTATGGAGCTGATTGCTGGAATAGCCAGGTCTTGAGAAGTTTCCGGAAGGGTAGATAGCGGGATTCAGCACGGAGGAGAGGGGGCACTGTATTCCAGAGTCTGGCAACATTGTAGGAAAATGATCTGCCTCTGATTCTTCTAATTTTCGGTATGACTGCACGATGGAGATTAGTTGAGCGGAGGCATTTTCCGGGGCAGTAGGGGGTAATGAGAGGCCTGTTGATAGACGGGCCGATACCCCAAAAGGCCTTATGGGCTATGCACAGGGACTTAAATGTAATTCTTTCGGGTATCGGTAGCCAGTGAAGCATCTTTAGGGCTGGTTTGGCTGACTTATTTTTAGGCACCCCCAGCAGTAGTCTAGCAGCACTGTTCTGTGCAACTTGGAGTTTCCTTAAAGTTGCTTTGGGTGCTCCCAGGTAAAGGGAGTTTCCGTAGTCCAAGCGCGATAAGACCAAGACCTGTTACAGGATCCTCCTTGCGCTCATCAGTAGGAGGGAGAGAACCTTGCGAAGTAGCCTGATAGCGTCAAAACAGGCCCCTGCTACTCTTACTGCTTACTCTTCGAACTTAAGGGAGCTATCAAGCCGGACACCCAGGCTTTTTAATCTTACTCTTCGGAGTTGGGGCAAGTCCCAGACAATTGGGCCAGATCTGTTTGAGGTCTAAGCTGGAGGTGTTGCCAAGGAGCATTAACTCTGTTTTCCCACCATTCAGCTTGAGGCACGAGTGCTCCATCCACGAAGCCACTTCCCTCAGGCAGGTTTCAAAGTCCGAGGGGGGGTTTTGTGGGCCGTTGAGGGTGATTACCAGCTGAGTATCATCTGCGTAGGTGACAATTTTTATCCCATATGGCAAGATGATGTCTGCCAGTGGCTGCATGTATACATTAAACAATGTAGGGCTCAGGGAGGACCCCTGAGGGACTCTGCAGCTGATCGCTAGGGCTCTAGAGGTCGACTCCCCTGAAGACCTGAAAGGTTCTGCTATCTAGGTAAGATTGGATCCAGTTGACTGCCTCACCTGAGACACCTCTCCTCCTGAGTCTCTCCTACAGAATATTAAAATTCAGTGTCAAAGGCTGAGCTTGGGTCTAGGAGGATGATCGCCACTGCACCCCCTTGATCGAGGATCAGTTTAGATTCCTCCACTACTGCGAGCAGTGCGATTTCAGTTCCATGTTGAGGCCGAAAGCCTGTTTGGGTGGGGTGTAAAAGGTCGTGGGTTTCCAGAAAGTCTGAGAGGGTGGAGTTCACATGCTTTTCCAGGGCCTTAATGATCACTGGAAGCAGAGATATCGGTCGATAATTACTCAAGTCATCAGGGTCCAGGTTGTTTTTTTTTAGTAGAGCCCTCACCATGGCATGTTTCCATGGTGCGGGGACTAAGCCGGTGGCTATCGATTGATTTATCATTTCTAGCATATGGGGAAGTATCACTTTTCCTGCCTTGTATAGTGCATGGGGGAGAGCTGGATCTAGGGGGGAGCCTGATTTTATTTGCAGGAGGATTTCTGATGGCCTGGCCAGATTCACGGGGGGAAAAGAGCATGGTCTGGGCAGAGGGGAGGCTTTTCCGTTACGAGGAGGTCACTAGGGTGGGGTGAGCTGGGGAAAGCAGTATAAATGTTTTAAATTTTTCCTAGAAAGAAGTCTGCTAGTTCATTGCATCGATCAGGGGAGGCTACAAGAAAAGATTCGGATCTCTAAAGTTCTTGGAGGTCCTTTGCGAAGCGGAAGATTTCTCTGGGGGTGATGGCCGCTGCGTTAATTCTCTCTTCATAGTGCGTCACCTGGCGATTTTTATTTCGTTTTGATAGGGTCTTATAGATTTTCTGTATTTCTTTTTACTGAGGACGTTCTAGTCTTTCCTCCACTTCCTATCCAGTCTTTTACATTCTTGTTTAAGTGATCAAAGTTTAGGGGAGTACCAGGGTGAGAGTTTCTCTCTCCTTTTATGGCAGGATTTGGCTGGGGCAACCATGCCCAGTGATGTCTCGATCCAGGTGGTGAAGTTATCTGCGACTAGGATAAGATTAGGGTTGGGTTCGGGTTTAAGATTTTCTAGGGCTGTGGTCCAAGCTTCTACTGATAGTTTAGCCCAGGGTCTGACTTTCCTGGTAATGATTTTTTTTGCCTGGGGGTTGGGGTGGGGAGTTAACGTGGATGGGAATCAGGAAGTGATTGGTCCAGGGCAGGGGGGTCGGATCGCCTACCGACAGTTCGGTGATAGTAGTGGAAACTGGATCGAGAGTATGGCCCAATTTATGGGTGGGGCAAGTGACTTTTTGGTAAAGTTGGGTTGCTAGTAGGTCCCTAGTCAGATCTAAGGCATCATTCTTATCAAGATCATTGAAGTGCAAGTAGAAATCCCCCAAGAGTGTAGTGTTTGGGGCGGTACCTACTTGTGTAGCTGCTACGTCTGGCAGGGATTGGAGAAATTGCCCAAGTCCACCCGGGGGGCGGTAAATGAGCACTCTAGAAAGGGACTGAACAGCGGAGGGTGCGATAATGAAAAAGACTCTCACAGCGATAATGTTAGGTTCCACCCGACATTTGAAGGAGCTCTTATATATTATTGCCACACCTCCACCTTTCTTTTTCTCGCGATCTTTCCATTAGATATCATAGCCAACAGGCAGGGTTTGCACCAGATATGGTTCGGACTCATGATGAAGCCATGTTTCAGTTAGGAATAATACATCTGGAGCCTCATCTTCCAAGAGCATCTTCAGCTCAAGGGAGTGTTTAGGTAGAGATCGACAGTTTAGGAGAAACATTTTGAGTGAGTGGGGGCTTTGGGTCCCCGAGGCTCTTTCTGTAAGAGGGCGCAAGCTAAAGGTCCAGTTGGTGCAGTGGGGCTCCTCACTAAGAGGGGCCATAGAATGGCAGTATTTGTGGTGGCATGGGTTCCTTAGCTTCAGTAGGTGACCGCATGAGTATGCTTTTTTCTCTGTGTTTTGCGGTGCAGGGGTTCTGGCCCCTGGTCCCGGCCGGGCGCAGACTGGCTTGCCTTAGGCACGCCAGCAGCGCGTCCGCGCTGTCAGGCGGCTAATGAGGCTTCAACCCGGAAGACAGCCCTGGGTTCCGCCTCAGACTCTGCCCCCCACTCCTCCCGTTCCCTCCACACAAACTGAAGCCGCAGTGGACCGGGAGGCGTACAGAGACGGGTATGTGCAAATGAGCAGTGCTACGGCCAATGATTCCACTCTTTTCTCCTCAACAGCTCATACCAGCCATCTCTTCTATAGCCCCCCTCCCTCTTGCGAGCCTCACGGCAAACTCTCCAACCCCCCAAACTTCAAGGCATGTATTCCTCAAAAGCATCTACCTGAAAAGCTGCTCTGCTTAAGGTCCGCCCCCTTATAAAGCATGCTATTGAAATTCATAGCACTTTAATTGACCACAACCTAGATATTGTTTTTGTTGCAGAGTCTTGGACATCGGATTCATCTGCAGCTGACCTGACTGCCACCTGCCCACCCCTCTATAAAGCCATCCTCCTCAAAAATCACCTCGATATTGCCCCTATTTTTTTTCTCCCTTTACCTGATGAACATTTAATTTTTTATTATCTGCTTTGGTTCATCCACCAACATGGGGATTCTTTTTTTGACAAACACCTTCTGATACAGGGTGGAGTTTTGCAAAGTTTTTTTTTTATTGATTTCCTAACACCTTTCCTCCTGAATCATTCCTCCCCATTTTATTAGGGGAATTCAACATCTGGGCTGATGACCCTAATTGCCCTCCTCTTCTGATCTTCTAGATTTGCTGTATTGGATCAATCTTTATCAGCATGTGATATAGTCCGCTTGCACTGCCAGGCATCTCCTAGATCATATTTTAGACCCTCCCAAGTTAATTGATTTAATCTCCCCATTACTTTGGAGTAGTCCACCCATGCCCTGATTCTCTATTACATTAACATTCGCAGTCTTTCAAACTCCATCCATTTTACTCTATGCACCTCTGGCCTTAAACGGCCATGGTCTAAGCCCAGAAGCCTTTGAAGTTTTTCTCATCTATATTGGAGTGCCACATGCTACTCCCAGGTAGATAACAATATTGCCTCTTTCAGTTCTTGACTTAGTCAAGCTCTAGATAGTGCTCTCTGTCCTTTGTCTCACTCCTTTAAAAGAGCCTTGCCTTTTGCAATCTGGTATAAAGACATCCGTTTGGAAGCAAGGCAAGAGGCTGGAAAGGATTTGGTGAAAAGATTGTCCCTGAAAACAAAAATCAGCTCAAGGCAGCACTAAGTGAATATAAACGCGTACACTACTCCAAAGCTAATTTCTGTGCTGCAAAATTATTTTAGCTAAAAGTTCTTCAAAATGTTTGGGTTTTTTAAATCTGAAGCTCTTTATCTGACCCAGATTCCACTGAGACTGCTTAAGCTCTCTGTGATGATCGCTCAAACCGTTTTCTCTACAAAATTGACTGTTAATCTTTTCCGAGTCGAACTTCCATCAGGCATGGATTATTCTGACTCTGTCCACCTCTAACTTGTCCTTCCAGTTGCCGCACCAACTTTAACTCTCTCCTTAGAGGACATCTATCATCTCGATCATTGTCCCCATATCCTTTCTCCCATGATCTTAGAGTTGCCACCTCTCTTCTTTCCGCAAGCCCTCCTTTCCATATGTAATACTTCTATAACACTAATAATGTTCCAAAAATCTGGATGTTGGCTCAAGTCATCCCCCATTTGAAGGCTGAACCCTCCAATCTCAGTAACTATCATCCCATTCCCCATCAAACTTATGGAGAAAGATATCAGTTTTCAGCTTTTCTTTAGTGGAATTGTCTTCTGGACCTTTCTCGATCTGGGTTTGCCACTCATAGAACTATGTTCTCAGTACTTAATGATCTTCAAATGATGGTGGACCAGGGCTCTTCATCAGCCCTGATCTTGTAGGAGATGTCTGATGCTTTCTACATCATTTCTCACTCTCATCTGCTTCATTATCTCTTTGCTTCTAGCGTACAGGTTTCTGTTCTAGCTTGGCCAAAAGATTATCTAACATCTCAAACTGTCTACCTTGCCCCGTTCTGCTCTAAATTTTAAACCTTCGTTCGGGGTTTCTCAGGATTTGTACCCAATACCTACCCTCTTCAATCTGTATATTCATCCTCTTACCCTTCTTATCAGTTCCTTTTGACTAATGTTCATGAGCAATGCCAATGTGTTGCTGGAAGTGCTTTTTACACTGGTGACCCTTAATGCTACTTGCTGCTGCTAATGTTTAACATCAATCCTGACTGGCAAAGTGCCTAATGCACTCCTGCACTTTAATGTTATTTACTGTTTTAGTTTGCTTTTTAAGGCAAAGGTGATTATTACACCGCAAATAATGTATTTTGTTTGTCTTATCTGCCCTGCTTAATAAAAATGTAAATAAAAAAATAAGAGCAATGCCAATGAGACACAAATCCTGCTGTCCGATGATGACAATTTGTCCAATTTGCACTCTTGCGCGATTGCTATGGTAAACTGAATGAGCATAAACTCATTACATTAGTTAACCAATAAAACAAATTCTCATGATCTCCCCCAATAATTCCTTGTATGCCCCTTCCAGCCAGACTTTGTTCTCCTGAACCACTCTGCTCTCCTCTTCACCAGCCACTGTAGTCCTGAATCTTGGCTTCCATTTGGTTTGCAAGCTCTAGCTGCTCATGTCAGCAAGGTCTCTTCTACTTTTTTTCTACTGTAAAAAACGTCTTCGTAAAATCCCTCCTTTCCTTCCCTCTCCCGCTCCAGACAGTCGTTCAGGCTATTGTTCTTTGCAGACTTGATTACTGCAAGGCCTTGTTCGTGGTTCCCCTGCCTACTTTCTTCACAGGCTGCAAAATATCCAAAATGCTGCTGTGAGTATCATGCTGCAGCTACTTAAATGGGATTCTATGATGGCTGCTCTTAATAAATTGCACTGGCTACCTATTTCTAAGTGGGTTTCAAAGCCGTCTTCATTTTCTTTTGTGCTTTCCACCTTCTTGGCCCAAAATGTCTGCAAAAATTTTTCTACACCACCATCCTCCTTACTCTTTGCTCCTTGTAAGCACGTGTTCCCGTGAGCCTCAAGGTTTCAGAGTCTGACCAGTGGTCGTGCCTTTTTGTGTTGAGGCAGCTAAGCCCTGGAATTCCCTGCCACAACATCTCGGATCCTGTGACAAGTTGGGTCCCTTCCGCAAATCTCTTAAAACCTGGTTATTATCCAACCAGTTAATCCTCCAGCCCTCAATATTTTCTTCTAATCCCTCAGCGTCAGGACACCTTTTTATTAATGTCTTTGTTCAGTTTATAAATTACATTACATTCCCACCAGAAAGAGCAATATTGAAGGTAATAAACTTATTTGCTCTCTTTAAGAACAAGATCAGTACCTTGTATGTAAAGCATAGTTTAGGCACTCACCAGGATCATCCAGGAGAATGGGGGCATGGCCAAGCCGGTGATCAAGATGGCTGCACAGGATTGAAGCTCCATAGTCCCCGCCGGCTATCGCTGTCCCTGGGCACCCATCCATTATGTGTCTTCTAATGCCTCACTAGGGACTTGTGGGGATGGACTGCCCTGCTACAGATTCTTGCCCTCATCAGCACACCCTGGATCGGTGGAACGCTAGTGGGCTTGCTGCTGTGGCCTGACGTGGTCCTCGGATTGGGCCTCCAATGGGATACTGGGTCCGTGGGTGAGCCTGAGGGCGAGGCCACGACATGCGTGACCCGCATCAGATCTCGACAGCCCTGGGGCCCGACTCCTGTGTATCCTGGTGCTTTTAGTGGCTGAGTGACAAGTGATGGGGTCTTGGGCCTGGCGACTCAGATATTTACCGGTCTCCCCCTGTGTGGCGCTGCCGCTGAGGCCTGCTGCCTACTGCAGCTCGTCTCCTGTGCCCCCCCCCCCTCCTCCCGATTCCGCTGGTGGCTTCCCCGTACTGAGCTGCAGGGCGCCACCACTGAAATTATTGCTAGATCTGCACGGGCCTAGGTCCGAGTTCCGACACTGTTGCTCCTGGGCTGAAAGGAGAGCTGCTGCCTAATGCCGAATGAGAAGGTGGCATTTGGCATGACCGCCGCTGGGCATTGTTACGGACTTTAACCTTGCTGCCTGGCCCCATGGGGCCTCCTGATTACCTGCTGCCTGTATTGTGTGCAACTGGAGATGCCCGAGGTGCTGTTAGCCCTCTTCCCTGCATTGTCCATTCGGTGCATGGTGACACCCATACTCCCCCCTGCACCTTGAACTCGCACATCTTCGTTACCCTGCCACTCCATAGCTCCGCAAGTAGCTTTTGCAGATTGTGGACTATCACGGTGCCGTAAGCGGCCCTACAACACCTTGCATGGCAGGCCCTGGTGTGGCAGGAGAGGCGCCTGGCTCTTCACTGCTTTTACTGAGACTTTTGTTGTAGAAAGAGCCCATAAATCACTTGGCCCTCGTCTCGTACCAAGAATGCCCCCTCGCCTTATCGCTTAGCTCCTGAACTTCCGAGACCGCGACACATTGCTGTGTCTGCCCCCCCTCCCCCCCCCCGCCTGTCGTCCAGAAGGCACGGCACAAATTTGCAGATGTAAAATGTATCCTGCAGAAACGAGGACTTCAATGCAACATGCTGTACCCTGCCAGCCTGTGCTTCGAGCTGGATTGACACATTTCAGGCACCTACTGACGCTCTTAAGTTCTGTACACAACACAAATTGCATGTGGCATCGCCTGGGCATACTCCACCTGGCAACTCCCCGTCAGTCGCCTCCTTGGGATCCCAACACACTCCGCTGCCTTGAATGACCTTATGCTGGACATTCTGAATAGATTGTTGCTTTCCGGTGATACCTTATATAGTGCTTCCACTGTAACTCTTTCCCCTTGTGTGGCCTTGGGAAGCAAACTGCCTGGTTTGGACAGTCTTACTTACTTTCCATACTCACTATGCAAGTGGCCGATGTTTCCATGAGCGTGGTCACCCGCCTGTGGTGTACACTACCATGTTTTCTTTCTTGATGTGTTTTGTGGTTGTCGGGATTCGCCAGTAAGTTTTTTGTGTGTGTGTGTGTGTGTGTGTGTGTGTGTGTGTGTGTGTGTGTGTGTGTGTGTGTGTGTGTGTTCAGTTTTCTTTTAATTGCTACGCCAATTTCTTGCTACATGACATTCCTGCAACACATCCCCTTCTGCATGCACCATATTTCCTTCAAACTATATGATGCGCCGCACTGATACATATCGGATTCTAGTGCTCCCATTGATGACATGGAACATTAGGGGCCTCACTAACCCACAGCAAAGGAAACAAGTACTCTCATTTGACCTGACATAGCCTTCTGGCAGGAGACGCATCTCTCGCTGACTGCACATTTTCTGCAACATGTGCCACCAACCGTTTCTTTGCTCTCTACATCTCCTACGCGCGTGGGGTCTGTATTCTTAGCCACAGGAGTATCCCATTTGTGTTCCGCAAATGTATAGCTGACCCCGAGGATAGATATTTGCTGGTATCGGGCACGGTGGTGGCTAGGGACGGTGCTTCTTGTGAATGTATATGCTCCAAACGCTGACTCCCCAGAATTTTACCAAGAACTATCTGCACTCATGGGTCGCTCCCAGGCTGACTGCCTCTTCATGGGAGGTGACTTCAATATCACATGTAATCCTCCCCTAGACACAACTGGTTCACTATATCCTCGAAACCCCACTCGATACAGGCACTCACCAATATTCATGATACTTTCCAACTCGCAGATGATTGGCACTCTTGTAACCCTCATGCGCAAGGCTGCACTTTTTACTCTGGCCCGTGCAGCATTTTGACCCGCATTGGCCACTGGTACGTCTCTCATGGGGCCCTGTTATGGCTTACTTGCATCACACATCAACTGCGTACCCTTTTCTGACAATGCTTCTGTGAAAGCGACTTTTTTTACCCCAATGTCATGGCCACTCTGTTAGGTGCTGGCGCTTTCCTGAAACTGCACTGCTTGACAAGGTTTTCCGGTTGGAAATCCAAGACACAAATTATTTGACGAACAACACTGGTTTTGTTGAGACGCACACTATGCTCTGGGTGGCCTTCAAGGCCAACATAAGGGGGGGTATGTATTTCAAAACAAGCAGGAATGCTTCATAGTATTAGGCGCAACTTGGCTACGGTAGAGGGGGAACTGCATGATATTGATGAGATGGACATGACAGGTGCGCAACTCCCCCACCTATTTGACTGGTCTACATTGCTACAGGAATTTTGTGACCTAGACGAGCGGGAGGGGGCTTATCTGGGTACGTATGCTAAAGCGTGCAAATATGGTGAGGGAGAGTGCCCTGGTTGCACACTGGCATAACTCCTGCAGCCTCCCTATCACGCCACATATGTAAGGTCCTTCTTGGCTGACGATAGCTCGGCCATTGCTGATAACGCCACGATTGTCAACACGTTTACATCCTATTATCAGCAACTGTGCTCCATGCTGGTGGGTGGATGCGAGACTGCATTGGCTGAGTACTTAGCCGAGGTGGCCATGATGTGGCTTGAACCTGGGCAACAACAATTTTTGGCTGCACCTATAACCTGCGAGGAAATAATAAAGCCATTGAGGCCCTCAGCGGCTCTAAAGCCCCCGGTTTAGATGGTTTTACTGGGAACTTTTACAAAGCGTATAAGTCGATTCTAGCCCGCACCTCCTGGAGGTTTATGCTGAATCAATCGACGCGGGTACACTTCCTCCTAACCTACGTGAGGCCTTGCTGCATAAGCCTGACAAACCTGCTCACCTGTGCACCTCCTACAGACCACTATCGCTTCTGAACCATGACAATAAAATACTGGCTAAGGTACTAGCTACTCTCCTCTCTCTTCTAATGGAAAGTATAATCTCTCCTATGCAATCGGGCTTTGTCCCACATCGCACCACCGCAATCAATCTTCGCAACAATGTTTCTGTACTGAACCACATTTCGCCTCCATCCCTGCTGCTGTTGCCCTGGTAGATGCTGAAAAACATTCGACTCGCTTGAATGATCATTCCTGCATGCAACACTGATCAAACTGGGAGTACCTAACAAATATAGGACCCTAATTATGCTGCTTTACCAGAACCCCTGGAGCGCCTCCAGGTGAATGGTACACTCGGAATCTTTTCCAACCACTAGGGGTACAAGACAGGGGTGCCTGCTTTCCTCCCTCCTGTTTATTATTACCATGGACTGTCTTGTCAGACACCTAAAGGAGCACATCTCCACAGGGAGTTCTGATTTCGACACGGCCCACTGTTAGCCTCACTTTACACTGATTATATATTGGTGTTTGTTCATGACCCACCTACCAATTTACCTCCGCTCATCCGCGAGATATGCTTTGGGACCTTTTCTGGGTTATTAATTAACTGGCACCAGTCAGAACTCTTTCCAGTGACAGAGGCCACTAAACCGCTTGATCTTGATTAACCCCTGTGCTGGTGCACGATTCTCCCAAATACTTGGGCATTTTTTGCCTAGAGATAAATCAGAAGTTATCTGCTGTAATTATGGCCCTGCTATAGACAAACTCACTACCCAAGTAGAACGGTGGATTAAGCTTCCCTTGGTTCTGTTGGGACGCATTGCCATTATCAAAATGGTGGTCCATATCCAGTTCCTACATTTTGTTTTTACAAATATCCCCATCACTTTGACTAACTCTTTATTTGCCACACTGTGAGGCATTTTGACGCAACTCATCTGGGCTGGCTGCCGCCCCCACTGGGAAACACTGACACTCCCCTATGAACGTGGTGGATTTGGGGTCCCAGACTTCCAATTATATTATTTGATGGCACAATCCCACTAAGCTCATTATTGGTGGTATCCAGATGCTCGGCTACCTTATCTTAAACCCGAGAGAGACCAGGCACCACTCTTTCCCCTTTCTTTCCTACTTCCCTCATGGACTTCAGAGAGACCCCACTGACATACAAGCCCTCGCTACCACCTGCTTAGCATGGTCCAAACTGCTGCGTTATTGTACTAGGGACCTTTGTACTCTTCGCATATCTCCTGTGAGATAATCAGTGACTACCGCTCACACAGGAGCAGTTAGTGCAACATTCCCTTGCATCACACCAGCTAACCATTATGATTGGCTTGTTCCTTAATGGAACGTTGAAACCCAGTGCCACTTTGGCAGAGGATGGAAACTCGACCTGTATGAATGCATTTGTTTTCCACCGCCTATATTGTATGTTACGCTCCACTCTACCCACATACCCAGAGGAACCTGCAGATTTCCCCCCATTCACCTTGGTAGGTTGGTGTCCTGCCTCTGTCACCTCCATGCAGCTATGCCCTACCAGCCTGAAAAATCTAGAACTGCATGGGAACATGACCTGGGATACTGCATTCCAGATAAAGCATGAACTACTGCTGTATGCAAACCAAACTGGTATCTAACAACCACCGACACAAGCATTCACATTACAAAAACTTACACCAAGCTTATACAACTCTGAAAGCTTTAGCTAAATTTGATTCCATGAGACCACACAATTGCCCAAAATGTAAAATGGTCCAAGCTGACTTTGCTCACTTGACATGAACCTGTGCTGTGATTGCATCCTATTGAGGCAAGATGTTTTCCACAATATCCTTGCTGATTGACCATGTGCTTGCCCTTGACGGCCCTGTTGAGTTATGTTAAACCTCTACCCCCAAACCAGCGACACTATACTGCCATTGCGCTATTAGCTAAACTACAGTTGGCTCTTCACTGGGGCAGCGGCAATCCCCCAACTGTTGCCACATGGCTTAGGGATAATGGTGTATTGTGACACCACCAGTGAGCTTTACGCTTCATTACAGCCCCCAACGTCCAGGCCACAGGTTATCTGGCAACTGCTCAGCGACACCTCTTAGCGTTGGACTCTGATGAGGAGCATGAGACTGTAGACTAATATCTTTTCCCCCTGATCTGCACTTTCTATTGCATATGGTTGCTTTACAGCATGTACTGCATGAGACAATTGTATTATTTTGCTATCCATTAGTGTCTGTATTACTATGCTTTTGTTCTTTTGACTCTGCTCTCTTTTGGTGCGGTCTCTTTTTCCTGTTTCCTCCTTCTTTTCTGGGAATGTTCATACAAGGAATGCCTTTTACTGTTTCAAACTATGTAGCTTATTTGGATTATTTCTGCAAAACTGATAAAGTTTAAAGCCTAGATTATCCAGCAGTACCAGAAGCCTAGGGTCGGTCACCTTAACCATATCGGCACTCTGTCATACAGATATAAGGTATACTTGGTGTTAACCATATTAACAAGTTAACCTTAACCATACTGGCACTCTGTCATAAAGATTTTTTTTGTAAATTCTTTTTATTGGCATTTTAACAATATGCAGGATACATACATCATGATAGAGTATTGGAAGATGTACAGTACATTTACTACAGATCATGCATTTCTCAGGTATTGTGACAGCAGGTATGGACATAGTTTAGGACTCTACAAACTGCTTTGTTTCTGGGAACGGTGTGGCACTGTAATCTGCTCGACCTTGTCGTTTCCTGCATGACTTACTGTCTCGTGTTGCCCTGCTACGCCGGTGCTATAGACCACCGCGTGTGTTGTGCCTAAATTCAATAGGGAACCGAATTAGTCAACATGGGTAATTAGAACTGGGATTCACTGCATGGAAAGTGATTCATTTTAGAGAGGGCTGGTAGGTCAATCAGTCGTCATCAGGTGTTAGTTTATGTGGCGCAGGGTGTGGGGCGCGGGTGTCTATATGGGGTATGCTAGTTGCTTTGCATACCTTGGGCACAGGCCCCGACTGTCTAGATATCAATTTTCGGAGGGGGTGCATGCTGTGAACTCATACGAAGTGCTCTATCGATCGGGGGTGAGGTGGTTTGCGTAGGTGGTTCATCTGCTGCATGCTGTTTAGAGGCGTGTAGTAGTGCCGCCCATTGCATGGAGATGTGGTGCTTGCGGGTGCCTCGTATTTCTTCAGATCTAAGCAGTTCCTCTTCTGCAGCTCCCCATTTGCTTACCGCTCCCCTCCAGGCCTCAATTGGTGGACCTTTCGGGGCTCTCCAATGCATGGCTATGCATCTTTTCGCAAGTAGGATCGCTAGGGAGGCAAAGCTCGTCTCCACTTTCTGTTGCTTACGGCGCCTGGTTATGCCTAACGCACAGGCCTTCCACGTGTTAAGACCTGTAAGCCCTGTGATTTCTAGCAGGGTGGCATGAATCGTGGTCCAGTATGAGTGCACTCTGTCATAAAGATATAAGGCATACTTGATGTTAGACCTGGCATGCTTGGTGTGGTTTCCCCTGCCAGACTTCCTGTTTTTGCTAACTTTGTATGTGCTGGCTTTAGGACTCTGGGTACTTAACCAGTGCTAAAGTGCATGTGTGCTCAGCTTAACGCATGGTAGCATTGACTCATCCACAATTGGCATATTTAGTTTACTTATAAGTCCCTAGTAAAGTGCACTACATGTGCCCAGGGCCTGTAAGTTAAATGTTGCTTGTGGGCTTGCAGCACTGATTGTGCCACCCACTTAAGTATGCCATTGAATGACTGATGTACTGCTACCACTGGTAAGGACTTAGGACTGCTAATCTGCTGGACTCCTGTTTTGCTGTGCTGACCTGCTGCCCTCTTGCCTGGGAGTGAGAAAGAATGGACCTGCATCTCTCCACCCAGAACCAAAGTGACTCTGAGGCCTTGCTGGCTTGCCTCCTGATTGAAGTCTCAGTGACATCAAAGACTTCCAGCAGGCAGCAGGTCAGCACAGCAAAGCAGACGTCCAGCAGTGTAGTAGTCTTTGTAGCAACACAGCAGTCCTTCCTGGCAGAGTATCCACAGTTCCAGAAGTGTACTGAAGTGGTGGTGTCAGAGGTTGAAGGAGGGTCCCGAAGGCCCCATCTTACCATCTAACAAGAAACCCATTTTTGATTTTGCACTGCCCACTGAACATGATACCCCTAAGATAGGCCCTACCAGGCAGTCTCAGATAGAATGTCTTAAGTTGTCCACTTTCCTTCATCCTGGGAGTGCATCTCACATAGGCCCAAGCCCAGCTCCATAGATAACCATATTGTACATAGGACCAAGCATGTCTTCCTAGATACAAATGTATAGGCCCAAAAAGCCAATGACTCCTGCTCTCATTTTATAATAATAATAATAAAACAGATCTCGTAGGCCTCGCTGATCTGCTAGCAGAGATCTGTTCCATCCACCGAGAGACATCAGCCCCCTCTTGTAAATTTCCAGTTACGAGAATAAGAGTGGCCCCCACCTACGTGACAATCTGTTGGTACATCTGGCTGTGTCACAAGCAAGATTTGCGATATTTTTAGTTATGAAACTTTCCGCGCTTGCTTAACTGAAACTGAGAAGGCGGCAACGTGACCAAGAATTAATATATTAAATATTAATTCTGAGCATTTTTTACGGTAAAAGTTATCCTTTGTTTACTTTTTGCGGTCAAGAACACTGACCATCTGCTAAAAGCTCTGTTTCATCATGATACCACTTCTCGGTTTTATATAAAACTTTCCAGTTACTGTAAGCGGGTGGTTAAGTGGCCTGCGTCAGATCTCGTGTCAGACGTGGGTGTAAGTTCTGCATTTAACCATATAAAAGAGCTTCGCCCAGGGTGCGGCTCTGAACTCTCTGCGCATCAGTGCATGACTGCATATAGAGGGTTCCCGATCGATCGTCCGTGTGACTGGGCCTAGAACTTCAACTTCCAAGGTGGTAATACTTTTATCTGATTATTTTGCCTTTTGGCTTTGTCAGCTCAACTAAATATTAGCCTTTTGGCTTTGTCAGTCTATATAACTCAGCTCATTCTAACCCAAGCCATTGCATTTATTTTAGTTTAAACTGCGCAGTCTTGAATGGTGTTGCTTTCTTAAAAGAGATTAGCCTTCTAGGCACTAGCCTACCTATCCTCTTTAAAGTCAGGGTTGCTCTTTAGGCAGCTACTCATAGCATAATATTTAGACATATATTTGCTTCTTTTGAACAACTGATTTATAACATTGTCAATACATTTATTTTTCATCCTGCTCATGTGTTCATGGGCAACATTTTAATCAAACTGTTTTTATGCTTTTGAACTGCTTAAATAAAAAGTCACTGTATTTTACATCGTGGTTTCTTCTTTCCAAGTGAACGAGCAGAACTGGGGTCAGGCTCTCTGGAGTCGGTAAGCAGAAGGGTGTGGCCACCAAAATACTACCCTCAATCAAGGTTCAGTGCTTGTATCCAGTTGTGACTTTAAAGTAGTGGACACTTCAAAGAGATGCCTTTGAAGTGCACATAGTCCCTGCCCTGGCTGCAGACTCCATTTGTGTCGAGAAAGGACACAGCTTATTCAGGTGTCAGGCCATCCTGGGCAGGATGGGAGGGAGGAGCTATCAGTCACACCTAAGCTCTCTTTGTGAGTGACTGTCTGGAGCCAATGCAGAAAACCCAGCTCTCACCAACCCAGATGTGTCTGCAGAGGCAGGCAGAAGGCACCTGCACTCTGCCACCTGTGAGTCTTGCCAAGTGGCGCCACTCCAGTCCTGGGCCCTTGGAAGTGGGTATAAAGTGCTGCTCTAGCAGAAATCTACTCTGTTGTGCCGCTCAGATCCGGCACATCTCCATTGATGTCAACGAATCACTGCTGCTGCAAGGATTGAGCACGTCATCTCCGACTGTGTGGAGCATTTACTCCATTCCCGTTAATTCTTCAACTTTGTGTCGCTCAGAGCCAAAGCATCGCCTTCACCCTGGGATATGACATTGCTTCACCTCTTTGCTTCTCGCATCTCGGCTCCATCAACGATGTAACTAAGGTACTTTGCAGTGGACCAAGACTGATCACTGTATCCGTCCCATGCTCCATCGTGGTGGCCTAAACTTTTGGATTTGACCCGGTCTAGCGTAACCAGATATGCCCAGTTGGCGCTTTGACTTTAAGCGCTATATTTCAGTTATTCTTTATAAATTCATAACTCCAGTTAAACTTATAGGAGTTTTGTCGATTTGGTCTTGTTTTTTTCATTAAATTAAGCTCTATATTTCTAACCAGGTGTGGTATCTTTTTTGTGGTGTTTTCAATGTGTTACTGTTTGAAGTGTTATACAAATACTTTACACATTGCCTCTTAAGTGAAGCCTGATTGCTCTGTGCCAAGCTACCAGAGGGTGAGCACAGGTTGATTTAGGGTGCGTTTTGGACTTACCCTGACTAGGATTGTGGTTCCTGCTTGGGCAGGGTGTGTACTTCTGCCAACCAGAAACCGAAGGGCGATGACAAATGTCCAAAGCGGGCACAGCCCCTCATTGGTGGGCAGTCACTGGGGTTGGCTAGTGGTGCGCTTGGGAGAAGATATTCCCAGATAGTGTGGGGCACAGAGTAGGGGTTAGCCTAGTAATACTAGGAAATACAGACAGTGGGTCACCATCAAGGGACAGAGGGTATAGGCTCTGAGAGACACTGGAGCCAGCATGACAACTATTGGGTGTCATCTGGTGTCCTCAGAACAGGTTGGCCCTTATATGCTCCCCCAAATTGTTGCAGCTGACAACCGTGAGAGTCCGTACCTAGTGGCTTTGGTTCCCTTTGAATTGGGGGTGTCGGGTTCCTTGAGGGTAGCTGTGAGTCCATCCATGCCTCGGAATTGTCTGCTTGGCAATGACCTGGAGCATACCACCTGGAAGGAGGTGGAGCTCAGGTCCCACTTGGGGATGTTAGGGTTGCCTGAGTGGGTTTGCCTGACCACAGTCTATGGCAGACCAAGAGGGTAGTCAAGAGGACCTGGAGCCTGGAAGAATGGCCCAGGTGCCTGTTAAGAAAAGGAAGGTCAAAGGGCGTGGGAAACCCGCTCCTGAAACTCCCACGGTCAAGAAGAAGGCCGACCCTGAGGGAGATGCCCTGGAACCTATTGGGGAGGATGTGGCCAACTGGCAGCTGGAAGGGTGTCCCACCAGGGAGGAGTCCTGCAAGGCGCAGAGGGAATGCACTACTCTTGTGGGTCTTCCGCAGCAGGCTGAGACCCAGGTAGCTGCTGACGCCTCTGGCAAACACCTGACATACTGGGAGAATGGTCTCCTGTATAGAGAGCCTAAGGCTCCTGAGCCTGGTGCAACCCTTGTATTGGTGGTCCCCCAGTGCTACAGGGCCTTCCTACTGGGACTTGCTCATGATGTACACCTGGCAAATTATTTGGTAGCACACAAGACCTTTGACTGGCTTGTCACCCACGTTTATTAGCCTCAAATGAGGAAGGCCTTGGATGCGTTCTGCAGGTCCTGTCCTACCTACCAGATGAGTAGTTAGTCGGGGGGGAGTGCAAGGCCCCCCCTGCAACCTTTTCCTCTAGTTGGCACCATCTTTGAAATGGCGGGCATCAACATATTTGGGCCTCTGGCCCCCAAGACAGCCATGGGCTACAGATTTGTTCTGGTCTTGGTGGACTATGGCACCCAGTTCCCTGAAGCTATGCCTCTAAGGACTGTGACTGCACCTGCCATGGCCAGGGCATTGATGGGTATCTTTACTCCTGTGGGTTTCCCCCAAGAAGGTGGTATCTGACTGGGATACCAACTTCATTTCAGGGTATATGAAAGTCATGTGGAAGGAGTGTGGAGTAACCTACAAGGTTCTCCACTCCTTACTACCCACAAACCAGTGGGCTTGTTGATAGGTTCAACAGGACCGTAAAGGGCATGATTATGTGCGTACTAGAGCCCATGAGGTGGAAGTGGGATGTCCTCCTGTCATGTCTTTTGTTCGCCTGCAGGGAGGTACCGCAGAAGGGGGTTGGCTTTAGCCCTTTGGAGCTTCTGTTTGGGCACTCTGTGAGAGGGCCTCTCAGTTTGGTGAAGGAGGACTGGGAGCAAGCTTGCGAAGAACCGCCCCCCCTCTATCCCCTGGATGCAGTCAGCTACGCGCTGGCACTCCACAACCAGACAGCGTGCTTCTGGATGCTTCCCCAGGAGAATCTGGAAGCCAATCAGGAGGACATGAAATGCTAATATGGCCCGAATGCCACTCTGGTTCAGTTTCAGCCTGGCCAAAAAGTGTGGGTGATGGAACCCGTGGAGCCCAGGGCCCTGCAAGACCACTGGTCTGGGCTGTATGAAGTGAAGGAGCGCAAGAGTGAGGTCACCTACTTGGTGGACCTCAAGACTCCCAGGAACTCTTTAAAGGTCCATCATGTCAATCGCCTCAAGTACCACTTCAAGAGGTCTAAACTTACCATGCTCTTGGTTACTGATGATGTAGTGAACCTCTCCCCGACCTCCTTTCTTACAGGGAGCAGGATGGGTCAGTGGAAGGTGTCAGCCGTTCCCCTACACTGACCCTGGATCAACAGAGAGACTGCTGCCAGTTGCTGGGGCAGTTTAGCTCTTTATTCTCACTTACTCCAGGACTCACTACATGGTGTCCCCATGATATTGATACTGAAGACAGCACATCAGTGAAAAAACAAATTCACTGGTTGTCTGACAAGGTGAGAGCCAGCATTAAGGAGGAGATCTCCAAGATGCTGGCGCTAGGGGTTATTGAGCCCTCAAGCAGCCTTAGGTCCAGCCCAGTGGTGTTGGTCCCCAAGGCTGCCCCTCCTGGTGTCACACCTGAACTTAGGTTATGTGTGGACTACTGTGGGCTCAATGCATTCATCAAGTCTGATGCACACCCCATCCCCCAGGATGATGAGCTCATAGATCGGTTTGGAGCAGCCAAGTTCCTCAGCACATTTGACTTAACAACTGGATACTGACAGATTGCCTTGACCGAGGAGGCCAAAGAGAGGCCTACCCCAGAAGTGCACTTCCAGTTCGGGTCATGCCCTTTGGGTTGAAGAATGCCCCTGCCACCTTCCAGAGGTTGGTCAACCAGGTCCTGACTTGTTTGGAGAACTTGAGTGCCCTTTAGCTAGACGACATTGAAGTCTTCAGTTTTAGCTGGGAGGACCAGCTGTGCCACCTCCAGGAAATGCTTTGGGCTTTGCAGTGCATAGGCCTGACTATCAAGGCCAGTAAGTGCCAGATAGGGCAGGGTTCAGCGTCTACTTGAGTCACTAAGTTGGAGGTGGCGAGGTGCAGCCCCTCTAGGCCAAAATTGAAACCGTTCTGGCTTGGTAAGTCCCCAGACAGGTGAGAGCCTTCTTAAGCCTCACTGGCTACAACAGGAGAGTTGTCAAGGGATATGGCACCATCGTTGCCCTCTTGACATAGCTCACTTCCAGGAAAGAGCCACGTCAGGTGATCTGGACAGAAGCATGCCAGAAAGCTTTTTAACACCTTGAAGGGCGCCGTGCGCACAGCACCCGTGCTGAAGGCCCCTGACTTCTCCCAAGAATTAATTGAACAGACAGATGCCTCAGAGGATTGTGTAGTGGCAGTGCTCTCACAGCTAAACAAAGAGGGCCTGTAGCCTTCATCAGGAGGCTACTTCCCAGGGAACAGACGAGGAGCGCAATAGAAAGGGAACCCTTTGCTGTGGTCACTGAAGAAGCTGAGACCATACCTGTTTGGTACTCACTGACCGGTTCAGACAGACCGCTCAGATGGCTAATGCCGATGAGAGGTGAGAATCCCAAGCTGTTGAGGTGGTCCATCTACCTATAGGGAATGGACTTTACAGTGGAACACTGTCCTGGAACAGACCACGCCAATGCTGATGGTCTCTCCAGGTTCTTCCGCCTTAGTTAAGAGAACCCCCAAGGAGTTGGGTAGCTCTCCCCATTTTCTGTTGGGGGAAGGGGGCACCTGACATCCTTAGTGTGGTTTCCCCTGACCTTTTGCATTCAGACCTCCTGTTTTTGCTGACTTAGTTTTTGGTGGCTTTAGGACTCTGGGCACTTTACCAGTGCCAAAGTGCATGTGCTCTCTGCTTAAAACATGGTAACATTATCTCATCCACAATTGGCATTTTTAATTTACTTAGAAGTCCCTAGTAAAGGGCACTACACGTGCCCAGGGCCTGTAAATGAAATGCTAATATTCGGCCAGCAGCACTGATTGTGCCACCCATTTAAATAGCCCTTTAAACATGTCTCAGGCCTGCCATTGCATAGTATGTGTGTGCAGTTTTAAACTGCCATGTTGACCTGGCAAGTTAACCTTCTTGTCAGGTTCAACCTTCCTTTTTAATATGCGAGTCACCCATAAGGTAGGCCCTGGATAGCCCAAGGGCAGGGTGCATTGTATGTAAAAAGTCGTACTTTTAAGTTTTACATGTCCTGGTAGTGAAAAACTCTTAAATTCGTTTTTCACCACAGCAAGGCCTATCTCTCCCATAGGATAACATTGGGATTAACGTATTACATCTTGTAAGGGTAATTTCCAAATGGGAAGAGATTGGACCCCCAAGTATGATGTCTCTGAAATCACAATTTAAAATCACAACTTACGGTGAAGTCAGATTTTAAATTGTAGTTCTGAAAATGGCAATTTTAGAAATTTGGCATTTTCTTACTTTAGCTATTTGGTACCTTCTGCCTGTCTCTGCATACGCATCTGGGGTTGGTGAGAGCTGGGCTTTGTGCATTCCCTTTAGACAGTCACACACAAAGGGAGCTTAGGTGTGACTGATGGGCCATCCTGGGCAGGATGGGAGGGAGGAGCTTACACACCTGAGTAGCCGGTGTCCTTTCCCCACATAAACTGCTGCATTCCATCCCCCCACAACCTTGTAGGGAGTCTGGCGCTAGGGCAGGGACAATGTGTACTTCAAAGGCATCTCCTTGTAGTGTCCCCCCACTTCAAAGGCACAACTGGATATAAGTACTGGACCTCTGACACCACCACTTCAGTACTCTTCTGGACCTATGGATACTCTACCATGAAGAAGCACTGCCACTCTGCTGGACTTCTGCTTTGCTTACCTGCTACCATCTTCCCTGGGATTGAGGAGGACTGGACCTGCATTTCTCCAACCCAGAACCAAAGTGACTCCAATGGCTTGTTGGCTTGCCTCCTGTTTTGAAGTCTCTGGGATATCAAAGACTTCCAACCACCCTGCTACAGCACCTGGACTCTGCCACTTGTGAGTCTTGGCCTGCCAAGTAGTGCCGATCCAGTCCTGGGCCCTTGATAGTGGGTAAACAGTGCTGCTCCAGCAGAAATCCATGCCTCTATGCTGTTGTGCTGCTTGGAACCGGCGCATCTCCTTCTATGCCGATGTTTTGATGCTGCCGTGAGGATCGAGTACATCTCATCACTGACTGTGCAGCACATCGCTTCCATTCCTGATGCCTCTTCGACTTTGCACGGCATGTAGCCAATGCATCACTTTCATCCTGCAGTTCAGCGCTGATGCATCGTCTCTTTGCATCTCACCTCCGACGACGCATCGCTTTTATGCTTCACGCATCTCTGCTCCATCGACTATTAAACTGAGGTACTTTGCAGGGGCCACAGCTGGTCCCTGAATCCAACCCACCTTCCATTGTGGTTGGCTTGAACTTTTGGATTTGACCTGGTCTAGTGTGATCAGATAACCCCGGTTGGTGCTTTATGCGTTTAAGCACTACATTTCAGTTTATTTAAAAAAATAAGTCATAACACCGGTTATACTTATTGGATGTTTGCCGTTTTGGTCTTTTGTTCATTAAATTATGCTCATTTTGCCTAACCAAGTGTGGTATGTTTTTGTGTGGTTTTTCACTTGTTTACTGTTTCTAGTGTTGCACAAATACTTTACACTTTGCCTCTTAAGTTAAGCCTGACAATAGGCAACATATTTCACTATTGAGTTAGTCATTAAAACATTCATGCAAGGCCTCAAAGGATTATTCCACCATGGACGCTCCCTTCTCCTATCTGGAAACTGAACATAGTCCTCTCAAGACTGATGGGCCCCCTTTTGAACCACTTCATTCTTGTCCTCTTCAATTTTTATCCTGGAAGGTGGCCTTCCTTAAACACAAGGAGATGATGAACGGAGCGCTGAAACTTTTCAGACTCTCACCCCCAGTCACTATTAGTCTTGACCCTGTTGGCAGGGTATGCCCAGAAGTGGATCCCTTGTTCACTTTGCCACTGGATTCAAGCTAGCCTGGCTGATGCCAGTATGTTTGTTTCCGGTCCAGGGAAGACCTGGCTTGGCATTTCGGGCTGGACTGTTCCCATGAGGAACAGGGTCAAGACTGATTTGCATATGGCTGGGTCTGAACTGCGGTGGCGAAGTGAGCTAAAGAACGATGATGGATTCAACCCAGATCTAATAGTGACTGGGGTGTGAGTGTCTGAAAAGTTTCAGTGCTCCGTCCATCATCTCCTTGTGTTTGCTTTGTTCGCCCTAAGTTGGCAGAGTATGCCCAGGCGTGGGTCCCTTGCTCGCTTTGCCCCAGGATTCAAGCTAGCTTGGCTGATGCCAGGATGCTTGTTTCCGGTCCAGGGACGACCTAGCTTGGCAGTTCAGGCTGGACTGTTCCCATGAGGAACAGGGTCATGACTGATTTGCATATGGCTGGGTCTGAACTGGGGTGGCAAAGTGAGCTAAAGAACGATGATGGATTCAACCCAGATTTAATAGTGACTGGGGGTGAGTGTCTGAAAAGTTTCAGCGCTCCATCCATTATCTCCTTGTGTTTGCTCCGGCCTTCCTAGCAGCCTTGACCTCTGACCGAAGAGTCAGTCACATACATGATCTTACCTTAGAAGAGCTGTATTTTCAAGTACATAAAGATAGTGGTTTCTTAGAGCCAATACAAAATCCCTGACTAAGATGGTCTCCAGTTTTCACCTTAACCAATCAATCGAGCTGCCAGTCTTTTTTTCACATCAAGAAATGGTAGCAGAACTCGCTTTGCACACTCTTGATGTCAAAAGAGCATTAATGTACTATATTGATAGTACAAAGACCTTCAGTAAGACTCAACAGCTATTTGTTTCTTACTGCACGCCCCATCAAGGACGTGCTATTTCCAAAGCAGGGATTGCACGATGGTTGGTCAAGTGTGTACAGACCTGTTATATCAAAGCAAAATGAACCCGGCACGTCCCTCCCAGACCCCATTCCACTTGTAAGAAAGGGGCTTCTGTGGCTTCCCTTCAGTTGCACGGGTTGTGGCTGCCATATATACTGACCACCTTCCGGCATACCTGCGAGATGTTGTCCCGGGTTTGAAAACTACATATACACACTTAAAGTTATCTGGAAATCTATATACAGAAAGCTCCGTAACAAAAGACTACGATCCCCATATCATTGTGGTTCCTTTCCTTCCTGGAGACTTGGGCTCAAGTACCAGTATACCATTGACCGACTATCTCAATGATCACATACTCTTTAGAAAATTTATTAGAAGGAAGTTCCTATCCAATCAGCACTACTCTTGTACAGTGTCTATCATCTGTTTTCAAGTGGAGAATAGGTTATATACCTTAATTGCTTTGGCTCCAAACATCCATTTTGGTCCCACATATAGTATAGTCTGGGAATTTCTGTGGCTGTCCTGAAGAAGGCGCTTAGTACGCCGAAACGCGCGTAGAAAATAAGAAATTTCCATCATTGAGCCACGATGTTTCAATATGAAACCAACTTTTATATACATGTCTGGTTTTTGTATTGATGTTTGAAACACTTCTATTGAATTGTTTTATATTTGTTTGTTTAGTGTATATTTTTCTATGTTGTTTTGATTAGTACAGTATGTTTTATCTGTCTTATAGGCCTCAGATATTTTATGTCTGACACAAATACTTTTTATTATGAATTTGTATTAATAAAATGACGTTTTTAACTTAAACGTAGAGTACACTGAGTCTGTTAATATCAAGTTGTTTGATGTAGGTCTGCATATAAGATATGACCCAATATTTGCCTATGGTTGTTCTTTTCTCAAAAACGTATTAGGTAATATACCATTAGTTGACATCTGCAAAGCAGCTACTTGATCTACCCCACATACCTTTACCAAACACTACTGTGTGGACGTCTGGCTAGGCAACAAGCCAGAGTTGGCCAGACTGTCTTGTGCCTCCTCTTTCAATCTTCTGCAATGTCCTTTGGCTAAGCCACCACTTTTGGGAGGACTGCTTTTACAGTCTGTGCACAGCATGTGTATCTACAGCTACACATGCCACAAACGGAATACGTTACCTTGTAAGCATCTGTTTGTGGCATGTAGTGCTGTAGATCAACATCTTTATCTAAATTAAGCAAATTAAATGGCTGAATAATGCAGCACATACTCTAGCAGCCTTTTCATCCATTTGAGTAAGAAATATTGTTGTGAAATCTGCAAATTATGTGGCAAGTGTAAATCCTTAATTATGTGAGAAATGCTGCAGTCACAGAATCACATAAAATCCACTAGCCCTCACAACTGTCCATTGTTTTATCAAACATTTATTCAGTGTTTTTTGTTTCCTTAAAACTTTGCTGCCGTTTGAGTTTGCGCACCAGTCCCCCACCCCAAAAAATAGTTAATCCACCTCCACTCCTTCCTGGTGGGTAATCCATCAAGCAGGTACAAAGAAGCAAGAAGAGAGAGTGCCCTAAGACATTCATTTTCCCATATTGTTCTCTTAGGAAACTTTGTTCTTCGGAACAGGAAAAAAGAAACAGCTGAACAGAATTACACCAAACTGGCAAAAAGTTAGAAATTGACTTAAAAGGTGTGCTTTTTGTTATTTGCAATTAATATGTGCAGCCGTTTCTGAGAAATTTGTATTTAGAGAGCTAGGAATATCTGTGCGGTTGGTCCACTGTTCATGAAAATTTAAAAAAACTAAAATCAGGCCTTCTGAATGTCCGAGAGAGCTTTTTCGCCTGTCTTCCCTTCTGGTACCACTGGTTGACTGGCCGCAAAACAGAGAAAAATATTGTGGAGATCAATCCAAACCTTGGTGACTTTGTCCAGAAGTTACAACAAAAAAAAATATGTAAGGGGGCAGGGTAGGGACACTTTGATGCCTCTGTTACTTATGGAGGAGGAGGTGACCCCGAGGAATCCCCCCCCCGGCCATATTTGAAAACAAAATGTGTATATATATATATATATATATATATATCTCTTTTCTTAAACACAGTACATCTGGGATTCGGCGCGGACCGTCTGTAAGGTCATGTGGCACTCCTGCAAGAGCTGCCGCTCATGCTTCACCTCTATAGTTTTGCAGTACTGTGCAAACTTAACCAGGGGACGCTGCTGAGTGGTGATGCTTCAGCATCGCTACCAGGATCACTGCAAAAAAATTATTTATATATATATATATATATATATATATATATCCTTTTCCGGAAGATCCGGACAAGCTCTGCTTCCTGCTGCTTGGCCCAGGTTGGAGGAGGGGTCACGTTAGTACTGCAGAAGCAACACAGTACCGGTAATATCGAATGGAGTTCGCCAACAACATCAATCCGCAGGGAAAGATGAAACCGGACCCTTTACTTGGTGCTAGGTGAAATATTTTATTGTAGATGCCCCGCACCACCGCCACGACGCGTTTCGACCTACCAGAGGTGAACAAGACCTCTGGTAGGTCGAAACGCGTCGTGGCGGTGGTGCGGGGCATCTACAATAAAATATTTCACCTAGCACCAAGTAAAGGGTCCGGTTTCGTCTTTTCCCTGCGGATTGGATGTTGTTGGCGAACTCCATTCTATATATATATATATATACACATACATACATAAACACAATGCGGGTTGTTTGTCCATGGAGGTCTGGACCTGAGCGGAGCACAGGGCCTGGGTCCATTACCCTGCTGCCCAGGACTAGAGGCTTTGTGGAGTGGTGGCTGAGCATGATTAAATAAAACTAGAAATTCACTGAATGAACAAAGATTAAAGTGATGTTATAGTTACATGTTGAAGCAAGATACAAACTAATGTTTAAAAAACTGAAAATTCTTCAGTTATAGTTTACGGAGCTAACTTAACTTTCGCCGCTACCATGCACTGCTTATGACCTTACCTATTAGATTGGTCGTGACATGACCAGGTGGCTTTGATTACCTTTTTTCTACATTAACATGGTAAGCTATTGTATAATATGCATGCATATGAGAGTAACATTGATGCCAAGCTATAAGCGGACTGTAAATCCCATGTAACCTATTGGCATATCCACAATAGGTCTTTCAGAATCAGGGGCTGCATTTTGCATATGGCGCAGTTTTCTGTTTACTTCCCAGCGCACCTTTCAAATGGTGTGCTGGGCGCAAATGGGGACACTGTTCCTATTCCAAGGAATGTGCTGTCCCCAGGGCAGCCACATTCAAGTTAAATATTCAGCGGCTGCTTCAAAGCAGCTCAATGTTCACAGTGCAGGCAACATGCCGCCTGCACTTTGAAGAGGGGAGAGAGAGATATATCCCCTTGCAGGCAGATGCAGTAAGTGACTGCACCCGCCTGCATGGGAATGTCTGGTGGCACCATACGGACCTCTTTCTCCCTTCCAGAAGGCTGCCTTTCAGTGTGCCTCTTAAGAGCATTCCTGCATGCCCCTATGCAAATGAGGATATGCCTTCTCATGATAGCGGTGGCCCTACATATGTGCCAGCAGTATTACAGAAAGGGACTCACAAGCATCTGCGACCCCTTCTGTAATACCATTGTGCCCCAGGGGTACACAAAGCAGGTGCACATACTTGTTACGTCCCTGAAATTTATTTTCAGTGGAAAGTGCGGCTGAATCACAACTACTCAGTGGTGACTGCCATAGTGTAAAATATAATTGTGTATTATAGTCTGTAAGTGTACGTAAATGTGTATTTGTTTTTATATATTCCTTCTAATGTTCCCCCAAAGGACTAAACTTCATTTTTATAACTATCAAAATATGAAAAGCGAGCCAGATGTATGCAAAAACTTTGGGGGTGTTGTGTGAACACACAACAGTGCTGCCTGCACATGAAAAGCGGGTCAGGAGGGCTTTCATACAATAATCACAGGAGATCATATTCGTGTTCCACTGCCTTGGGTCATGACCCCAAGGCTATTTATTCACCTCCATCCCTACATCACGTTCTCAACCATTCTGACCTGACGGTAAGGGACCACTCCAATAACACCCCTCCACTGGCTAACATAGTAGGTGAACCCACCATCACAATAAACATAACATTCCTCCTTTACCCACAAATGAAAGAAAGAAAACAAAACACCCTCAGCAGTAGTGATCATCATAGATGGAGAGAGAGAGACCAGAACTAACACCCATAATTCATTGCAGTAAAAAGTCATTTAAACAAGATGATCTTGCCGGATGGGGTCGAAGATAATATCTCTCCGTTCTTCGCCAACTGGCATCTCTCCCCTGCTCGTCTTGCATGACAGCAGTTGGTGACATGCCTAGATCCACCGGCACAGATGGCAGACCACCTTTCTCAGCTCCGGACAGTGAGGGTACCTCCGCGGTTGATTTCTGTGGAACAGAAGGCTCACTAGGAACTGGCTCTTCATCCGTGGATATTTCCACACCGTCTGAGATATCTAGATCTTCTCCAGATCCACTTGCAGGGGCTCGAAAACTTTTGAAGAATTAGAAATTCCTCGCTATAGTCTCTCCAGCTCTTTGAGCAGTAATCATTGTGCCTTTCACTGTTCACACCCTCCAGGGATGAGGCTCAAACGGTAGCGTGAACCTTCCTCTGGAATATCTATTTTTGACCAGCACCAGCTCACCCACTTGAATTGAACTCTGCTTGGCACTACGAGTTCGGGACATGTGGTTATTCCATGCTCTGCTGTAAATTCTCAACAACCTGTTGGTGCACAGCTGATGGCTTTTCCACAGAAGGAAGGACCTCACTCACGGGCCTATTCATGCATATAGAACTTGGAATGACGTGAGTCATCGAATGTGGAGTTAGCCGATACTCTCTTAGAAAGGCATAGAAGCGCGGTCCATATTCTGGCCATTGGCAAACTCAATTCTGAGTACCTTATTGAGAGTGAGCTTGAAGCACTCTGCCTCACCATTCTCTTGCGGCCACCTGCGTGTGATTTTCCTGTGGAGAATGCCCCTGGATTGCACATATTCAGTAAACTCATGGCTGGAGAAAGGGGGGCCGTTGTCAGTACGCAATTCCTTAAGCAGGCCCTGGGTGGCAATAATCTTCTCAAGACGAGGTATGGTTTGACTGGCAGTGGTGGACTCCATGACCTCAACCTCGGGGTACTTTGAAAAATCATCGATGGCCACTAGCATGTGTCGACCATCAGGTAGACTACCAAAATCAGCGCTGGCTTGTTGCCAGGGAAATGGCGGGATATCGTCTGTGATAGGTGTAGGTGAGTCAGCAGGGCCGGCAGTTTGGCGCAGGGAGCACTGACGTACTGTCCGCTCCACAAGGGAATCCAGATTGGGAAACCAAACTTTGCATCGCAACCGAGATGTGGTCTTGATGGGCCAAGTGTGTGAGGTCCACCACTCATCGTAGGATCGCAGGGGCCACCAAGCAGGAACCCCTCATGAGACAGCCTACCGGGATACCACCAGTTCCGTATGAACATTGTTCAACGAGGTTAACGTTAACCTCGCATCGTCCATGCAATATGTGGTCTTGTCCAGTAAGGTGCACCACCTTCCGGACCGCACAGCCAATATGTCCAGCTGGATACACTCATCAGTCAAAGTAGCTTTGATGATCTCCTCCAGTGAGATGGGGAATGGGCGGGAGCGTTCAACAACAAAACGCGCATTCTTCAACATCTTCCTCATCATGTTCTGTGCTTTCAGGCGCATGCCTGGCATGCCGGTATAGTTAGTCCACATGTTTCTGAGCACCTGGGCGAAAAATCACTGTAAAATGATAGTCTTGCAATTTTAAAATCCATTTATCAATCCGAGGTGGGGGTTTGGAGGATAATCCCATGAAGAAAGGGATGAGGGGTTTGTAGTCAGTGTGCACCTCGAAAGACTGGCCATACAGATACAGATGAAAATGACGGCATCCCCAATGGCTTCTTTCTCTGTGAGAATAGCATTGCTCAGTCAGCCCTCGGCTGGCATAGGCCACAGGAGCCCACTCCCCGTTGATTTGTTTCTGGGATAGCACTGCTCCGAGACCCGTGGGACTGGCATCGACAGGTAGCTCAGAGTCTTTGGCTGGGTCAAAGTAGACAAGGGTCGTATTAGCCGATAATTCTCGTTTTGTGGCCTGGAATGCTTCCTCCTGATTAGGCCCCCAATTCCAGACTGTGTTGTTTTTTGTCAGCTCTCACAAGGGGGCGGTGAGGTCTGGGAGATTGCGGATGAATCAGCCACAGTGTGTGACCATACCGAGAAAACTTCTCACCCGGTTCACAGTGGTGGGAGCTGGGGCAGCCTGTATGTCCTGGACTTTGACAGGATCCGGTAATACCACTTCTTGGGAGAAACGATAAACAAAGAAGGATATTTCTTTTTGGAGAAAGGCACACTTTTCTCGATGAAGGGTTAGACTATTCTCTTTGAGGTGTTGAAAGGTGGCTCTCAACCGATCAAGATGTTCAAGCGTCTGAGCGTGCACCAGAATGTCATCACTGACGTTGAGGACTCCATCTAGGCCAGCCAGCCTGAAAAACTTCGGCTGCACTAGAGATTCCAAAACTGAGATGTTTGTACCCTCTCAGTCCTACATAAGTGGGGAATGTAGTGATCACTTGAGATTCTGAGTCCAACATCAGCTGCTGATAGCCAGCTCTTAAGTCCATCTTTGAGAACCATTTTGATCCACTGACTTCAGACATGATATCGTCGATGGTGGGTATCAAGTGTTGCTCCTGTTTGATTGCCAGATTAAGTAGGCGCATATACGTGCATATTCTGACTTCTCCTGGTTGTTTGGGTTTGCGAGCTACGACAATTGGGGACACCCACAGAGTCGGGCCTACAACCTTCTCCTTGATATCCACCTGTTCCACCATGATCAATTTTTCCTCCACCTTTGTCCTGAGGTGAAAAGCCACCCTCTGATGTTTGAAGGCCACCAGCTGGATCGAATTATCGATGTGTAGGAGTATAAAACGGTTTTTGAGGCATTCTGTGCCCTCAAACAGTGATGAAAATTGAGTCACCAGATCCTCCACGCTTTCCTGGTGTATGCTGAAAGCGAAAATGACGGGTTGAAGGCGCTCTGCAGTCTGGCAACTTAGTAGCATCCCGGTGCCTCCTTTTGTGACTTATACTTTGGTACGAGTCAAGCGAGATTCCTGAGCATTTTCGGTTGTGAATACCCCCGCTAAAGGAAGAGGAGAAGTGGATCCGTAGGCGAACACCTTCGTAGTGGTGGGTCTTAGATTGGGTTGTACAGGAAGAGTGTGCATCAGGGACTGGGCCATGATGTTGATGGAAGCCCCAGTATCAACCAGCGCCTGTACTTGATGACCACCCAGGAGAACACTGCATCTCGGAATGTGTTTTTGGGGGCGTCCATCAGGTTGCGTGGCATGTATCACGTGAACAGCACTTTCAACGTCATCATGGTCCATCTCCCCTTCATCCTCTGGGGCATCTGGTGTGTGTAGGGCATTAACTGGTTTAAGCTTCTAACCTTTTGGGGGTGCAGGCGAGGGACAGACTTTGGTGAAATGGTTCCGTTTGTTGCATGCAGAGCATCACATCCCTTGTGCCGGGCAGGCCCCTTGGTGTGGGTAGGGACCTCTGCGTCCATAGCAAGTCTTAGGAGGAAGTCCCGTACCAAGATGAATACAGCATCTATCAGGGTTTCTGACCGCTACCGCATTGACCGGTTCTGTTTTGACCTGGTGCTGTTGTGCTGCCTACATATGAGCTGTTCACATCTTGCATAACTCTTTCGACCTATCCAGAGTTGACATGGGCATTCCTGGGACTTGGAGGATATTTTCTCTGAGTTTTGTTGATGAACAACCCTGAATGAATTGAGCTTGGATTTCATCATTTTCATCTGGTATGGTGCAGCTGCTAGCTAGCTCCCTCAGGCGGGCATAGAAGCTATCAATGGATTCACCTGGTTTGCATAGTAGGAAATGTTCGTAGTCTGGATTAGCCCGGGGTTCAAAATAGGCAGTTAACTTACATGTAAGGTGGTCCCGCTTCGGGGACTGACTTTCCAAGTTTATGTATGGCAGGCCCACCCAGATGTAGAAGCATGGGTTGTCGTCTGTCCGCATCCAGGTCAATAGCCCCAAAGTAGGTCTCCAGATGTTCTACCCAGTCTTTCCATCTTGCAGTATGGGCGGACGGGGGACCATCAATCAGAAATGGCTCTACAGGCAGTATAGCTGTCATGGTGGCTGTTCAGGACAGTGAATATGGTGCTATAAATGTGACACACCTCACTCACTCTTCCCCCACCAACAGAGGCAGCCCAGACTCAGTATAATGTCAGTGAAATGTGCCTGGATAGCCGGTGGTAGGCCTCGAGTGGGTGAAGAACAGCAATGCAGGCTGGGCAACAGAGCAGCAACAAAAACAAAAAAATCTCTTCCCTTTTTAGGTCGAGCATTCGAGACCTCCTTGTATATACTTTAGTATATACTTATATATATATATACTTATATGTGGGCTTAGAGCCCACCCACTGCTTTCATTTGTCTGTTTCAGTGTCCTTTAAAAATACTTGCCTGCTAGTGGTCAATCCTTCCTCTTGTCCCTCCTTTTTTCTTTGGTTTCCTCCCACAGCTGCAAGGATCAACTACTATATAGTTACGCACATTTGGGGGACTATTTTTTTTTCTTTGTTTCCTGCTCTCACATCCCTCACCCCTCCTGCCATTTCTCCCACCTCCTCCCTTGTGCTACATGCTCACCCCCACCTATTTCTGCATTGCTGTGTGTTTATTCCATATAGTTCATATTGATCTCCCCCTTGTCGTCCTCTCCCTCCACTCGTCTTTCACCCATCACGGAAATGAAATACTGTTTCACAGAATTCTGGGACATGTAGTTCTTTTTCCTTTAGACTGCACTAAGTGCACGAATAGCACGAGTTACAGGGACTACATATCCCATCATGCCAAGCGCTTTCTCAGTGCGCTTTGATATGAGCTCCATTCCAGCTGTGTGTGCCGGCGTTTTTAGTGAGCTCTGGCGTTGTTGTAGATGGCATGTAGTGGTGCCGCAGCGGAGGTCGGAGGATCACAAAGGAGGTGGCTGGGGCTCAGGAGACAGCAGCAGGCAGCAGTGAAACACTGGTTCGGCAGACCCTAGCAGCCAGCAGAGCGCAATTTACAAATTAGTCAAAAACACAAAGATTACTTCAATTCCTCCGACTCCGTCCATTTCATAAAGTCTGGAGGGGGATGCTTCGCTTGTTACGGTAGTGTGCTCAGTCCAACAAAAATCATCCCGACCTGGGGCATTTCGATTTAAGGAGGGCTATAAACCACATAACCAGCTAATAATAATTAACAGCACGCGTGTACCCTGGGGGCAGAAGTCGAACAATGGCCCTTGCCCCCGCCTTTGTTGCGGCTCTGGTGTTAACATGCCCGGTGACTAATTAGACCGAGATGCCACAGTGCTCGTAGCTTGTTGGCAAACACACAGTTTCACGTACTGAGCGCGGTGTTCCTCGGGCCGAGATCGGGGAGCTGTAGACAAGGGGAGGGCCCCAGAGCGTCAGCTAAGGGTGGGTTTATTGTCCTCCGGACAAGCAGCTCATCTGTGAATGGACGCGGGCTGGATGAAAGGGAGAGCTCAGTGGCGGAGCTTGTCCCATGCTTTGGGGACTACTGGGTCGTGTGATAAGATAGAGGCCGTGTTTCTGCTCTCACCGTCTATTTCCCTGTAATGGGATTGTAACGACCTAAACGATCCGCTAATAAGAACAAAACACGCCCATCCGTGCAGCCCGTCTGAAAATGTTTTCTTAAAATAGCCCCACATGTGAATTCTCACATCAAAGCCACGAAGAGAAGAAATGCTTCGTCCAGGGGGTACATATACCTTCCCCCGCACACGGTGCGAGCTCTTGTTGCTGCCCGTCTCGCTGTTTGGGTCGTCTGTCGCGTCGTCGTGCTGCAGACCTTGTGGACGCGCGGTCGTTGCGTCGTGTTAGGTGAGTGAATCACCCCTCGCCCGTCCTCGAGGCTTCCCCTTGGGGGCCCGTCCACGCTGCACAACAGGTCCGGCACCAGCAGCATGCCGCCCCTGGCTGGCTTCGGCCGTGCAGGAGGGGTTAGTTGGATGGGGGCAGGGCATCGGGGACCTGGGTCCTCCTGCCTCACATGGACTTTTACAGGGCAGCACTAGGAGGTAGGAGCGGCAAGTGCACCCTCGACAGCCTCGCTGGGGAGCTACGCCCTGCATTTCGGAAGGCCTCGGCCGGGGGTATAAGGTGCGAGGAGGGACACTTCGTGCCCCGCACAGCCAGCGCAGCGCCTAGGGGCCTGCTCAGCGTAGCATTGGCTGCCCGGCACTCCCCCATGCCGAGCTTGAAGTCGCCAGGTAGCAGCGTAGCCCCGCTAGTCAGACTGGGTGTAGCTCCTTCTTATCCCGCTCCCCCCCCCCCCGTAAGGCCGCGGCCATTCATGACGGCAGCGTAGGGGGGGGCAGCCCCGATCGAAACGGAGTGGGGGTGTCACGGTGAGGGGAGGAAGTCCTTGCCAGCATGGGAGCCCGGGGGCGGGAGCACAGTGGTGTCCCGCCCCCCTGCCCCAGCCACTAACCCAGCATCCAACCTGGAACGAGGCACGGCTCCGACCAAATGGCGGCGCATGAAGGGCATACGCATGGCAGTTGGCGAGAGCTCGCAGCTATTACGCGGAGGTGCGTGTTTGACCCCTGTGGGGGCCGATGATTGTGGGATATGGAGCGCGGGCATGGAGGTTGGGTGCTAAGGGCATGGGTTGGGTCAAAATCTCCGCCGACGTGGAAGCCCGCAACGGACTTCCAGCCCCGCTGGAGCGACGAGGGTGCAGGGGGTAGGTGTATGGGAGCGGCGCGGTCGCCAGGGAGTGCGCAACCCGTCGTTGGGGATTATAGAGAGTGGCATCCCGCGCGCTCTCCCCGATGATCGGAACCGATCTATGATCCTACTCTTAGCACCGCCTCCTACCCTTCCTTCTAGCAGTGGTCACAGGTAGATTGCTGCTACCAGCCACATGCTGGAGGGCTGTGTTTGGTACCTGCTGGGATTTGTTGGCTGAAAAGTTTACATTTTCCTGTTGGGGCCCTGTTCAGCCACGCTCTCCCTGTGGCTGCTGGCCCATGGGTTCCACCCCCCCCCCCCCCCGTCCCCCACTTTTCACCACGTGGTGTACCGGCCCCGATGGATGACCGCTGGTTTGCGGCCTGGGGACTGGCCGGCGGGGGTCACTGTGGCCATGGGGTTGGGGCCTTGGTCTCCTGCCTTGCGTGAGGGACGTTTCGGGGGGGCTCCCGGTTCTCGTGTCGTTAGTTGCTGTGTGGACTGACCATGGTCGCCACCTGGTTCGGCGTGCCGGTTGTCTGGTCGGGACAGGGATTGGTGATGGCCGGAGTGATGGAGGCCCGGGACCTCTAGCGGCGTGTTGGCCGACGGGACTCCAGCCGTGGAATCAGAACTCCTCAGTCCGTGCCTATCAGTGGGGGTTATCGCTAGTCGCACTTTGTGAGATCACTCAAGGTGTTGGGTTGGAATGACCGCTATTTGCGGTGGATGGACGGGCTTGGCGTGGGCCCTTCGACCGACAGGGAGGCCATCTTGTTCCTTGAGAAGCGGCGCACGGAACGAGCCGGCTGCAGCACGCTCCCCCTCTCGCCTCTAGGATGAGACCGCATCGGGGCTACGGCTGATGGGGCGAGGCAGCCGATTATTTCGAATATCGGCAGGGACAAGGCCAAGGGGGTGGTGATTCAGCCACGAATTCAGATTGGCACGGGGTGCGAAAGTGCAAGAAAAAACGATGTGCAAGGTCCAAATGTTGCAACGCGCTCCACGCGGCTGGGAGGTGGCATCGTTGTTTTGGTGGCACTCCGCGCGAATGAGGCACTGCACCTCTCTAACTAGGATGCAGCATGCTACCACCATAGCCCTACCGCCAACAACAGAATCTGTTTAATGTTAATATAAATGATATTTAGGACATTCTGTCCAGGATTGCCTCGTGAATGGGTTCGAATGCACATTGTTAAAGAGAAGGTGGTTGTGGTCCGTGATCTTGGCTCCAGGGAATCTGGTGTCCATTTCCCATCATATATTTCTCCGTGCTGAAAATCGATAACACGAACAGAGCATTCTCTCAGGTACATGCATGGGCAAAGCCAATAGGTTTTTCAATTCTATGGTGAAGGCATGGAAAGGTGGCAGTAGATGACAATAATGTAAAATAATGTAAAAGAGGCATGCAGAACTTGTCTTGAGTATATGTGATCCATGGTGGAATCCCGAGGCATGGCCAGTGCTGAATTTCAAAAAATTAATGGCAAATGATTAGAAAGTAGTAGACCTCAAATGATTGTTTTCCATTCGGAGTACACATGAGGGAGAACGCTGATTAAAAGTGAAAGAAGCAATATAAAACTGCGGGTCTAACACAGCCTTTGGCGCCTGCAATCGGCTGTGTTGGGTCCCCGGGTCTATTCTAAGCGCTGTGTCGAGGGGGCATCGAAGGGCTTCACAACCATAGCAGGATAGCAAGGGTACTGGGGGTGCACCGTCACTTAATTTCTGCGATGGTGACAGTCACCACTACTGGGCGCTGTCTCTCTAATTTAGAGATGACCACAACAATTTACAATTATTAATTCAATATACATTAAAATCACTATTGCCTGCTGCCTATGACATTCTCTTAGCACTGTGGGCCTGGAATGCTCTGAAGTGTCACACTTGCACATTGGTTCGGTTAGTGGGTGTTGTTACTAGGACTCGCAGTAGGGCAGGAGCAATGTTTAGCGCAAACTGAAGTGGGCTCCTTACGTGAGGAGGGCCAACTTGTGCTGTGGGGGTGATTTTGCAGACATAGGACAAGGCATACACCCTTGGTGCCGTTGTCTAAGGGGACAATGCAGTAAGAGTAGGGTTTGTATTTATTGCATTGAACGGATACTTAACTGCTTGGTCAACAAGGTCCTTGGGCCACCGGGAGTGAGGCATGTTGCTCTCTCTCTGTCTTATTGGATGAATGCTGCCACTTATAACAGATGGAAAACAGGCCGGTTTGGCCCAGCCCGGCGAATATGTTTTATCTTTCTCACCTTGGGTTGAGACATGTGGTCAGGACATTGTTTTAGGACTTTGGACCTTTATTTTAATTGCCGTAACATCTTTGTCGGGGGTGTCATGAGTGCCGTTGGTCCAGAACTCCATGTCTCACACCTGTACTTCCTCCGCATCCTGTCCGGGCAGATAATTCAGCCTGCCACATGTCAGCGCTGTTTGTCCATTTTAGAGTTGTCCTCAACAGCAGGCATTGATTAAGTCAATATGCATTAAAATTACCACTGCCCGCAGCCCAAGCCCTCCTATAGCTTTGAAGGACTTTGTGTCAGTTAATTTTAATGGGTGAGGCGGCCGAACCTCGCACTACATGTGCTAACAACAGTGGTAAGGCAGCTCCTCACAGCCAGGTCTCTGGAACTATGCATTGCCACGCCTTATGGCCTATATCCATGGACCTGCGGCAAAAATCCGTCATCTCCAGCACAAGTTGCAGTGAAATGAAATAAAGTCATAGATGTTACAGATCAACGTCTAAAACGCAACGACAGGGGTTCACACGCAGTCGAAGGCCCATGGTTAGGGGCACGGGTAATCTTTTGTTCCCTTATACAGTATTTATTTAGTGGTTAACCCCTTCGATGCTTGTGACGAGCTCAGCTCGTCATGCTGCGCGGTAGCGCTGTGCGCATGACGAGCTGAACTCGTCACGACCACACCCGCGATCGGAATGTCCAGCACACGAGCGGAATTCCGATCGCGGTCAAGGGGTTAAACAGGTACTAAGGTGGGGATACCTTTGGCAGTATTTTCATGCCTGAACGACGTAGTGATGAGGTAATAGTGTCCCAAGTTGCGCAACATGATAAACTTTTGTATAGGAAGCTTGCTAAAAGCTTCATTTGGTCTAACAGTGCCAGGCTAACGGGGACGACTTGTACAAGAAACAAACATGAGTGGTTACTCAACACTGTTGGTTAGAAGGGATGTTGTCAAGAGCGGAACTCAAACTAATTAGCCTTAAACACATGATGGAGACGATTTAAGTGACATGCCAAAAAGCTGTAAATGTTGTGCTAAAGGGATGACATGCCAAGGGAGATAGCTTCCATGTTTCACTGGATCCCCTCATTACAACACGCCTATAGGAAGCGGGGGATGCCTGATTGATTAGACATGTGATTAGTTTTATTAAACACACCAGGTACCTTGAAGTAGTGACATTTGTACTCAAATCATAGGTACTTCCAGGACACGTGTCGTTCAATACACACACCTCCATACAGGACTGCCCCTCCCCGCCCCCCTTGAGCAAAGGGAAGTAAACACTAGATGGTTTGGCATGCTTTTACAGATGCTTGTGGCAAGCTGGCACATGTGGGTGTTCCGCTGAGTTTGGGGGCAGGCTAGCATGCTTCATCTTGTCACTTCTCTGTCAGAACCAGCAGACCCCGAGGGTGACAGCGTGCTCAAATACACGTCAGGTTGGAGGTAGGTCCAGGATAAAGGGTTGTGTTTGTTGAGGCTCAAATCCAAAGCAGTTGTGGTATCTTTCCAAGGGACACATCGGGGGGCAGTACAATATTTCCTAGTACAACTGGGGATCCCCTCATTTATGTCAGATCCTGCTCATTTGTTGTTCCCGCAGAGTCTGGGGCAGGTCAACGGGCCGCATCGGGTCTCTGTGGGTGTGATGTGTGGTCGGGTCATTTGACCGAAACGAGCCATTATCGCTTGGTATATCTGGGCTTGTAGGATGCCAGGCAAGATTCTAGCGAAGGCAGGTAGCGGTACTTATAGGGTATTGATGAATTAACTCACAGGCAGGCTGCCATGCAAGGGGACTATGTACCTAGGTCACGCACATCAGGCTGTGGTGCCCAGTGGAAGCATGAGGGAACTGCACAGAACAGGACACTGCACAGGTAGATGCCTGTGAATTGTGGCGGCACTACTGCACATGGCAAAGTAAACCTGGACTGATTCACATGCGGGGTGTGGTGGTGTTCCCTACCTCATTTCACAAGATCACTCCCTGTTGGGTCTATCTAACGATCATCTCTATGGTAGGACCACTTAGCATTTCATCCTTCGGAGGTCGATAAAACGAGTACCATTGAGTGGAGTAACAATAAACATGTTATGCAGCGCCAAGATACCATGGGGTGAACGGGTTCCCAATCACAGTCAGAAGCGGAATTGTAAAGGATTTGGTGAAGGTAACGGGTCACTCAGCAGGGTATAAAGCGAGAAACTGTGGTAAATTCTCCCGCCCTATAGCCTTGGCAGCCAGGCTGGTTGTGGAAGTTGTCATCCAACAAGTGTGCTACGGTTCTAAAATTGGGGAAACTCTGGGGGATAGCACAAATGGGCCACAAAGTATTAGAGAACAGTTGGCATTCCCGGTATTCAATAAGGGCAGGTATTTATACATTGGTTCCCCCTCCGGTTCCCACTGTCTTGTCTGCTCCATGGGATACTGCAGAAGTTTGGGAGGGCAAGAAGTCACCTAGGGTGGTGACTGGCTTAATTCGATGGACATGCTCCACAAGCGCTGTACACTGACAACTGGGTGAGAGGAAGTAAGGCGGGCTTGATAACTCTTACTTCTACCTGCACTGGCACATCTTGTCATGAGTTGCTTGTCAAAGGTATTGGACTTCAGCCAGGCAATGTTAACACCCATCCACACCAAACCGATTGTTTAGGGTCATCCTGGGTGCATACCACAGCACAGTATTAGGCCCCTGGGGTTGTCAGCGCCATGAATCACTAATTTCAACTGAACAGGAGGCATGACCGTGGTTACACTAGCAGAAGTGTGGGAGTGTAGACTCCACCTATGGGGTGGTTGGCTGAATTTGATGGACTAGTCAAGATTGTTGCACAGCAACTGCATGGGTGAGAGTTCCAATTACCTGTGCATAGTTCATTCTGATACACAGTATCATATTAATTTTGGCGCTCTGGTATACATTTAGCAAACCTGGCCATGGGTTACACTCGCTGGGGTAGGGACACCAGCGTGGCGACACAGCACCCGCTGGCAGTTGCCATTATGCTAAATGGGGGGGCCAGGCGATCCTACTATGTCTCTCCTTTTCAGGGCGGCACTGAAGGGCTGGGCGAGGCGAGTGCCCCGGATACTGGGTCCCCCTTCGAGTTCCAGACTCTGCAGGACATGCGTGCAGGTGGGGTGATGGGAATCCCAAGGCGCGTTAAGGGTCAGCCGGCCGTAAGCCACCCTGGGGAGGGGCCGGAAGACAGGTTAATGAGACCACGTACAGGCAATTTTGAGTTTACCGAAGTCACCCTGTGATGCACCAGATGCTTGGTGCTGTGCTATGGTGCAGAATTAAGTGCCAGCTTGAGTAGTTATATAGAATGGTGTGCAGTGCTACATTAATGGGTTTGGGCTCCTGGCTTGTCTTTAATTTTCCAGGGTCAAATGTATGGGTGATTGGCCATTCATGCGTTCTGAGAGTGGCACGATGGGCGGAAAGCAGGACATGGAGGCATGGATTTCCCGCCACTGAGATAATTTGGTTTGGGTTCCTAGGCAGGCACTGGAACAGCTTGCTAAGAAACTGCGGCACAGGCTAGGGGGGGGGGGGTGTCTCCCCTCCCCACTTTCTGGTCTGGTGGAAGGGCTTTCCGTGTGTCTTGAGTGGCGTGCTGCGTGGAATTTAAGAAATAGAGGCATGGGTTTTACACCACTGAGTTAATTTGGTTGGGGGGCCATGGCAGGCACTGGAACAGCAGCGGCACGGGCCCGGGAGGGGGGTCCCCCCTCCCATCACTCTGGTCTGACACCTGGGAGGCAATGATTTGACTTTCCAGGGTAGGAGGGTACTGCTGCCAGAATTGAATTCCTCCTGGTGTAAGTTATGCAACCATTGGTGGGCACGTGAGTTTGATGGTCAGAGATACCCCAATGTAGTATGGAGGGGGCCCGGCCAGGGGTTGCCGTGGAAACCTCACGCAGGAGAGTTAATAGTGCCATGTGTATAGGCCCGGAACAGAGGGGTTTGGCTTTATCAGGCCGGCTGCACGCTGAAGTCCACAGGGAATTTTAAAAAGGATGGGGGCACCTGTCCAGAAGGGGCATGTCTGGCTTCCGGTCCAGCATGGGCTTGGCTTGTTTAGCGGGACCTGGGTTAGGCCCTGGAATCATCAGGACGTAGGTAAGAATGCCTACCTTGGGGGAGGCCCTGGTTGTGATGGACACCCCCAGAGCTGTGGAGGAGTTACAGGGCGATCCAGAGTCTGTAAGGTACAGAAGGGTACTCTATGCAGCAGCACAACAAGGGTGCAAAGCCAAGTATACCCAGGGATGTCCTAGCGTTGTCCCCTGGAAGAGCGACGGCGCCCCGTTAGTCCTACGGGCGGTTGTGGGCCTGAGCAACCGGGGGCTGCCTGGAACGCTCCGCCCCCCTTTTGGGGGCGTGAGTAAGGGCGTGGACTGGCGGTCCACTGATGGGAGGGGTGGCCCCTCCCAAAATTGGTAACCACCGATTGGCGACGGCCACGGTGTAATTTGGCTCATCAGGCGGCGTAGGGGAGCTTGCCTGCCCTTGGATCGCCCGTGAGATAACCCACCATGTTGGCATATTTGTGATGCAAATAAACCTGCAGCAATTTTCTCCACTAACAAGGTGTTGTGTGGTTTATTTATGTATTTTGCTGTACAAGAACTGAGAAGTGTTGCCAATCTTGGCACTATGTGCGCACACACACAACAGTGCGGCCTGCACATGAAAAGCTGGTCAGGAGGGCTTTCATACAATAATTACAGGAGATCGTATTCCACTTCCTTGGGTCATGACCCCAATGCTATTTATTCGCCTCTGTCCCTACATCAGGGACTCAACCATTCCGATGTGACAGGAAGGGACCACTCCAATAACATCCCTCCACTGGTTAACAGCGTGGGTAAACCTACCAACACAATAAACATAACAGGGGGCAGCTGCTGTAAATTGCATAGGAGTGGCCCAATAAACATCCAGTGGGCACTAAAATAATTACCATATGCTGGTGGGGGTATTAAGAAAGGCGCTGCTGGAGATGGAAATGACGCAGAGAAGTCTGGTTTCTCCCTGACCGAAACTGAAAGTCAGTGAGGAGGATACAATGGCTAGTGAATACAGTTGGAGATGCAGAAGCTGAGAGCGCTTCAGATGTCTATGAAGGAGATACAGAGCACCTGTGATTCGTCGATATCGGCTGAGGTCATAATGGAGGTTACAGATTGGCCAGGACGCAGCGTCAGGCGCTCAAACCTAGCAATAGTGAAGTAAGGTAGTTGAGAAATCCCACACTGATTTCGGTGGGTAAGAAGAGGTGAAACTGTGAGCCATCGACAGGTATTATCTCGGAGTCACTCAGTGGAATATAGTGAACTATTGCTTCGTTACAGAAATGGTTTTTGAACACCGTTTTTGTGCTCTATGCCTGCAGCTTCCGAAATGGCAAGTGTGTGCGAGTAGGCAAAGTCCATAATGTGCTAGTAGAATGTGCTGGAAACAGTTCTCTTCACAGAAAGAGAAACACAGCAACCCGACTTGCGAAAAGGGCAGAAACTCAGCAAATGTACTTGACATGATGGTGTCAGAATTTGATGAATTCCACCAAAACTGATTCAAATACGTGTAATCTATAAACTCACCCTATTGAAAAAATAAAGAGAAGCCCTTTGTGGCGTATTTGCCAAAATGTAATGTGTAAAAGGTCTGCAGCGTGGGTCAGATATATGGCTTGCAGAAGCTAGGCAACATGAACATTCCTTTTAGTACATTGAAGATTGTAAAAACCAAGCGTGGAGGTAGGAACCTCAACTCATTAACGACTCGAGGTTACGACCTTCACAAGCTTATCGAATTGCAGCACAGCGAGCTTTACAGTGGCCAACCTAGAGTTGTATTTGCATTTTAGGTAGTGGAAAAAAGTAAATATAGCAGCATCTTACTTTAGATGACACAGTAATCAAATTGTAGTGGTGATGTAATTGAATGGGGTTGGAATTCTGTATAGGTAATGTGGAGTGTATTGTTAGAATGAAGGACGTGGAGTCTTCCTCGGTTCGGGGTTCGATGGGCTGAGGCAGTTGCTGATCGGACTTCGGGCTGAGGAGGCGCTCCTTGTTGTGGGTGAAGTACATTACAATAAACTTAAAGTTAAACCTTAAGTAATGACTAAGTGAATCATTACATTTGGCGACGATCGGGATTTTGTCGCTTCACCCACCGACCGACCGAACGAACGAACGACCCACGCAGAGCTAATAACTGCGAGACCGTCGGACCCCTGGACACACACGAAGTTGAATCGGCGTGGCCTGAGGGACCTTGACCGTGCCGTCGGCACCTCTCTACCGGATTGCTGGACTATCTAAGGCATCGCGGTGGTTGCGGAATAACGGTAGGATTTACCTAATCAAGTGGTTGTGTACGCTCGACTGAGGCCCTCCTGCTACCGGTGAAAGATTCCGGGATTGACCTGGCTGACTGTCGGAGACTGCGCCCTGAGAAATGAGTTCTCTGCGGCCTAAAAGCTTAAACATGGTCGGATTCGCCCGCCCGCTGGTGATCTCCTAACTGACTTCATTTTTTTTAAAAAAACTTCTCGGAACACGAGTCATTACCTGCATTCTCCTGACTCCGACACGCTGTTGGTTCCCGGCCCCCTCTGTGACGCGCTCCCGCTTCTTGGCTTCTGTGACGTCCAGACGCTGGGCATTGCTGAAGGACGCTCTGCTGTTATTGCGTGACGTGAGCCTTCAGGATCGAACGTCGGGGAACGTGCCGCCATATTGGGATTGGCGCCCTGCCTCAGTGGCCTCAATTGCCAACCACGGTTTTGTTATTTGAAGCGCACAGAGTCTAGAAAGCGTTTTCTTCTAGTTTGATCTGCCTAACAAGTAAAACTGACACAGGATCACGCTCGGAACATTCCTGTGTACTAAAGAATAGTGTTCAGCATGCGTGTCGAAAGTTTTTTTTTTTTTTTTTCTTTTGGGGTTTTGTTTTTAACTCTGCGGTGACACGCACACCTTAAATTTAAAGTGCACCTCTAGTACGATATCAAGGAGTGATATCAAGGTTCTAGTATCTTGAGTGTTCGGTGATACACTCACCTCGATAATACTACAGGGAACAATTTTAATATGGCTTCAGCACGAGAAGTCACTCAACCTCCTCCATTCTTGGACAAACCTGGTAAACCAGTTATGCTATGGGCAGAGTGGTTAGGTTTATTTCAGAACCATCTAGTGGCTATAGATGCATCTGAATACTCACCTCCCCGAAAATTTGCTTTATTGTTTGGCAGTTTAGGTCTAGCTGCCCAACGCATTTTTAAGAGCTTAACGCCGATTCCTCCTCCTTCTGGGCAATCAGGAGACGGTCAATGGGACGTCTATTTAGAAGCAATTGCCAGATTAAAGAATCAATTTGAGGAATCTCCTAATATTATGCTTGAAAGGCATAATTTTTATAAGCGAAAACAGAAGGAGGATGAAAAGGTCGAGGAATACGTCTCCGCCCTGAGGGTTTTGGCAATTTCTTGTGATTTTGGTCCCCTACTGGAAAATTACATAAGGGATCAGTTTGTATTTAATTGTTCTTCGTCTAAAATTAAAGAAAGAATCCTTAGTTGCAAGAATCCTCCACTCTCAGAGGTAATAGACCTGGCGTTAAGCATTGAAAGATCTGTAATTTCAACCAAGGCAATGCTGTCGGAATCAATCCCTAAGGTGAACATGATTTCAGAAGAATATAACGAGGAGGGTTTGTATGCAATTGGTTCTAAGGATAAATCTTTTAAACCAATTCAGTCTAAAGTTCAGAATTTCTGCTACAGATGTGGTTCTAAATTTCACATAGGCAATTTTAGAGGCTGCCCAGCTTTGAGTAAACGCTGTTCCATATGTAAAAAGATTGGCCATTTTCAAAAGGTCTGTAGAAATCAAAAGAAACCTGTAAAGATAAGCAGTGTCGATATGGATATGTGTTCAGAGTCACTTGACAATCTTTTATTGACTCTTGACTTGGAGGATGAGCCAATTCAAATTAAGGGTCCGTTGTGTGAGTCTACCATCAACGGAATTAATCTGGAAGTCATGGCAGACTCTGGTTCACCTATCACCATCCTTCGAGACTCTACTTTTTATGAGAAATGGGGCAAAGGTATTAGTTTACTGGAGACAGATGTGAATCCCAAAGCCTTTGGTGAAAAGGATATTGAAATGTTGGGGTTTTTCATGGGCACCTTACAAGTTTTGGAAAGATCGATATGTACAAAAATTTATGTGGCAATTAAAGGAAAAAACATTGTGGGGTGGAAAGACCTGGCAAAAATGGGACTGTATTTAGTACCAGGTGACGAAAATCCCATAAGGGCAAGGGATTTGTCGATTTGCAATGTGGAGGAACTTAAAATCGATCGCAAGGATCTATTATACGAATTCAAAAATGTATTTAATGACAAAGTGGGCTTAGTAAAAGGTGTAGAACATAAGATTAGGTTATTACCTGGAGCATCTCCTGTTGCACATAGAGTTCGCCCGGTGCCGTTAAGCGTCAGGGGGAGCTAAAAATAATGCTAGAAGATTTGTGTTCACAAGGGATAATACAACCCACAGAGTCATCCCAATGGGTCGCTCCCATCGTTGTAGCTCGTAAAAAGACTGGCGAAATTAGGTTATGTGCGGATCTTAGGGGTTTAAATAAAAACATTAAAGTGGACTGCCACCCCCTTCCAAGAATCCACGAACTTTTAGCGAATTTGGGGGGGCCAAATGGTTCTCGTTAATCGATTTAAAATCCGCATATCATCAAATTCCTTTGTCCAAAGATTCACAAGAGCTGACAACCTTTGTTACTCCGTTTGGGGCTTACAAGTTCCTGAGGCTCCCTTTCGGACTGGCGTCAGCAGCCAGTGTGTTTCAAAGACTTATGGATACCTTATTTAAGGATTTGAAAGGGGTCCAAGCTTATTTGGACGATATTTTGATTTTTGCAAAAAGTCTGGAGGAACATAATGTATTAGTGAGAAAGGTTCTGTCACTATTAGGAGAACGAGGTATGACAGTCAGAGAGGATAAGTGCAAGTTTGGTGTAAACGAATTAGAGTATTTAGGACACACTATATCAGAGGCAGGAATTAAACCAAAATTTTCAGTGGTCAGGGCTTTAAAAGAAGCGAGGGCACCTTGTGATAAGGATTCTCTGCGGTCATTTTTGGGGCTTGCAGAGTATTACGCAAGATTTGTGGTCAATTACGCTCAAGTGGTGGAGCCACTAAGAACTTTATTAAAAAAGGGTCATAAGTTTGTGTGGTCCAGAGAGTTGGATGAAACTTTCGCTAAAGTGAAGGAGCTGATTGTTTCTGCACAAGCACTTCACGCCTTTAGAGATGATTGTACCTCAGTCATTTCGGTGGATGCCAGCATGAATGGTTTAGGGGCAGTGTTAAGCCAGGAAGTTAATGGTAAAGAACTAACAGTAGCTTTTGCTTCAAGGTCACTTAGACAGTTTGAGCGACACTATAGCACTATCGAACGTGAGGCTTTGGCTTGTGTTTGGGCTGCACAGAAATTTAAAATGTATATTTGGGGACGGAAATTTGTAATTTTTTCAGACCACAAACCCCTTTCGTTTATTTTCAGCAAGGTGGCTGGTAATAATAATTTATCACCAAGATTAACTAGACTAGTGTCTAAACTCCAGGAGTACAACTTCGAAATGAAACACATTTCTGGAGGGAGAAATTTTCGGGCAGATTGCCTTTCAAGGATGTTAATGGAAAAAGATGATGAGGATGATTTGATTGAGGAGGATGTAGAATGTGTGGCAGTGGTGGATACTATTGAGGAATGGAGTTTGAAAATTTCAGAGAATGAGTGGAAAGAGGCTAGCTTGAAAGATACAATTCTATCGAAAGCAATGGAATTTTCAACCAAAATCTGGCCCGAAGCAAGAAATTTGACTGGAGAATTGAGAAACTTTGCTCAAGTTGCAGATGAGCTGTCCGTAAAGGACCACATCCTTTTAAGGGGCGATAAATTTGTTCCGCCATCCGAACTAAGGAGTACAATAGTGAAAATGGCTCATAAAGGTCATTTGGGGATTACCAAAACTTGTATGAGAATTAAACTGCACTATTGGTGGCCTGGCATAGATGCACAGGTTAGGGCGGTGGTGAATAATTGTGAGGAGTGCTTGTTGTCTGATAAACACTGGAAAACTTCTTCTGCTCCATTACATCCCACCCAATTTCCTGCTTCAGCATGGGAAAAAGTAGGTTTGGATTTTTCAGGTCCTTATAATATTTTACCTGAAGGAATGAGGTATCTCATCCTAGCAATGGACTATTATTCAAAATGGATGTACTATAAATTCGTAGATGCGCCTGATTCTGACAATACCATTTTATTTTTAAAAAAGTATTTTTGTTAGAAGGGGCTCCTCAGGTTCTAGTAACAGACAATGGAACACATTTTGTATCGGAGAAAATGCATAAGTTTTTGGAATTGCAAGACATTAAGCATTTTAAAGTAGCTCTCTACTCTCCTTCTTCTAATGGGCTGGTGGAACGCGGTAACAAGATTATGAAGGAAGGGATTCAGACAGCTATTGCTTCAGGTCTTGATGTGGGAAAATTTCTCGAGGAAAAGGTGTGGAATTATAATACATCTCCTCATTGTACCACGGAAGTCACTCCTTTCGAGCTGTTAAGAGGTAGAAAAGCACACTCTACTTTATTTCCCTCTTGGTTAGACAAGAAATGTATAAATGTTACAAAAGAAGGGTCTGACAGGGAAATGTTGGTAAACAAAGTTAAAGAGAAACAAGATCACATGAAGAAAAATTATGATAAAAAGAATTATTTAAGGAATTTGGAGATATCAGTGGGTGACTGGGTAATGATTAAAAACCTTATAAGGTTTCGAAAGGGAATTCGGTATTTTCTAATCCAGTCCAAGTCAGCAAAACCAGCAAAGGAGCAGCTTTTTTGAATGAGAAGGGTTGGTGGAACAAAAGGCAATTAGTAAAAATGTCTCAAGAGCAAGCCAAGCTTGTTAGTTGTAGGAAAGACAATTTGGGTTCTGAAAGCTGTGGGTGGACACATTGGTTACAATCGGATGTGAAATCTGTACCTGTTTCCAGAAATGTAAATGTTGGTTCTGCCGGTGGTGATACCACCACTTCATTTAGTCGTTGCGGCAGGTTGAGGAGAGCTCCGGCTAGATATAATGAGTTCATTGCATATTAATTGTTAATGAGTTTATTCAATGTTAAATTGTTTATGATAAAGGGGGAGGTGATGTAGTGGTGATGTAATTGAATGGGGTTGGAATTCTGTATAGGTAATGTGGAGTGTATTGTTAGAATGAAGGACGTGGAGTCTTCCTCGGTTCGGGGTTCGATGGGCTGAGGCAGTTGCTGATCGGACTTCGGGCTGAGGAGGCGCTCCTTGTTGTGGGTGAAGTACATTACAATAAACTTAAAGTTAAACCTTAAGTAATGACTAAGTGAATCATTACACAAATACAAAATCCTTTTGAAGGTTGCAGCAATTGGGAGCAAATAACTAAAATATATTAAAATTGTGGGAAGAGAGGCGAAAGTGAGATTGTACATTATACTCCGAATCTCCAAAAACCACACTGTGAATGAATGCTTTAAGTATTGCAAATGAGCTTGTGATTCGTTTGCAGCACTTAACGAGTGTAAAATCAGATGTGTTTTTCGTCTGAACAATAAGTATGAGGCAGTGATGGTGCGTTGGCGGTCAGTTACAATTTGCATGCAACAGACCTTTGTGTTTGTTTGAGGAGTACAGGAGTTAGCATTCAACAAAACAATTCAAATTCGTGTAACTCATTTGGCCACACAATAAGGACCAGGAATGGATAACTAAAGTCAAGTGGGTTTATTACAATTTAGTAGTCAGTTCAAATCAATGAAATTAAGCATCTTTTAGATACAGAGTTCATAAGGAATCGTTAGTCGACATGGTAAATCCAGTTCAATAGCGTCAATATGTGAGAAGCGCAGCCACATAAGTACAAATATCAAAGTCTTAAAGTCCTCTAATCAGGGCTCTAAGTTTAGATTGAGGATGTTTAGAATGAAAAATCTCAAGGAAAGTTAAGAAATAGGATGGTGTTAAAAACTGAGGTTTCTGGTTGGCAGAGTATACACCCTGTCCAAACAGGAGGCACAGTCCTAGTCAGTGTAAGTCTGATACACAATCTAAATTAACCTGTGCTAACCCTATAGTAGCTTGGCACAGAGCAGTCTGTCTTAACTTAACAGGCAATGTGTACAGTATTTGTGCAACACTTAAATTGCAGTAACGGTGAAAACACAACAAAAAGACTCCACACCAATTTAGAAAAAGAGATGGTATTATTCTGAGTAAAACAAGACCACAATGACAATCTAATCAGTTGAAGTCGAGATATGAAATTTTAAAGATTACATTTAAAAACAGTGCTTAGAATTCAATAGTGCTCAAAGGTTACTTGAGGTTGCGCTAGACCGGGGTAAATCCCAAGTTCAGGCCGACCCCGATGGTGAGCAGACTGGCCACAGGACCCACGCAGGGCTTGCTGAAAAAGTACCTTGTACATACCAAGTGTTGGCGTCGAGGACTCCCTGCATTGGTTCCTATTCACACAGTCGGGTCAATGTGCCGGAGTCAAGCCTCGCAGTCGCTGTTGAAGGATCGGTGCTGCATTGAAGTCGAGCCTTGCTGTCGGTGTCGAAGGATCGGTGTTGCGTCGAAGTCGAGCCTCGTAGTGGCATCTGTGGATCTTCGCTTCGTCGGCGTTGAATCTTGCAGTCGGGACCTGCATTGTTGCAGAATTGGCACTGCGTCGGCGAGCACTGCTACAGCTCCAATCGGCACAAAGGGGTCCCTGCGTTAATGTTTGCAGAAAACAGCTGCAGAACCCACTTCTAAGGCCTAGGACTGGAGGGGGCACCTCGGGCAAGAGTAGGATACACAGATGGCTAAAGTCCAGCACCAGCATGGTTGCAAGACGTCTTTTGTGGCCCTGGGACTTCAGAGACTAGGAGGCAAGCCAACAAGCCCCTGGAGAAACTTGGGTTCAAGGATGCAGAAAACAAGTCCAGTCCTTGTCACTCCCAGGCAAGATGCAGCAGGCCAATACAGCGATGCAGTTAGCAAAGTGGCAGTCCCTCGTCCACAGCACAGCAATCAGCAGGCCAACACAGCGATGCAGTTAGCAAAGTGGCAGTCTCTCCTACAGCACAGCAGCTCTTCTTCTAGGCAGAATGTCCTAGGTTCCAGCAAAGTTCTGATTTGGGGGTGTCTGGGGTCCAGTACTTATACCCAAATGTGCCTTTGAAGTGGGGAGCACTTCAAAGAGGCCTTTGAAGATCATGAGGTCCCTGCCTTTCCTGCCCTGTTTCCAGACTCACTAGAGGGGGTATGCAGCTATTTGTGTGAGGGCAGGCACAACCCTATTCAGGTGCAAGTGTCAGCTCCTCCCTCCCAATCTACCTCAGGAAGGCCCATTAGCCTAGTGATGGGCCATCAGTGTGCAAACGTCACACCTCTTCTCCCTTTGTGTGACTGTCTAGAGGGAATGTACAAAGACCAGCTGTCACCCAACCCAGACATGTATTCAGAGACAGGCAGAGGCACAGAATGGTTAAAGTAAAAAAAATGCCAACTTTCTAAAAATTGCATTTTCAGACTTACAATTTAAAAAACACAAATTAAGGTGCAGTCGGATTTTAAATTGTGGGTCCAGATACATAAACTCAAAAACTCTATCTTTTCCCAGTTGGAAAATACACTTAAAAGATGGTTTACAGCATTTCCAATGTTAATCTATGGGAGAGAGGCCTTTCAGTAGTGAAAAATGAATTTAGCAGTTTTTCACAATCAGGACATGTAAAATTCAAAAGTACATGCCTATCTTTTAAAAACACTGCACCCTGCCCATAGGGCTGCCTAGGGCCTACCTTAGGGGTGATTGATATGTTATAAAAGGGAAGGTTTGGGCCTGACAAGTAGGTTAACTTGGCAGGTCAAAATTGCAGTTTAAACTGCACACACAGGCTCTGCAGTGGCAGGCCTGAGCGATGTTTAAAGGGTTACTGAGTGGGTGACACAATCAATGCTGCATGCCCACGAGTAGCATTTAATTTACAGGCCCTGGGCCCATATAATGCCCTTTACTGGGGACTTATAAGTAAATTAAAAATGCCAATTGTGGATAAACCAATGTTACCATGTTTTAGTGAGAGAGCATTTGCACTTTAGCACTGGTTAGCAGTGGTAAAGTGTCCAGAGTCCTAAAGCCAACAACAACGAGGTCAGAAAAAAGGGAAGAGGAAGGAAAAAGTTTGGGGGTGATCCTGCAGAAAGGGCCAGGTCTAACAGATGCTGAAGTAGGAAGGAGTCAGCATAGTGAGGGTTTCAGTAGACAACCTCTAAAAGGGAACAAGTGTTTAGCATATAGCTTTTAACTCTCAAGAATAGGGCAAGCAGAGAGGTCTGTACCTCTCTAAGCCTAAAAGGGATCTCCCCTAAACTCTAACCGCACATACATTACTTAAAAAACACATACATTCTCATAGGTCGATCCTCACAACATCCTTCCAGGAACCAATAGAATTGCACTTCATGTGCACAGTGGCAACATTCCCAAATCTTTTCATCCCACAAAACCTGGATATCACGCGGCCTTGGATAGAACACCATTGCTGATATACGTTGAATAGACAACTTCTCCAATTCCTTAGCTCTTCATGTCACTGCCAATATTTTTTTCTCAGGCCTCACTACTACTAATGCATGCTACTCCTTTCTCTAACTAATGAAGCCTTGGATCTGCATCTGCAGAGGAGAGAACATGCAAGACACCCAAATGCATTTCAAATTCTAGCCTAGTTAAATTAGCATGTTTAACACTAAAATGTGCACTTTGACTACATGGTTATAGGTGCACGTATAACTTCAAAAAAAATTCAGCAATGTAGATGTAACTTAGGTAAATGAGTTCCTGCATACATTGTAGAATGTACTTCCAAATAGATAAAACATAACTCGAAACATAGGTGAAAATACGCATGAGAACTACATTTCTTCATGGTTAAGCTAAACATTAATGTACAGCATTTATGAATCTCTAGCTTCTACAGTGACTGTAATTCTGTAAGGTAGTTGAATACTTCACTTATCTTTAATAAAGTTAGGCACACAGAATATATGATGCTAAGTGCATGTAAATATTGCACGTCTGGGATGTGTAAGTGTGGAGCGGAAATTGTGCTACTCCAGTAGTGTGTAAAAATAATGCATCCAGCAGTTGTCTGGCTGTTCCTGCAACCACAAAGATTCTACTTGAGAATAGACCTTGTATTTATTAGCATACACTCAGAAAACACAACATCGTGATTGAATCAGTCTGTAGAGGGCTACCTGGCTTGAATGTCTCTCAGTTTAACTGAGTATTCAGAGTAAAGTGTAACTAGCACCGCGGCGGGCAAGCAGCCTTTGACCCGAGTCAAGTAGGCGAGCTGCAGAATATTCTAAATCAATAAAAATTAAGGTCTGTGTTTGAGTCATTAGGAAACAACCGAACACTCCAGCCACCCAACCCGGAGATTGTTCATCTGTGTATAGTAAGTCGTCCCTCACAATAGTGAGTGCTGAAGAAGTTATTTGTGCTACAGAGTATGGTGGAAGAATGTCTGTATGCATACCAGGCATCTGTGTGGCTGGTTAGCATGCCTGGAATGGTGCCTCAAACATTTTTTACACAGAAGATGCCTGTGCTGTGCATCCTGTAGAATTGCTATAGCCAATTCCCTTAACATCCAAATTTGAGATCTCCTCAAAACTAGTCAGGAATGCGGGAAAAGATTTAGCTTGGTGGTGGTGGAGTGTGTAAGTCTGTGGGATGGGAGACTCCAAACATGTATCATTAAAAATATGAGGTCTTGAGGACAATGGCATGAAACAGAGAGTGCTTTCCCAGTGAAAGTGCCATGAGGCAGAATCTTGTGTGCTGTTTACTTAAATAGTAAAGTATACAAAAAGTGATGGATGCAATACTTAAATTAATCTCAGCCACTGGTAATCACTCGGGCCGCATCCCAGTCCATTGTTATTTTGCACACCATGCCACCTCAGTTTGGACCCAGCTATTGTGCAAACCAGTCTTCACCCTATTGCTGCAGCTGATTCCCTAAGTGTGAGGGGTATGCCCAGACATGGGTCCTGTGCTCACTTTACCACTGTAATCAAGCTATACCTGGCTGATGAGCCCTTATCAAATGTGAAACAAGTCCTAGGTTGTATGTATTCTGGTTCAGCGAGGACCTGGTTTGGCATTTCTGGCTTGATTGTTCCCATTGTAGCAGGGTCAAGACTGATTTGCATACAGCTGGGTCTAAAATGAAGTGGCATGGTGGGCGAAAAACTATGGATTGGGATGCAGCCCCAAGCGATTGTCAGTGGCTAAGATCAATTTGAGCATTCCATCCGTCACCTTGATGCAGCTGATGCCCTCATTGCAACAGGTATGCTCAGACATGGGTGTCATGCTCACTGTGCCACTGGGATCAAACTTTATATTGCTGATAAGCCCTTATCAGGGCAAAACCGGTCATTGAAACGGCCCTTATACACATTGTTGATTATGCGTTAAAAATGCTGGATTACAATTAATTTTGCCTTCTCATCCTCCTCGACCTCTCGTCAGCTTTTAATACTGTCAAACATGACAGCCTCCTAGACCATCTAGAATGCAGGATGGGTCTATCTGGGTCTGTTTTAAACTGGTTCGCATTTTTTCTCCGCAATAGAACGCAAAGAATCAAGGTCAATCAGTCCCTGTCCAATTCCACACCGGTCACACTAGGGGTACCACTGGGGTCCACGCCCTCACCCATTCTCTTCAACCTGTGCATGGATACTTTAACAGACATCTTGAAATCATCTAACATCCATTATCACATGCATGCTGATGACACCTAACAGTACCTGAAATTCTCTTCCCTAAGGATATCAGGTCCCTCAACACCTCTAACGACCTCAAACTAAACACCCTCAAAACAGAATTCCTCCTAATTGCCCCACCCAAGCAGTCTCCTGTTATTGAAGGGTATTTGAAACAACTAACTGCTTTTAACTACGTACCACACATCATAGATTCTGCAAGATCACTAGCAAATAACACTAGATAAGAACCTGAACATGCAGGAGCACATCAGCACTGCCATCAGAGAAGCGAACATCCAAATGAGCATCTTAAGAAAAATTAAGCCCTTCCTACCCCCTGATGAATTCAAGCCTGCTGTTCAAGCCCTAGTAATCTTCAGGTTTGGATTATGAAAGTGCAACCCTCTGTGGTTTACCGAAATATAAGTTGGCTCCCCGAAGGGCCTCTCTTAGCTCTGCGGCAAGGCTCATCACTGCAGCCCATATAGGTGGTGGATCCAATTACGCCCTGTGCCTAAAACTCTAGATGTTAGGGACTGCTTTAAGTCATGGTTGATCCTCCCTGCAACAGAATTGCCATCGGGCCAGTATGGAGAAGAACAATGCACCAGTACACCCAGGGATGCCATAATATGCCAGTACACTTTAGCAGTGAAAGCCTAGCCCTGTGCGAGTGGAATGTACTGCATGCATGTGTCCCAATAAAGACTTGCAGGTCTTTAATAACAGCGCGAGCATCAGCCGAACGTTGTGCCAAACTTGAGGAACCTGGAGCAAGAATTAACTGCAACTAAGATAAATTTAAACGAGGTATCCGAAATCAGTGGACCACAGTGGTCCAAATAAATGCAGCTGAAAAGATTGTTGGAAATTAACAGGTGTCTGTAGTGTATGAGCCTGTTAGAAATTGGATTTCTGGTTGGCTAGGGCATGCGCCTAAGCCAGGCAGAAACCACCACTCTAGTCAGGTTAAGGGAGCTACACGCTGAAGATAACCCCTGCTCACCCCCTTGGTAGCTTGGCAGAGCAGTCAGGCTTATCCCAGAGGCAATGTGTGAAGCGTTTGTGCAACATACTCACACAGCAGCGACACACTAGGCACACCACAAAAGAAACTCCATACAAGATTATATAAAAATAGCCTTTGTGTTATCCATAAAATACACTAGAACACAATCACATATATACACTGTGCCACCAGGCACTTGTCATGACTTCACAGGTATTATATAAACCAATAGGCCAATCGGACCATTGTCATAAACATCACATACATCACAGGTAGTGAGGACAACCAGTAACTACTGGTAAGAGTGCACTTAGTACACCACATTAGGCATAAACCTCTGCCACAGTGCACCAGAGTAAACACTTGTCACAGTACACATATAAATCATAAGCAGGGCAATGTGGTAATTACCCCTAGATTGCATGCATCAGGTACCTCATACAACACAGTATAACCATAGTCCACCATGCGCCAGAGCAACCACTGTACAGTTGCACACCTTAGAGGCCTTATGCACCTCGTAAATGATTTACCCTGCGTAGGCTCCCGGGCTACCTGCCCGCCTACTGCAGGGAATGTGGCACGTCCACTTCGGGGCCTCCGTCGAGGTCTCACCCTCCTCTGGAGCCCAACACCGCAAGCACGGGCGGGGGTGCAGCTCACCCTGTCTCCATCAATGGAGAATGCCCCCGGTGCTGAAGATAAGGTTGCAGCTACCCAGGACCATGCAGGCCGGCTCGGCTGTGACCGGGCTAGAAATGCAGAGCACTTCCTAATTAGGGGCTTCGATCAAGGTCTCACCCCGAGCTTCCAGCACCTGTCGGCAGGAAAGCCCCTCCTGGGTCTCTTGCTTGTAGCTTCCTGGTGAGAGCGGCCCGCCACTTGCGGTGCCGTCCTGGCGCCTCACCTCACCGGCCGGTGGCAGGAAGACTCCGGTCGAGCCAGGTTGGGCCAGAAAACCACAGAGCTACGTCTCCACCCCTTTCACTGGCCTCCGGCGGCTCACATCAGATGGGAGCCCGCTAGGCTCTGCTTCCTCCCTCGGGTGTGCGGCCCTGCTTGGCCCCGCCCACGACCAGGCTCGGCCACGCTGCCCTTCGCTCCTGCCTGCTGGGCAATGCTTGAGGTTCCTGCGGCGCTCGCTCAGCTGACGAGCAGCCGCATTTGGTTTCCATGAACGGCTTTGGCCTCGGGCTGCAAAACCCAGCGCTCACCATGCGCGGTCGCAAACAAGAGCGCTTTTTCACGCTTGTTCTGTCAACCCACGGAAGAAGGGGGAAAATGTTCCCGTCCCTGCACAGCGCTCCACACGCGCTTCACCAGGGCAATAATAGGAACATGAAGCGCTCAGCCTGTCTCCCCCCTGGAAGGCACACACAGGGAGCAGGCAGCGCTCTTCTTCCAGGCATCCACAAGGGCAGGGCTAGGCACAGGCAGGCCAGCACGCAGGGCCTCCCAGCAGAGGGCAGCCCCTCCAACCGCCTAGCAGGCAGCAGCTGAGTCCCACCACGGTTTCTCCTGGCAGAGTGCTCTTCAAATCCAGTTCCCAGTAAGTTCAGTTCAACAGACATGGGGTCACAGCCCGAGTACTTATAGTATTACAGTCTTTGTTCTCCCCCTGGCACACGCTCTGAGCCCAGTCCAAACCAGTTGTGGGGGGCACTTTGCAAGTGCACAACAACCTCCATTGTCAGTGTAAGCCCTGGCCCTAGACACACCACAGGGGGGCGGAGCCATCATTGTGGAAGGCAGACACAGCCCTATTCAGGTGCAGGTGCTCCTCCCACCACTCCAAATGCAGACCAGGCCTATTCAGCCTAGCGCTGACTCATCCAGACTCTCTGGAGCCACTGCACCTCCCCAGCCCCTATCACTCCAAAGCCAGACAGCCAATACACATCCTAGCAGAGCACTAAAGACACATAGCACACAGAAATGCCCACTTCTAAAAGTGGCATTTCTAAAATAGTAATAATAAATCCACTTTCACCAATAAGCAGGATTTATCACTACTATTCCAAACATACCAAACTTGATCACGCTACCCCTCTCAGATCAGAAATTACCACTGAAGCACATTTCAGGGAATCCCCAATGCATTCCTATGAGAGGGCAGCCTCACAGCAGTGAGAAACCAAATAGGCTGTTTGTCACTACCAGGACATGCCGCCCAGTTAAGGCACATGTCCTACCTTTTACCTACACCACACCCTGCTCATAGGGCTAGCGAGGGCCTACCTTAGGGGTGACTGATATGTAGTAAAAAGGGGAGTCACAGACGTGGCAACCACTTTATGTGCCCCGTCAGAGCGGCAGTAAACTGCGCGCGCAGGCCCTGCAGTGGCAGAGGCCTTAGACCGGTTTGAAAGGCTACTATGGTGGATGGCGCAAGCAGCGGTGCAAGCCCACCAGTAGCATTTAATTTACTGGCCCTGGGTATATGAGATACCACTGTACAAGGGACTGACAGGTAAATTAAATATGCCAAACAGGTGTACATCAATCTTACCAGGTTTACCATAGAGAGCACATGCACTTTAGCACTGAACAGCAGTTATAAAGTGCCCAGAGTCCTAAAACCACCAACAACATGTCAGAAAAATTACAGGAGGAAGGCAAAAAGTTCTGGGATGACCTTGCAAAAACAGCCAAGTCCAACAGAGCCACAGTTAGAAGCTTTAATCCGTTGACAAATCCCACAACACAGGACATATTTTTTTGGCCTGTTGGTATAAGCCGTGCCATCAATAACGTTGCTGTAGCAGTGAAATTGTGGCCGCCACACCAGCATGTGCAAAAGCAACACCTTCATGTGCAGCTATCACTAAACCTAGTCTGCGGTCTTGGTTGGGAATCAAACAATTGCCAACTCATGGAATAGTTACAAAAGGAATGTTTTGTTTACTTAAGTGGAAGGTATATTTAGAAGGAAAGCCTTTAGGTTGTCCTGCGTTTCTCATATGGCCCATTGTCAATTTTCCTATGTTAGCCTAATCATGCACGTTGTAGGCCGCTTTGGTTTTGCACACATTACTAAATGACACGCTTGCCTTTGTGCCACATTATATTTTCAAACTGAACCAGCACATGTTTTTGTATTTTATTGTTTTCCTGGGATTTAGTCTGAACAGCCTAGGCAAGGTCAAACAACATTGTCCCTTGTTATTCTCTCTGATCAGACACTAGCACCTAGATATAATAAAGGAATGCATCTGCTGTTTTTGAAAACACATATCTTGTCATATAACTGAGGACAGGGGTTCTCTTTAAAAACACACACGGAGCGAAGGTCCTGAGATGAGAGTGCTGCGTCAGCTGGGATGTAGAACATCCACCTATGTATGCTAAATTAAGGGACCCGCCACTAAACCCAGAGATCTATATTATATATATATTTTTATTTTTAGAGTTTTATATAGTGCGCACGTGACTTGACCCGAATCGGGTATCAGAGCGCTTTACATAGCACCAGTTGCATTACATGAGGACACATTCATTTTTGTTAGGCACGGGGAGATTAAGTGATTTGCCCAGAATCACAGGATGTTTAGCGTCATTGCCGAGACTCGAACCCAGTTCCCCAGATTCAAGGTCGACCGCCCTAGCCGTTAGGCCAACTCCTCTCCCCAATCTCCTCTATAACCAATTTGCTTCAGTAGTACGGGAGAGGTTAGGCAGATCTGTCAGATAACATGACAGGGTTTTTCATGGTATTCAGTTTATTAACCATGCTGATGATATTATTGATATGTATTTGTTTTCCAATTGTGGCACAATTATTGCATCTTAGAGCACAATAGTTTAAATAAACATTGTAAACTTCGTTTGTGTCTCTTTCTTATCATAATGTGGACACGTACGAGTGAGAGAGCAAAAGGGTGTGTCCTGTTACCATGATCCCTGAGAGGGTCGAGAGTGTTGTGTTCTGGGGTGCCAAATCACTTGTCTCTCTCTGGAAAGGTTAGGTGGGCAAGTTAGGCATAATAGCTAGTCGGACTCGGGCTCATCGATACTGTGGTGGTATGGTGACTCAGTCCCCTACATACTGATGTTCTATGTTCCGAAGCATAGTTCTGTTCCTAAGCAGAATTCCTGCAATATGGCTCTGCCAATGTTTGGTCAGGTACTTATTTGCGGGAACCATGAGTAGTGCTTGTCCACAATACCCTCGCACCTTTTACTGGAGATGTCCGTTGTGTTGTAGAATTATTCTCCACAGTGTTTAGGGAGTACCAAATTCTGCAGTTTTTTCAAGCTTGAATATTAAAAGGTTAGAGCCCAGGTTGTGTTACACTTTTGATCCATCTTTGCTTTTAAATGGCGCAACCTATAGCTATTTTGGCCAACTGACGACCGGCGGTCTATGCACATTTAACAGAACATGGAGTCCCTAATGCAGGTGCTCCTGTAATCTATCTTTGTAGTAGAAGCAGATGCTGCATAACACTGTGAAGTTTATTATTCTTGGGTCAAATTTCCAGCTGTGGATGCTAACACAAACACTTTTCATGAATACATTGTCCCACAGGCACCTGCTGCATATAGACCTTATGCACTTGTTGAAATTCCTCTTACGGTCTGGAAACATCAGACTTGGTTTAATGGCGCCCTTCCCCATGTGCCTGGGCCAGTTCAAATGGGCCCACTCAATAATGAGGGGGCTACTTGGCCAGCATTAGCTGGATATACACTATACCCTGATTTAAGCAATCTAAATCTTGTGCAAACTCGTGGTTTGTACAATGTTCTTTGCGTCTTATACAGGTGCCTAACTCAGTTTATTTTGCGTACATTGTTAGCTGGTCCAGTGAGACTTGGCCTTCCAGCGCAAGCCCAATTGCCTGAAGCGCCTGTTATTAGGTCTGTAATTGTTCATTCAGTTATGGGCAAAAGACCCACTAATCGTGAGGAAATTCCATTTTGGATTGCCCAAAAAATCTATCGACTCAAAACTGTGTTACCCCTTACGGGACCACAAGACAAGCACAGAATTTTAACTATGTGCTTACACACTCAATCAATCAATCAATCAATGAGGGAATTGTGAAGCGCACTACTCACCCGTGAGGGTCTCAAGGCGCCCACTGGGATGGTTCCCACTCTTGGAGACTGTAACACCTTGGGGCCATTTTTTGCTACTGTCTATACTATCTGTCAAGGCACTCCCTTGATGGCCGTTTCCCCAAATGTTCTTAAATCAGATACAGAATGAACATGGGGCAGGTCCTGCCCTAGATTTAGGGATGAAATTAATGGGCAATTTTCCTGTGGTCTCCGAAATGATTCTTTCTAATGTTAAAGGTGAAGCAGCATCACTAGCTATACGCCAGCGACTTATAGCGGTGGCAGTAGCCAACCGCAAACGTGAGTTGCCTTTAATTATTGCTAATGTTTACACCTCTTTGGGATGCAACAATTTGGGAACCAGACCTTTAGCGCCACCACTTGGCAAACCTAATACTGACAAGGATACCAGACCAGAGTTTGCTAAAAACCCATGGGATAAATCTAAACAACAACAGGAAGGTAAACCTCACAGAGGTTCTCGACCCCCGGAGTCCTCTGAGAGGCAGTACGATTTTCATGATTGTACTAAGATCAAGACTCCAGACAGGAATCAGGTTCCTGATACACGTACTCCTCATTCCTTTCTGGAATCGTCTGACCAACAGTACGACAGAGGTGGACGATCTGAACACAGACAGGAAGAGTACGTGAAACCGAAAAGGGAGACACAATGCTTGTCTGACATGAAGATAAAGAAGAAGGACAAGACTCCTCAATATAAAGCCCTGTTTCTGAAACATAAAGTAGCGACTTTGACTGTTAAATATGCCACGGACAGTGAGAACCTTCCTCCTGCACAGGAGTTGGGCAGTGGCTCTCCTTGACAGTGCAGCAGAAGTCACCATAGTACGCCGGAATCTCCAAGAGTTTCTGGTAGCGAAAGCAACTGATACCTTTGTTATAGTTGACATTGCGGATATACGCGTTGCCCCAAAAGATAGATTATATCACTTAGATATTCAAATTGAAGATGATGTTAAACTCACAATTAAACCAATCTTCTCGGAAAATGTAACTTTGTCCTATAACACTCTCTTGGCAGAGGTTGATTGGCCCCCACCATTTGTACTCGCATCCCCCCAATGAGAGGATGGGATTCTTCGTTCTTTTTCTGCCCTTGTCCCTGACGAGGTTAAACAAGCTTATGCAGCAGAATGGGCCCTTGCATTGGACCCTGCACTTTATTGCAATCATGTTGGCTGGGATAAGGATTACCCATATCATATTATACCCATACGGTCCACCCCACAGGTGCAGCCACAATATCTCATTAAACAGGAAGCTAAAGCACCCGTTAAAGAAATTCTTTCCCAGTTGGAGTACCAGAGAGCAACTGAACCCTGGGTCTCTCAGATGAATAATCCTCTTTTTCTTCTTTTAAAACCGGCTCATTCCTATTGCATTGTCTTAGACTATAGACATTTACATAGTCATGCACGCACATTTGCAGTACAAAATGCACACAGTGCTGCACTCATCAACAATGTAGTCCGTAAAAAATATAAAACCTCATTGGATATTTCCAGTGGTTTTTTCAGTCACAATTTTCTCCTGAGAGCAAGACTGGTCTGCTTTTAGCACCCTAGACTTTCAGATGCTCTACGCATGTCTTCCTATGGGCTATAAGACTAGCCCAGGCATTTTTGCAGCAAGAATTGTGTCGATTCTTCATGATATTGACCCTGAAGTTTTATTCTACGTAGATGATATCTACTTAATGGACGATGAATTAAATCACCACTTGGCCAGAGTAGATCGCATAATATTGGGATTTGCTGAACTCGGCGACAAGTTCAACTTTAAAAAGTCTAATTTAGCTTTTCTAAGTGTCCTTTTCCTAAGATATGAACTTACGAATGAGGGAAAGAGTCTTGTCCCGCATTTTTCTTTAGAAATGTGCACAATTGCAACCTCCAAAAACACTCAAAAAGTTGCAGTCCCTGCTAGGATTTCTGAATTTTGGCAGGACATATAATACCTGAACATGCACAACGCATAAAACCAATTTATGCATTGATACCCCCTGGTGTTTCCACTCCATGCTGGACATCAGAACATACAGATACACTCAGATCTTTACAATCTGATTTACTTAAAACACGCCACTTGCATACACGTGTCAATACCACGAACCTGGTCATCCGTATTTCACCACGTGCTATTGGATTTACATACATCACCTTTAATGAAGGTGAAGCACTGCCTATAGTATAGAAATCGTATTTATATTTCAGAACGGAAATGTGTTTTGCTTACACTGAAAAAATACTGACTGCTGTGTAAAAGACTATCCCTAAAGAAAGGCCACTTGCTCAAGGGAAACGCATTATTGTGGTTACTCCCGTGCCAGATTTAGAGGCTGTCACCATAGCTAGCATCCCTAAAGCTAAAGCCCTCCATCCCAGATCGATACAATGGGCTACATCCTTAACAGCTGTTGATGTGGACTTTGTCTTGGAATCTTCTTTACAGACACAAGAATTTCTAAAGTATGAGCATGTTTGTCCTTTGCCATCTACTGTTCTGCCTCTTGATCAGTATAAATGTATTATTTACACTGACGGTTCAGCTCAACCGGCTATAGGTTCTAAGCAGCAATTTTCAGCTGCATGTGCCATTGTTATTGGTGTTATGTTGAATGGCATTTTCCAACCTAAAACAACTTGCATGCAGTCTTTAGGAGACTACACTGTGCAGTTGGCTGAACTTAAAGCTTTTCTTCTTGCACTTGAGTATACTGATCCTGAATTCCCCACTCTTATTGTATGTGATTCATATTACTGTGTATAGTCCTTTAATGATAATCTACATTATTGGCAACAGAATGGATTCAGAGATTCAAAGGGTAGCACAATCAAGCATAAACTGCTTTGGGTTAAACTGGCGGACCTTGAGGATAGGTTGCCACAAACTCATGTAATACATACACTGAGTCATCAGCATGTGGGAGCACACGCTGTAGGGAATTCTCTAGCTGATGAAGGAGCCAAATCTGCAGTTGCCACAGCTACAGTAGCAGCAGTTGCATGCTCTAAAACTCATATAGATAACGATATCCTGGCTGCCGTAAATGCACTTAAAAACGGCTCCCTTTTACCAAAGGGTTTTCCTTCTAAATACTCTTATCATGTAAATGACCAGAATGTTTGTTTTGTCACATTCGTTTGATTCCCAACCAAAGACCACAGACATGCTTTGGTTGTAGTGGCACACGAAGATGTTGCTTCCGTGCAAGCAGGAGTGTCAGCCACAATTTGGCTGCTACAGAAACGTTATTGGTGTCAAGGCTTATATCAGCAGGCCAAAAAATATGCCCCATGTTGCGACATTTGTCAATAAATTAAAAGCTCCACCATGGCTCGTCCACTGCTGACTCGCCTCTTAATTTCCAGCAAGCCTTTTGGCTGTATTTATTTAGATCATTGAAGTCCATTGATTTTAGATACTGCGTTCAAATTTATTTTGGTTGCAGTTGATTCTTGCTCTAGATTCCTTTGGGTTTGGCCGCTACACTCGGCTGATGCTCGAACTGTTATTAAAGACTTGCAAGTCTTTATCAGTACTTATGACTGATGTGCATTCCATTCAGGCCAGGGTCCGCGTTTCGCTTCTAAAGCATACAGAGATTCAATGACTTCCCCGGGTGTACAGATGCATTATTCTTCTCCATATAGGCCCAAGGGCAATTCTATGGGGAAAAAATTTACCTTGACTGAAAGCAGACCTTCACGGCTAGATTATTAGGCATTGGGCGTGGTTGGTTTAACCACCTCTATGGGGTCAAACAAGCTCTTAATAACCTCCCTAAAAGATCTCTGGGTGGGCGCACCCTGTTCGAAGTACTTTTTGGCATCAAGATGTATGTTCCAGACCTTGACGGTCCAGACATTGTTTTGCTTCCACAACCTTTGACGTAGATAACCATTGTGCTGACTTACTGGACTTGCAAACGTTTTGTGACGCTCAATCAAGCAAACAGTTGCACACGTCTCTTTCACCAGCTGCAGACACAAAGCCTGACATTTCCAGCTGGATTCCAAAAATTGGAGATCTTGATTGAGAGAAGGTGGTGATTAACAAGGAGTTTGGTCCATCCTGCCGTGCTCCTGTGCCAGTCCTTGGTGTACAGGGTACAAGAACTGTGATCTTGCCACCGCTTCCTGGTTCTAAAGACAAATGCTTTGACTCCATCAAACATGTCAAATTATACCATGTGGCCGATTCTGAACAGTAAGCCACAAGGTGTTTGTGCTCCTAAAAGAAACATTCCTTTGCAGCCCCTGAGCTCCACTGATGCGGAAACTCCCAGGCTGGTGGGACGGGGGTGGGTGAGACTGAGTCCTCAACCGACATCACAACCGAAATGATGACTGTTTCTACTACTGCGTCTTCTACAGCTGATGTCCATTTACATACACTGATCCACCGTTGGTGGATCCATCTTTGATGGATTTTTCAAGTCCTGTTATTAAACCTGGGCCTCCGGTTTTTCAACCACGTACCTCTGGGTATTACATGGATCAAGATGATTTTTCTTCAGACAGTTCCCCAGCATGGATGTGTTTTTATTTCACGGCTGATATGCACTTATCTAGTTATACCTTGGATATATGTGTGGATCATACAATCCTTGGTTTTCCTGTTCATGTGGATTAGATTTGTGAGTGTTTTTTCCTGGTAATCAATGACCACTACCTCCCAGAATGTTCTGCTACAGAACTGCTCAACGGGTGCTGGCCCCTCATTCTTCTTTGCATAAACTTGTTGCTCGGATATGAATTTACCTTAAATAAATGAAAAGACAAGAGTCGTTTGGCAAAACAGGAACAAGTTGGTTTAATTAAACACTGCAGCCGGGAGAGCCTGAACAGAATACATCTGCTCAAAAGTTTTTGATGTACAAAGTATTTCCCATCAATTTATACAGTTTATGATGCACAATAAAACAGTTTTCTACATTACAAAAAAACATCTCAGTTGTAAATCAACAAACGCAGAAATCTAGGACACAGATGGCTGTCAACATCTGGGAGAGCTAGTGTGGGCCAGTGTGTATGTTTCCAGATTTCTGGCATTTGGAATGCGTGATCACTACGTGTGGTGTGCCTGTCGTGTCCTGATTGGTTGAGTTTGCCTATCTACATGTGGTATCTAGCTTTGTGGTATTTCTGGGAAATGCAAGCCTTTAGCCAAACGGGTTTTATTGGGCCCAGTTATCTTGGACTTGTATGTGGTGCAACTATCTATCTGTGGAATCGATCTGGGTTTTCCCTGAGTGAATGTTTGTCTTTGGTTTATGGGGGACCCCACCTGTAATCTTTTACTAGATAGGCATGGGTTGCAGGACCTGCCTGACCACGTATCTCCGACTTTGGGTTGCTGGAGAGGTCACCTTGGGTGAATCTGACAGCAATGATGCGAGTTCAACAGAGCACCTGAAAATAATATGGCAGCCACTGGTGAAATTTTGCATCTACATTATCAACATGGGGCATACAGTAGTCATCTTGTACATTGATATCGTTCTTACTGGTTTTAATGAGGTTATGTTTACTCTGGTCTGAACGTACATTTACATTGTTCTTATTCGCAACAATAATATTATTGTACAAGCAAGGATTATAATGTACATTGGTATCCTTATTGCTGATGTCGGCGCTGCTGTGCGAGCATAAGTTACTGTATACATTGACTTTTCATTAACGGGCATTGTGTGGGTACAAGCTGTGGCATACGTTCGCATTGAATTTACTGATATTGCTGTTGTCAGGCCTGCAAAAATCATGACATTCATTGACATTATTCAACTACTCTATCCTCCTCGTATGTTATGACAGTTATGTTATTTGAAAGAGTGTGAGTGTGTGTACTGTCAGTTTCTTTTTCCCTAGCTAATTTGTGAACTGCGTTTTTACAGCGCTTTTACAGCAAGAGTCCCTTACTTGTACGAAACCACATAACAGAAGTACAGCAATGAGAATTGGGGCGAATGTCGTAAATAATTTGGATACCCATAGGGGATCCATGAAAAATACTATGCAACCAGTCCTGCTCCGGGGCACTTCTCTCCTTCTTCATGTCTTTTTGTGGATGATGCAGTTCTTGGATAGCATAGGCTAATTACCTGTTATCCAGGTCATTCCCAGTGATAAAAGTACAACAGGAAGCACCAATCTTGGCACACACCCAATCGTCCATAGATGTCATTGTTGGACTTGGCCCTTTTTGCTGGGTCATCCCTAAACTTTTTGCCTTTCTCCTAGCCTTTTTTCTGACATGGTGTTGGTGGTTTTAGGACTCTGGGCACTTTAGCACTGCTGTTCAGTGTAAAGTGCGTGTGCTCTCTGTGTTACTTATGGTAAGATTGGTCTACACCTGTTTGGCCTATTTAATTTACCCGTCAGTCCCTTGTAAAGTGGTATCTCATATACCCAGGGCTGGTAAATTAAATGCTACTGGTGGGCTTGCAGCGCTGATTGCGCCACCCACCAAAGTAGCCTTTCAAACCTATCTCAAGCCTCTTCCATTGCAGGGCCTGTGCGCGCAGTGTTACTGCTGCTGTGACGTGGCACCTAACGTGTGTGCCATGTCTGTGACCCCCCTTGTACTACCTGTCAGTCACCCCTAAGGTAGGCCCTAGCTAGCCCTATGGGCAGGGTGTATTGTAGGTAAAAGGCAGGACATGTACCTTAAATGTGTGACATGTCCTGGTAGTGACAAACCGCCATTTTGGTTTCTCACTACTGTGAGGCTGCCCTCCCATAGGAATGCATTGGGGATTCCCTGATAAGTGTTTCAGTGTTAATTCTTGATATGCGAGGAGCAGCGTGGTCAAGTTTGGTATATTTGGAATAGTGATAATAAATGCTACGCAATGGTGTGCGCTGATTTATTATAACTATTTTAGAAATGCCACTTTTAGAAGTTGGCATTTCTGTGTGCTATGTGTCTGCTTGCCTGATGTGAATTGCATGTCTGGCTTTTGAGTGACAGGGGCTGGTGAGGTGTGTGTGGCTCCAGGAGGGGCAGGGTGAGTCAGCGCTAGGCTGAATAGGGCATCTGCATTTGGAGTAGTGGGATGAGTAGTCCCCTGACCCTCAATAGGATTGTGCCTGCCCTAGTGAATGCTGGCTCTGCCCCCCTGTGGTGTGTCTGATGACGAGCCCCCACCTGACAAAGGGGAAGAGGAGCCTTGTCAACAAAGTGCTCCAGAACCAGTTTAGGCTGGTTCCCCCAAGCCCTGTGCCAGGGCGGACAAAGAGGATATGCAATATAAATATAGGGGCTGTGACCCCATGAAGTTGTGCTGTTCTTGTGACTAGGGGCTTGTTGCTGTTGCTGGGCTCCAAGAGGAACTGCCACGAGGGACTGCCTCCCTGCTGGAGGGCCCTGTGGGCTGGCCTGCCTGGGCCCAGCCTTTGCCCCCTTTAACTTTCAGGACTCTCTGGGACTGTGGGCTTAGCGCCTCGTGAGCGCTACAACTTGATATCCTGGTGCCTGCTGATGAGGAGCGCCGGTTCTTTGCAGCGCTGTGCTGCGTGGTGATTACAAGGGTATCCCAGCGTGAGAGATTCCCCCGTGCTGCTGGGGAAGAGCGGGAGCCCACCCCGCATGGGTGCGTCTCCAGCGGGTGCCCAGCCCGCATTTCTGCATCTTTAAAGAGCGGGTGCCCACCCCGCGTATTTGTGCTCTCTAACGGGAGCCTACCCCGCATTGGTGCGTCTCGAGCGGGTGCCCACCCGCAATTGCTTTTATTTACAGCGGGAGCCCACCCCGCGTTTCAAGGGAGGAGCGGGTGCCCACCCCGCAATTGCTTTTTTTTTTAAGCGGATGCCTACCCCGCACTTTGCCGAGAGAAGACAGCGCCGCACCGGGAACGCGACCAGGAAGTCAGGCAGAGGTTGCCTGGTCTGGGGCGGAGCTTGTCCCGGAAGGAGGGCGGGAGCCTACCCCGACTCCGTGCCTGCAAGACGCGGCCAAGCTGTCTTGTTGCCCCAGGAGACCCGACCCGATCTGGAGAGGCCCGACCGGAGTCCCGAGGGCTCTCCCTGCCGAGCAGTCTTCTTCCCGACCGGCAGCAGGAACGAGGAGGAGCCTCGCAAGACCCCGCAGCAGACCGGAGAAGACCCGGCAGAGCCCCGGTGAGTGGAGGCTCTATGTTGCACATTGTTGGTGCCGATCGAGGCACATTGTCAGTGCTCATTGCCACAGCTGCCCCGACTGACAGTGGGCAGCTGCAACGTTGGGGCACTTGTCAATTAGGAGCCCCAGTGGGGGCTCAGTAGGCACAGAGGTGCCAGCGCCATTTTTCCTTTGGGGCACATTTGTTTTTAAGAGTCCCGGAGTGGGGCTCAGGCGGCACAGTGGTGCCAGGCCTGTTTCACAGCTGCAACGTTTGGGCCAGATCAGTTTAGAAGTCCCGGAGTGGGACTTTTGGGCATTTATTGTCTTTATTTGATTATTTTTTTTCTTTCTTAAGGAAAGGAGTGAGATACACTCCCCCACGCCCCAGCGCATTTGCGCACTTTGGTTTCTGCTGCATTGGCAGCAAAGGGGCCAGTGGAAGGACCACAGCTTACGCCCTGACTATCTGGACATAGGGCATTTGAGCCCCAGTAAAAGGCCAGTGTGCCTGGGGGGTCAGGTTTATGTTGGTAGGGCGCAAAGCCCATATTTGATGTCTACTGCATGCTATGATGTTTTAGGATGATGCCTATGGCGTAATATGTTTATGCTAATGAGGTTTGGGCATAATGTGTTTTATGCCTACTGTGATGCAGACATAATGTGTTTATGTTGCTAGATATAATTCTGAGGTCATTATTGTGCCAGTCGATACTGGTTGTGTTTTACATTTGCTACTTGTGCTTTGTGATGGTTCAAGACAGTGGCCCGATTGGCCCTGTCCTGTATATAGTCCCCTGTGAATATTGCCTAGTGCCAGTTGGCACAGTGTAAATGTGTGATTATGTTTCTAATGTGTTTATGATAATACAAAGGCTATTTTTGATATAACCTTGTGTGGAGTTTCTTTTGTGGTGTGCCTAGTGTGTTGCTGCTGTGTGTGTGTGTTGCGCAAACGCTTTACACATTGCCTCTGGGATAAGCCTGACTGCTCGTGCCAAGCTACCAAGGGGGTGAGCAAGGGTTATCTTCAGCGTGTAACTCCCTTGCCCTGACTAGAGTGGTGGTTTCTGCCTGGCTTAGGCGCAAGCCCTAGCCAACCAGAAATCCCATTTCTAACAGTCATCAAGTCCAACACATACCGATGTTGCATCACCATAAGGCGGATGGCTCTCAACTTCTCTTTGATAGCATTAAGGCCGAGCTCAGTACTGTTTGAGTTTCATCATTTCCCATCTGGTTATCTGTAACCAGCGGGCCTTGGCTTGTGTTTGCTTGGTAAAAAATGGTATTGATCCTCCGGCGTTTACTTGAGCTTTTGTGAACAGTCTGAATTCTTCTGGCATGTCCTTGTACTGAGCCAAGCCAAAATACTCGGCAGGTCTTCTCCTTCCAGCCTGATGCAACAGAGTTGTTTTCTCCTGTAACGGATGTTGAGACAACTCAGACAGATCTTGTCCAGGGATAACCAGGGTTGGGGTGTGTATGGTCACGAGGGTGCAGAGGACATGCCATCCGGAGACAAGCTGGGTGTAGGCAACGCCCCCACATTGCCAATACAGATCCATCAATGCAGAGGTGCCCCATTGCAGGTCCGGTATACACGTTATCGTACTGCAATTCTCATTGTTGCCCAACGGTATGGTTCCTTTGCCTCTGAAACATAAAGAGTACAACGTACGTTTCTGTACAATTAGGGTTTGCCCCTTCCCCTCCAACCACGTGTACCTATCGATCTCGCTATCCCAGATTTCCTGGCGCAGGGCGTCTATGCTGGTGTTGGACCCTCCCCATGGGACTTATTCCCCTGCTTGATTGAGATGAGTGGCCCTGCACTGGAATTCCATGTCTGGCGTCCATTGATCGTTAACGAAGGTGGCCCCAATGATGTTAAGGGCCGCCCTTTGACTGCAGATGGAGGCGGGAGCAGACATGTTTGTAAACTGGTGCGGTGGTCTTGCTACCTCAAGGCAGTCCTGCCAAGTACCACACATCAGGCGTTAGACTACCGCATTTCAGTGTGGTGCTCCGCATCACCGCACTGAAATGCATTGTCACGCATAATGCATAGTCTCAGCTGTCACAGAAGCGCTGCAAAATAGTGTGTCTGTGGCAAATGGCAGCGCACGCCTGTGGCCTGCGCAGGCTGCTTCGCAGGCTTGAAGCCTCCCAGCACCTCAGCAGGCTCACAGTCCTGCTACAATGTATCTTTGAGATTCCTGCAGCGCTGTGGGGCTCTGTGTGAGTCAGACAGACTGACGTCACGGCCCAGGCTGTGTAGTGCCCAAAAGCTGCTAACGAGACAACCGGGGCCTGCCCCAGTCAAGTTATGTGTCACAACTTGGCTGTGGCACCGCAGGGGGAGGTGATGTCACGTTCTGCTGCCAGGGCACGCATGGGGAGTTAAAATTTGTAATGAACTTGGAGGTGGAGGCAGGCTGCTCACTGGTTTGCGGGTGCTCGGCTGGCTCACAGCACTGCTGAACGCACCTGCTGCCCGCCGGACCGCCAGCACTGTGGGACAAAATAATTATGGCCGCCGGCGAATAATTATTTCTGAGCCGGAGCCCAGGCCGGCCGAGGGAGAGTGCTGCAGCCAGTGACGTCACCATCACAGAGTCACACCAGTTGCAGCGGGAGGTGCAGGCAGAGTCGTGGCTGCTTCTCTTCACAGCTGTCCAGCTCTCTGCAGGACAAATAGGCCCTTTCCCTGGCCATCCTCTAACCGCACACTTGAGCTTTCAAAAGCTGAGTAAAGTGGAGACAACAGCCGCAGAGATTGAACCATCAAAATAGGGAGCAGGACAAGCTGGGTGAGTCTGCCCCCTCTCCGTCTCTTCTTACAGAGCCACCAGCAGCATGTGTGCTAACCTGATATACTAGCATTTGGTTCAGTTTAGGAGAGGTGAGAAAGGTCTCTGTGCATGCGTTGCAAGAATTTAGGAGAGCATTTGTACATTTTTTGTTCCAGAGGAGCTCAAAATCACCCTGGCTAAGGAAAGCTTTTACAAAAATATAAAGGTACGTAACTTGAAAAGCATTTGTAGAATGTAGAATCATCTTTGGGAGAGATGTCTGTCGTCTGGGTCTGCCTTTTGTTCTTCATTGTATGTGGTCCAATGTCAGGTGGCTGTTGTCTGTGCTTTGGTGTCTGATGTTTGTTATCTGAGCACCCTGGGGTGTTTTCGTCTTGGTGTGGTGCAGAAAGAATGTCTCTTAAAAACGAAGTCACAAAAGTAATTTGGATTCAGAAGTACTTGAGCAACTAGACTTTTGAAAGTCTTTTGAGAGTTCGGATTAGAGGAATGGCGGGTTAGAGCAACGTTTTTGCACTTACAGTTTGATCGTGGTCCTGTAGGATAAACACATTTGTTAGGCAATTTATTGGAACATTCCTGTTTCATCTGTAAAATGATCCTGCATATGGTGCTACTAGGATGCTATATGGTTTTACTGGGGAGTGAATTTTCCTATCGGGATTGGACAGAGGTGATAGACTTTTTAATGGCATTGGTGAGATTTTTAAGGTTATTAAACTAATTTAAGTGAGCGTTAGAATTTTGGGAACGACTGGGGATTTTTAAACTAATTTTAATGTGGTTCGTAGTATGGGTTTCTCCCCCCTCTCTTTGTTACGGCTAGAGCAGTATTTTCTCTGCAAGCTATTCTATTCAGAGTGCGATGTTTTAGACGGTGCTAAGATTTCCTTTTGACCTAACTGGGCTACGTGCAATTTTGAGGAGAGGCGGATGTTTCTCCCCAGGCTTCATGCTTTCTGCCATCAGTCGTTCTACGTCTGGGCAGTCAGGGAACAGCTCCCTTAGGGCGGTCCAGATTTGGTGTCTGAATGAATTAAATACAGCCACGTCATGCTCAGTGTTGGTAAGCGTGACTACGGGGATGCAAGCTCGGGAGAACACTGTGTCAGTCTGCTCCCAATGAGGCTGCTGAGCAGACGTTTTACATCACCTATGGCTAAGTTTATACCTGCAGTGTTCTTTTCAAACATGAGATGCACTTTCCTGCCCCATCCATCAATGGGGGCAGCTTATTCCTGGGCCCTTCATTGTCCATCTGTGCCCAAGGCACATAGATGGTTCCTGCTGGTCCATTCGGGAGCAGCGGACAAATCCTGGCTCGGGGCAGCTCTGTTGGCTTGTCCTCAACGTAGCGCTCTCCGACACTCCTGCATGTAATGGTAGTTCCATTTTGGATCTCCCACTACGTGCCAGATGCAGTCTATTGCAATGGCCATATCCTCAGGTTCGAAGGAACCCTTCTCTGGCCAGGGGCGGTCATACTGGCGGCCCTTCCTTTTGGTCCAGTAGGCCAGTAGATGACAAAAAGGCTGTGTAAAGGCCTCGCCCTTTTCTCTGGATATTATCTCTCTAGGTGTTCGTCTGTTTCCCCAGTGTATCTGGGGGGAGCAGCGGACGTCTTCATCGTCGCTCTCCTCATGCACGAGTAAAGGGGCCATGTTGCCCCTTCTATGTCTCAATTGTGTCTCAGTCAGGCTTTCCTGGCTACTTATTACCTGGGCAGCCCCTCTCCCCCTTCGACGGCCTGGTGAGGTATGGGCCTCCATTGGGGGTCAACCTCCCGACTCATCCCTGGTCTCATCTCTATATGGGGCCCAAAGCCCGAGTTCCTGTTCCCTCCAGGGGAGTGGGAGTTGTCCCCTCCCCTTGCTGGACTTCCCAGGCGAGAGCTCTCTCTCTTTCCATCCTTAATTCTTACCTTACTCTACCTCCAACCTGCGCTTCTTGTTCGGTCCGGACCGGTTGGGTCACAGCCGATGGGTGAGAGGTTGAACTCTGAGGGGGCTTGGTACCCTTGTGAGCTGGGGGTCGATGGTGCCTGGGCTGGCGGGACCTTAGATCCTCTTCCCTGCCTAGCGGCTTGCAGCCTTCTTGACTGGTGCAGTACGCGGAGCTGGGTAAGCCTGATAGTTTGTCACTACCGGCTTGGCTGACAAAAATTAGCAACAATTTAAACAGAGAAACAGGAATAACCTGATAACTATTGGCCCTCCGCGGCCAGACACAAGCTATATCTGATTCACTCAGGTCTGAAACTTTTCCCTAACTGCCGAATTACAAGATACATTACAACCAAGAGTTGTGTGTCTCACTGCCTAATGCCCAGTGATCCAAGTGGAGAGAAAAAGGGAACACCTCTCACTTCTTTCAGGTGCTATCAGTGTTGGAATCAATAGCTCTAAGTGCTTTTATAACTAAACAAATCAAATTTGAGGTGTTGGCTCCATATCGCACCCTGAGCCTATGTAAACCAAATTGCCACTATGCCCAGCAGTCCAAGCTATCCCCTACTGACATCCGGGGACTAAGCGCATCCTCTGAACCATGCCCAGAGGTACAAGAAATCCCTTTCTGACACCCAGGGACGAGCCGTACCCTGCACCCAGGGTAAAATAAAACAAATTGTAGCTACCTTCGCCTTCTTCTAGCATGCTGACTAGGATAAAAAACAAAAGTGATCTACGTGCTTGTCTTAGTTTTCCACACGCCACTACTAGGACTAAGGATCAGATGTAGCTCTCTTATCCTATGACGGCTGCCTCTGGACAGACCTCCACCCCGTGTATTCAGCAGAACTTCTAATCAATTATGGCTTCTGCTCACCAATCTTTTTGCGCAAATAGATCTATTTGGGCTGGGGTCCTTCCTTCGATAGCAGTTGGGCTTGATGAACCAATCTCTCCCGGCTGGCTTGCCAAAATGTTTCTCGGATATGAATTTACCTTAAATAACTGAAAAGACAAGAGGCGTTTGGCAGAACACGAACAAGTTGGTTTAATTAAATGCTGTGGCCGGGAGAGCCTGGACAGAATGGGCCTGCTCAAAATCTCTCAATGATGAGTGTACAGCAGTCGGGCCCGATGAACCAATGTCTCCTGGGCGGCTCACCAAAATATTGCTTGGATATAAGTTTACCTTAAATAAATGAAAAGACAAGAGGCATTTGGCAAAACAGGAACAAGTTGGTTTAATTGAACGCTGATGCTGGGAAAGCTTGGACAGAATGTGTTTGCTCAAAATCTCTCGATGTACAAAGTTTTGGCCTTCAATTTATACAGTTCACAGGTACAATAAAACAATTTTTTACATTCCAATAAAGCATCTCAGTTGTAAATCAATAAACGCGGACATCTGATACAGATGGCTCTCTACCTCTGGGAGAGCTAATGAGTGCCAGTGTGTATGTGTCCAGATGTCTGGCATGCAGAGCTCATGATCACTATGAGTGGTGTGCCTGTTGTGTCCTGATTAAGGGTGGGCGGAGCTGGCGTAGTGACTCTACGCGTAGCTGCACGGAGTTTGAAAAAAACTCCGTGGAGCTACTCATAGCTCCACTCCCTCCCTGCTCCCCCCCCTCTCAAATGCTTTAAAAATAATAAAAAAAGAAGGCACTTACCTGTGTTTCTGCCGCCTCTCCTGCCTGGCCGCTCTCCATCCTGCTCCTCGCCGCCTCACGTTCTTCTTCATTGAAAAAAACACTACGTTGTACATCTTGCGCATGCGCACTCGCAAGACGTACAACGTAGTGTTTTTTTTAATGAAAAAGGACGCGAGAGGAGCAGGAAGGAGAGCTGCCAGGCAGGGGAGGTGGTAGAAATACAGATAAGTGCCTTCTTTTTATTATTTTTAAAGTATTTGGAAGGGGGGAGGGAGCGGCTAACTCTGCCCCGCCACGGAGGCGGAGTTTTGCCTATCTCTGCGTTCGCCACAGAGCGCGGAGTAGGCAAATCTCCGCAAACTCTGCTGGCGGAGCGGAGTTACCCGCCCAGAGTTAGTCCTGATTGGTTGAGTGTGCCTATCTACATATGCTATCTAGCTCTGTGATATTTCTGGGGAATGTGAGCCTTTGGCCAAACGGGTTTTATTGGGGCTAATTATCTCAGATTTGTTTGTGGTGCAACTATCTATCTGTGGAATCAATCAGGGTTTTCCCTGGGTGTGTGTTTGTCTTTGGTTTATGGGGGACTCCACCTGTTACTCGATAGGCGCGGGCATTGGTCGCAGGACCTGCCTGACCACGTATTTCTGACTCTGGGTTGAAGAAGAGTTCACTTTGGGTGAATTAGACAGCAATGATGTGAGTTCATCGGAACTCCTAAAAATAATATGGCAGTCACTGGTAACATTTTCATCGACATTATCAACATGGGGCATACAGTTGTCATCTTGTACATTGATATCCTTCATACTGGTTTTAACGAGGTTATGTTTGCTCTGGTCTGAGCGTACATTGACAATGTTCTTATTCGCAACAATAATATTATCATACAAGCAAGGATTATAATGTACATTGGTATTGTTATTGTTGATGTCGGTGCTGCTGTGTGGGCACAAGTTATAGTATACACTGCATTGACGGCATTGTACGGGTACAAGCTGCGGCATCAGTTCACGTTGCATTTACTGATATTGCCGATGTCAGGCCTGCACATATCATGACAATTCATTGATATTATATTCACCCATTCCGGAAAATTGAAAAGAGACTTGCCCCTCATCAACATTTTAGCCTTTCCAGTGATTGATGGTATTGTTTGGGATAAAGTTATTTTCGATATATTTGGCCCTACAGAGATCCTGCAGATACCATATGTGTTAAAAGTTTCTATGGGTGATGTAATAGTACCTGGGTTACATTCAGATGATTGGGAGGTTGAAACTGTAAATTCTATGCTTACAGAACTGGAATATTATACTGTTTCTGAATCAGAAGACCTATACCTTAATTCTGCTAACCTTTGCTGATATGTTCTGTTATCACCATTATGGACATCATTTCCTGCACAGAGCCAGTAGTCAACGTCCACATTTTATTTATACACAGTGGGAACATTGCCCGACTCCCCCACAAGGGAGTTCTAAAACGCATAAAGACAAATTCACGTATTTCACAGGATATGACACTTCAGACCCCACATCATATTATTTCAAAATAGTCCCTACCCTCTCCTCCCCCAAAAATATATGATTACACAGACTAAGATCATATATACAGCTTCGTTTGTTAACCAGTTAGGCTATGATTACTGGAAAAATTTAATTGGTTTCAAATTAATTTGGGTAATGAAAGTGTTGCAGGTTCAGGGAACGGAAACCTTATTTCGAGCCTGCTTGATTCCCACACAAATGATCTTTTTGAATGACACAGTCCAGCAGACTACATGTCTGGGTTGGCAAAAATTAAAGAAATGAATGTTCCCACAATTCCCTCCATTGTCCGCTTAGATGGTTGGCAAGGTTTGACAAGCTACGCCGAAGAACAACTCAATAGCATGGTGCAGAATGGTACATTCAATTGCACACTTTCAGGTCCTGACAGGTGGTTATTGTGGCCAGTAGACACTGATATTTGTCATGCTCGTTTTCTCAATTCCACACCTGGGTTTAAATCAAGCAGACCCGATCACCACTCTCAATCACAACATTCTGGTATTATTACCACCTTTTCAGTGGGGAAATTGTGTCAAAAATGGTTGAGCATTCCGCACTGTCTGCAGTGAAACAACATCTTTCTCTCCTGTCCGAAGACATGGATTTGTCTGTTTTTCTTTTGCATCCCAAATCGCCACGTTCTAAAAGATTTATTTATGCTACATATAATTACATTTGAAATTATCCCAAATGGAAGCTGCTGCATGTTTAAGAGAAATTGATCAAAATAATTTGGATAAAGTGCTTGCTGTTGTTGATAATAGTAATAATACTCTGTCTTCTCATATTTACAACTTAAATAACATTGTCATCTGTTATTGACATTATGCAAAGTGATCTGTCAACATTGTATCATGGGCAAAGTCAACTTAGCTCTATCATGCAGTTTAACTGGACACTTCAAACACTTAAGAATGGGCATGTATCATGGTGCTATCTCAATTCAAGTAGTTTATTTTAGCCTTTTAATTTAACACGTAAACAACAACTGATCGCAATGAAAGATGCAACCTACACAATGCTGCTCTTAGAGAAGTTAGAACATTAACTATGACTGAAATACCTTCAGCTATGTGGTTAATACACTATGTTATCTCTTTACTTATTTCAACATTTCAGTTCACAGCTTGCATGAAACCTTTTCCTTTTGGTAGATATGAACCCCTCGGAGGCAGCTTCATTCATGAGTTATGATCACTTCCCTTCTCCTATCGCTGTAAATGTGCCAATAAGAAAGTTTTGACTCTTCTGTCGGACATTGATGATGAGAGAAATGATGATGAGAAATTCATAGAGTGCGACAAATACCCTGAAGTGTCTAGGCGCTGTCTTTGATCCAATCAGTACAAACAAAGAGATAAACAATTAAACCGAGAACAACCAAGTTTTAAGGCCCTTCCTAAATTTAAAGAGACTATGTTCTTTTTTCAACGTGATAGGCAAGGAGTTCCAAAGGCTGGCCGTTGTGGCCGTTGTGGCCGTGAAGCTCTTACCGCCCCATCTCACCTTGCTGACTCTGGGAACAGTTCGGTTTCTCAATTCGGCCGATCTAAGGGCTCTGGCAGGAGTATAAGGCTTAAGGAATTTCGTCAGCTGTAATGGCCCCATGTTGTTAAGAGATTTAAAAGCGATACATAATGATTTAAATTGGATCCTCTTAGCCACAGGTAGCCAGTGGAGTCTGACCAAAGCTAGGAGACTGAGTCAAATTTAGAGATGCCCAACAATATTCTTGCCGCTGCATATTCTGGACCGTTTGAAGTTTGTTGATGCTATGCCGTGGAGCACTAGAAAAGAGGGCATTGCAGTAGTCCAGTCTTGAGGAAATCAGCACTGAAACCACTGTCTTCCTTAAATCCATAGGTATTGCCGGGAGGATTTTCCTAATTATTTTCAGGATAAAGAAGCATGCAGAAGTAGCCGAGTTGATTTGTGCTTCAAAGGACAGCTTGGTGTCAAACAAGACACCTAGATTTTTGGCTTTAGGCACTGGCTTAGGCAACGGACCCAATTGATCCGGCCACCAGCTGTTTGTCCAAAATGAATGACTGTTCCACAGCAGCAAGACTTCAGTCTTGGAGGAGTTCAATTTTAGACAGTTGTCTGACATCCACTTTGCAATATGGCTCATACAGTCGCAAAACCTGGTAGCTGTCTGGCTATCAGAGCTGCTCACCGAGACAACGATCTGTGTGTCGTCAGCATAAGACACAAGGGCGAAGCCATATCTTCTACCTAGACTAGCCAGAGGGGTGACTTAGAGGTTAAAGAGTGTTGGGCTCACAGAAGAGCCCTGGGGAACCCCACATGGCAACGTAAAGGAGGATGATACCATGTTCCCCAAAGCCACTTCCTGAGACCGCTCAGACAAGAAGGAGCTTAACAGGGATAGCGCCTTACCCCTTATCCCGATGGTGCTCAGCCGGTCCCGCAGCAGCCCGTGATTGACAGTATCAAAGGCTGCTGACAGGTCCAGGAGAATCACTCGTTTGCAAACATGTTAAGATCTACAGTGCATGTAAGATCTTCAGTGCCGAATTTGTCCTGTCATTTAAAAGGAATACCAGTTCCCACAATTCTTCCACTTACTACGGTCCTTTCAATTGGAAGTTATTTAATGCTTAGTGATCAAGATTGTTGCGGTTTGCGCTTGGGAGTTCCCTATATTTTGTCAGTTTTCCAGCTCGTCACTAGTCCTATTCCACCCTATGCATGGAATTATTGGACGTTGTGGCCTTCCATTTTCTACTTTGAAGGTAGATTTCAACAAGCTAAACAGACTCAGAGCACTACTGTTTTAAAAAGAGGTAGCTCTCACATCGCCTTGCAAAACCTTCGAATTGCAGGTGGCTAGAAATTCCAGTGAAATAAAGTCATTGTTAAACACAAATCTTTCCCTTCATTTCGGGGAATTAGTGCATTGAATTTTTAATGCCTCTAACACGGCCGGTCTTGCACACTTTTTTAAAGTTTTTGGCTCCGGCCTCGCCAGTTCCTTCCAGACTATCTTTGGAATAATACCTGCTTTTATTCATTCCATTTTTTCCAGTGTATTCAGAGGATTTCTGCTGCTGTTATTTCTCATTTGCCGTCTCTCATCCTGTTTCTGCTTCTCCGTAATGGATGTTCCTTTTGCAAGCCCTCTGGAACTAAAACTGCTTCAACACTATCATGAGCACATGCTTTGGCGGGGCCGGCCACCCTGCCCCGCCAAAGTGGCGGGGTAGGCCGGAGGAGTGAGCTGGGGTGTAGGAGAAGGGGCCACAAAATAAAAAAATTTAAAAAAAGAAATCAACTTACCTGATCACCGCCGCCTCCGCAGTCCACTCCATCCCGCTCTTCCTGATTCTGGGACAGGCTCCTAGACTGCACTGCGGCCAGTCATGACGCTGCAGGAAAGCAGCATCATGATTGGTCTGAGCGCTACAACTTTGCGCTCCCAGGCAGACTGGGAGCCTGTGCCTGCTTTCTCCAGCCCCAGCAACGCAGCTGAGGCTGGAGAAAGCTTCACTGCGCATGAGGTGTTTGGCCGGCCTGAAACGGCCGGCCAAACACCTCATGGGCAGCGCACTCCCCCACCACAGTGTTATCCCCCTGGACCCGCCCCCCAAGACTTGTCAAAGTCCTGGGGGTGGGTCCAGGGGGATTAAACAAAAACGATAATAAAATGGGTAAGAAATCCGTTTTATTATCGTTTTATTTGCGGCTAGTGGCGGGGGGGGGCGACGCTCCTCCGTCGTAATGGAGGGTCCGCTGCTGGCTCCACAGCCTCTGGTGCTCCTTTGAATGGGCACTTGATATTTGCCTGGCGCAGACACCAGCTACCATGGACATTAACTGCTAATGAGTCCCTTGGCGACCCATTTTCAGGATTGCCCCCTAGGTTTGCGGCTTCTCGACAATGCGAGGTTTGAGCCGCTCATGTCAGGGATTTCCATTCCCATTCCCAGCCCCTGTGCTGCTCCTGCGTCATCTGCCAGCACCCGAGGGTCTCAGGTCAATCGTGCTGATGGAGTAATAGGTATTGTGAATGAGGGTTCTGTTAATTTCATGTGTCTTTTGTGCTATTCTTGGCATTACCAATGCTTGTTGCTGGCTCTTTGTTGACATTGTCAGTGCTTGTTCCTGGATGCCACACATAATCAGCATGTTTTAGGGTCCGGCTGCTTCCTTGGTTGCTGGGCAACCCACGTTTCCTTCCACGCAAGCTGTTTGGCTACGTGCTGTCTCAACTGCAGCCCCGATTGGCTATGAATAGCCACGCCTTGCTCCTGAGAGGTGCTTGGCTTTGTTTCCTTTATTAAGCCATCAGGCGCTTCTCCAGCGGCTTCCACGGAGTCAGCAGTAGCACAAGTTGGAGGTCTCCAGCAGCTGTGCGAAGGAGGCTTGCCGAATTCCTCCCTCTCGTCTCTTCTCAGGTAGCAGCGCAAGGAAGCTCCGGTGCTTTTGAAGTGGTCCGTTTGAAGTGAAGCTAAGCGGAGCACGCACTTACAAGAAGGCTTGAATGTGTTGCATTTCTTTGAACTATGCCACAAGAGCCGCGTGAGACTGAATGCGGGTCATAATACTTACCTTGGGTGATGTTCTTTTGGAAATACAACTTGCAAGTAAAATTTAATTGTATGCACAGTTGAAAAAGGCGCGAAGGAGCCCAACGTGCATGAACATGTGATTTCCTTGTTATTTGTTCTCATTATTTTCCTGTATTGTTTTCGTGGGCAAATGCTGATGCCTAAGAGCACTCCTTTTGCCTTTGTGTTGCAAATGAAGTGTGCTGCTTTTGGAAAGTGCGCAATAGTTATTCTGAGAGTGATAGAGCGCGAAGATATTCTGAAAATTGTAGGGGTACCTTATATTCATAGGTAGTCTGTACCCGTATATATTCTTATGTGTGCGTTAACCTTAGTTAGATTTTGTGATGTAATAATCAGTGGTAATTGAAATGCTAAGCCATTCAAGAAACGTAAAGTGGCATTTAGAAGGAATTATGTAACTTTCGATGTTCATTGCAATTGTTTAATGAAGTAGTTGTATGAAATGTAATGTAGTAGATTTAAACGTGCATCATGTTGAAGTTGCACACGCATAGATGATTAATTGTGTTTAAATGTGATGAAATGTAGTGCTTACAGATGTAACATTTTAAATGTGTTTAAGTTGATGTTAAGGGCCTAGATGGAGTATCTGCTCCTTCGCGTTAAGAAAGGCCTATTCGTTTCCTTATGTTAGCTGGTTTATGTAGGCCCGAAATGTATTTTCCCCTGGTGAGGCTCTCATTTGGAGACGGTCAGCGAAATTCATCTTCGTGCAAGGTTGTTTCGTTCTCATGCATTCGTTGCAGGTGCAAGGACATCGTCTTCGTTAGTTAGAATAATGCTTTTGTTTTAGGAGTTAGGTATGGAGGAGATCCGCTACAAAGTCTCCAGGGATGCTGATAATTGGAAGTTGCGCTGAAGAAGCCTGAGACCCAAGGACACTTCAAACGTCGTTGGACCAAGTTCAACTTTTAGTGGAAAGTTACCTAGGAGAGGTGTTTGGCCAGGAGAGGTGTTACCTGGGCGGGCCTATCGAATGTCCATTTTGTATTAGGGACAGTGCCCCGAGGGAAGAGAGGCAGTCAGAAGAGAGGGGAGTCAGCAGAGAGGGCAGATTCAGCGGGAGCAGATTGAGGAGAGGTAGAAAGAGCAAGGAGGGTAAAAGGAAGGGATCGATTCTTAGGATGGAGACTTAGACGGTCTTTTACAACGTGAGTGCACTTCTGAGGAAGTCATCACGAGCTGACACCTTTTCATGATCTTGCTTGGGCAAAGTTAAGTAGGGATGCCCCTTTAGAATAGTGTAGGGTTAGACTAACGGATTTTCTTTACAGATTTCAATGAAGACTAATATAGATGTTGGTGCAGTTATTGCTTGTTTAGTATTTCTGGAATTACTTATTCTCTTTATGTTATATCGAATTAGATTGGTGCGTAGGATGGACTTTGTATTAGTGCCTTTGTATTTTTGCAACCTCGTTCTGAGGTGTCTGTATGTTCAGTTATTTTTGGTTTTGTAATAAACCTCTAAACTTGGAATTCGGAGTCAGTGATCTTTTCCGAGAATTAAATTGTTTCATGACAGGATTGGAAAAGAGTATTGTTTCTCCCCTTTACACTTCTCAGCAGGTAATAAAGGTTCAGTCGGCCGAGGGTTCCTGGTAAGTTGTACAGTGGAATCCGGCGTTATCAGTTGGTAGCAGCGTAGGATGGTTACCTCTGTAGTAAGGGGAGAAGTAGAGAAGGGTAGTCATTGAATCCCCATAGAGCCCAAGTGATGGTTATCCAGTGGATTGTGAGCGGAGGATGACGGCGTTTGATGGAAACAGACGGCGAGTGACGGTGCGGCGGAAACAGCAGTTCGTGGTGGAGTGAGTATGAACAGGGATGTGTGTCTGTTAGATTGCGGTGCTGTTTTGATTGTTTGATGTCTTGCGGAGTTGGAATGAGAGTTGAGTGATTGTGGTTCCTGGCCGAACGCGTGCGGTCCATGAGATTTGATTTATTGATATCCCGGGATAAGAGATTGTGGTGTAGAAGACACCCAGAGTTGAAATTGTCTGACCAGAGATTGTGGGAGTCATGAGACGTCGTTGACTAACCCACCGGTGATAGGGAAACGTGTGTGTGAGTGCGTGAGTAACCGACGCAGGTCGTAGGTTGCTGCATGTGGAACATTGAATGATTAGATCCTATCGATTAAGTACATGACTGTCCGGCCGATCGTGGGCAGATAGTCTGGGGCAATTGTCCGGTCGTTCTCGGACAGACGGTTGCCAGAGTTGAGGTCGACAATTACGAGACTGTCCAGTCGTTTGGTGGACAAACAGTTATTTCAGAGCATGAGAGCGACGCATGAGTGTGCAAGAGACGAATTGTAAAGGAGTTGAACTGCTGCATGAGGAGGAAGAGTGACGTCAGAGAGTGTCGCACTGTGATAGGTCGGTTGGTGTGAAGCCGCGCTGGTATTGGTGGATTGTCATCAGGAAGTTGAGTGAAAACAAGAGAAGAAAACGTTGATTATCATGAAATGTTTTAAAGTTTTACGAGATATGTGTAGAGGAGACAGACGAGTGGTTACTCGGGGGGGAGAAGAAGCTCCACCCGAGGATACCCCAGCCCATTACATGGCTACGAATGTGGGATTGCATACTATAATTTGGCTCGAAAATTGGCATAAAATGACTGACATGAGGGAGAATTGACTTTTCCGCGCTATGGCACTTTCAGGTTGGAAGTGTTGTACCAATTGAAAACAGTGATGTCTTCATTGCGACCTTTACCCAGACCAACACAGTTTGAGGTGCTACATGCATGGATAAGAGCAGCGCATGATAGGAAAAGAGACAGAAGCCAGGAAAGAGTGAACAAGTCAATCAGGGCGTTTCAGGATGCGCGATGGGACGCATTGGAGAAGAGATGGAGGGTGGAAACTATTGAAGGGGATAGGCTATTTCCGTTGCTGATAAACGTAGGAGAGGCCCAGAAGAAGTGGGGTGAGGAAGACGATAGTGCCACAGATGACAGCTTGATAGATAGATTGCTATCAGAAAGACCACCTCCATATAATCCAGATTCCGAAGAGGGAAAGGCAGTATCAACAGAGGGAACTGGAGAATCGCAGACTCAACCTAGAGCGAGAGTAGTCGGAAGAATATCAACTGGAACAGAAGGGATGGGAACACACACACCAACAAGCATCGAAGCTAATGAAGTTACAGTTGTTACAAGGCTACCGGATGCTCTTATAGTACCGGTTACCATTGGCCCCATAGTGTCAGTATATGACCCAGATCAGGCAGGAAATGGAAGTCTAGCACGATCAGTAGCCAGAGAAGGGACTGGCTCTGGAGGGAATGGCATAGTGAGTGGAATAGGTCACCTTCCGAGGCCCATGGAATCAAGTACTCCTTTGCCAGCCACGGCAGACTCCTCTAGAGGACAGGGAGACGTAAGAACGGCGAGGCCATGGTCTTTGGCTGATTCAAGATCTGACATAAGGATGTGGGAACCACCAGTGAGAAACCCTAATGATAGGATGACAGGAGACTGGGATCGCGGGAATACAGGAAGTCGACCAGTCCTAGGGAATATAGCTGAAGGGAACCGTTGTGAGGATCAGGACAATGAGAATGGAGAATCAAGTGGTACATCAAGTCGAGGGATGCTTAAAACTGCTATAAGAGCAAAGATGCTGGATGTGATGAGATTAAAAGCTGAGGTAAATGAGATAATTAGTGGGAACCTGCCATTGGAAAGAGTAGAGCTTTATGGACCAGACGAGTTGCTGTTTGTAGCAAAAGATGTAACTCACAAGGCGAGGTCAGCACATGAGAAACTGACAGAATTTGCAAAAAGACACGAGGTGGATCTATCCAAAACTAAGACGCTGCAGGGAAGTCACAAGTTGCAGTACAGTGACCAGGAACTGCAAGAAAAGAGAGTGATAGGGCTAAGGACTCACATTTGAGAACTGATTGTAGGGATACGTGCATGGAGCATGCTTGACAAGTGGGAGGAAAGATGGTCCAAAAAGAAAACCACTAAAAAGAGTATAGGAGAGACACCGCCTCCAGGAGGGGGGATGACAGGAGTAGGGTATTTTCCTTTTCGAGAGGTACAGAACGGAGGGTATGTGCATGTGCCTTGGAGTAGAGGTGATTTGGCAGCGTTTACAAACGAATTTCCTCGGCTGAGGGAGAAGCCTGTCCAGTGGTACAAACAGGTCGATCGTTTTGTCAAAATCTCGAAGGTGTTGTGGGTTGACTTGAATACACTGTTTGATATTGTGGTACCAAGTGATTTGTGGGCAGCTTGTAAAGTTGCAGTGGATTGGCCAACTTCCGAACCAGACAGGGATTTGGTTACCAATGGTCCTTCACCAATTGTTATGAAAAAGTTTGAGCAAGTAATTACATGGCTAAAATCCAAAATCTCACCACCGGATATAGATTGGGTTAAGATAGATCTAACTGTTCAGGAACCAAAAGAGTCCGTACATGAATATTACGAGAGGCTCTTACAAGCCTTTAAGCAGTACAGTGGGCTAGACACGTTAGACCCCAAAGACATGGGACAGTTTGTTTCCAAGTTCATCTTGGGTCTAAGATTAGAAATCAGCTTCATGATTCAGCAGCATTTGATCTGCTGGCAGAACAAGTCAGTGGACGAGATACTGCGGTACGCCAGGTACTGCAGCGATGAAGTGGACTCGAAACACAGGAAGCTTAAGGATAAGCTAATGCTAGTCCAGATGCAAAATGCGGACAGGGAAGTTCAGACACAGCAAAGTGGAGGGACATTAGGGAGAAGACAGGGAAACAATCAAGTAGGGACCCAGAATGGGCAGGGTCCAGGAAGGGGGAAACCTATAGACCCTAAGACAGGGATGGATGTGGCAACACTGAAAAAGACAACTGCGTGTCACTTTTGTCACAAGATCGGGCATTGGAAACGTGAGTGTAGATCGAATCCAGCGAACCAAGTGCAACAAGAGGGAGAGACAGTGCAGGCATCTGAGGTCGTCAATACAGTGACGAGACCCAGGTCCATGCAAGGGGGGACACTGTGCCCGCAGGCGCAAGTTCCGCAACCTCTGAGAATTCCACAGGGAAATCGAACGTACCAGCAGATGCCCCTTTTCATGGATTGTGATGAGTACAGCTCAGACCCGTTGGCATGACGGTGCCTGAGGGGGGAGGAAGACTGCACTCTTGGGGCAGACTTATAGGTAGACCAGAGAGGACCGTTTGTCGAGGCGGATGTTGACTGTCATCCCACCACCTTTTTGGTTGATATTGGTGCTACCCGTTCTACTGTGAGATTTGCAGTAGTTCCCAACCTACCCCTCTCGGGACAATCAATCCAAGTAGTAGGAGTGGCAAATAAGAAGATGAATAGCCCTTTGACCGAGCCGATTCCTGTGAGAATAGGAACCTTTCGAGATCGACACCAATTTGTTGTGTGCGACTCAAGTCCAGTCTGTTTGCTAGGACGTGATCTGTTGTGCAAACTGAATTGTACCATCTATTGCACCCCAAAGGGAGTGGAATTACAGACAAATGATGATGATGCCACCTTCAAGGTTGCAAATCAGCATTTCTGTATAGAGATGTATCCTATGTTGACAGTGGAAGAGCTTCCACTTGACCTAAGAGACTCTGTTTCATTGGATGTGTGGGACTTTACAGGGGAGGAGATCGGATTGATCAGAGGTGTTGAGCCAGTTAAGATCCAGGTCAAGCAAAAAGTATAATCTGTCGCCTGAAACGATTGCAGGGATAAAGCCTGTCATCGAATCCATGATTCAGCAGGGAATTCTTAAGGAGATAATGGGCAGTCCATGTAACTCACCCATTATGGGATTGCAGAAACCAAGTGGGAAATACAGAATCGTGCAAGACCTGCGAAAGGTCAACACGATTGTGGTTCCATGCTGTCCAGTGGTACCGAATCCATCAGTGATACTATTCCAGAGTCCATGTGAAGCCGAGTGGTTCACGGTGATTGACTTGTGCCAAGCATTCTTTTCAATACCGTTGCACGAAGAGAGCCAATTTGTATTTGCTTTCCGTCCGGGAGATCGTGTGTTAACGTGGTGTCGTATCCCTCAAGGGTATACAGAGAGTCCATCAATCTTTAATCAGATCTTGAAAAAGAATCTTGAGAGTCTTGTACTGCCACAGAATTCTGTTCTCGTGCAGTAAATTGATGATCTCCTCATCGCGTCCGATACGGAGGATGCTTGCAGGATCGACACGATTGCCTTACTGAATCATTTAGGAGAAAATGGACACAAGGTTTCCCCGAACAAGTTGCAGTACTGTCTGAGTGAGGTTCAGTACTTAGGCCATCGAATTGAGAAAGGCAAGAGAAAAGTGTCGCCAGATCGAATTGAGGTGATCATGAACATGACTGTGCCCACCACTCAGAAGGAAGTCAGAATGTTCTTGGGAATGGTTGGTTACTGTCGCCAATGGATTCCCAACTTCTTGCTGAAGGCGAAGCCGCTGCAGAGACTGACGCATAAGGATGTGAGTGATCCGGTACCATGGGACAATGACTGTCTGATTGCGTTCTTGGAGTTGAGAGAGGGCTTATGTCATGCTCCGGCTCTGGGAATGCCTGACTACAATAAGTCTTTTTCACTGTTCTGTTATGATCAAGAAGGTTGCGCATTGTCAGTCCTGACTCAGAGTCATGGAGGTGTCCGTAGACCAGTTGCCTACTTTTCAGCTACTTTAGATCCAGTAGCTTCAGCGTTGCCCGGATGTCTCAAATCCGTTGCTGCAACAGGTGTCAGCATTGAAAGGTGTGAAAGCATTGTTATGGGTCATCCTTTGACTATTTATGTTCCGCATTCTGTTGAACTGTTGATGACAAGGACTAAAACACAGCACCTGACGAACAATAGACTCACACGCTACGAGCAAGTCATACTTGCCGCGGAGAATGTGACTCTGAAGAGGTGTTCTGTTTTAAATCCCGCTACATTGATACCATTGCCAACTGTAGGTGATGAAGATTGTGAAGACCATGACTGTCTTGATGTGACTGAACTTTGCACCAAACCAAGACCCGACATTGTTGATGAACCTCTGTCTGATCCCGATGAAATTTTCTTTGTCGATGGTTCATGTCTCAGAGACAATGTGGGTCATTTGAGAGCAGCATTTGCTGTATGTACCATTACTGGAGTGGTTGAAGCTGCTTGCCTAGAAGGAGTATACTCCGCACAAGTGGCTGAAATCATCGCTTTGACTCGCGCCCATTTGGCAGCTGATCAGACGGGAATCACCATCTATACCGACAGCCAATATGGGTTTGGTGTGGTTCACGACTTTGGACAGCTATGGTCTCAGAGGGGTTTTTTGACCTCATCTGGATCTCCGATCAGAAATGGAGATTATGTGAGATGAGTGTTAGAAGCGTTGCAATGTCCCAGGGAAATTGCAGTGGTAAAGTGCGCTGCACATGGGAGGGGGACGGATTTTGTTTCTGTTGGAAATAAGTACGCAGACGAAATTGCACGTTTCTGCTCTGAACAAGGGTGCATATTTACTGGAGATTACACTGGAGAGAGCCAAGAGGGAACCGAGCTTAACATGATGTTAGCCATGGCAGACACTTGGGAGGAACTGAAGAGCCTGCAGGAAGGAGCTCCAGGTCAGGAAGGGGATGTATGGGTCAGATCAGGATGTGAAAAGGGAGATGATGGAATTTGGGTTTCAAGTGATGGGCGAGCAGTGTTACCAGATGACCTATTGAGCCCGATGGCAAGGCAAATTCATGGTGCTGTACATCTAGGAAGAGATGCGATGGTGCGAGTGTTCAGACAAACGTGGTACAATCCACGGTTTTGTGCGTTTGCTGAAGCAGTGTGTCATAGGTGTGTTACTTGTCAACAAATGAATGCTGGAAAGAAGACTGTGGTCGCACTGAGTCACATTGGGAGGTCAGGAGGACCTTTCAACAGGATACAGCTTGACTTTATTGAGATGCCTAGGTGTAACGGATTGAGATACATTTTAGTGGTAGTATGTGTCTTTTCATGATGGGTGGAAGCCTATCCAACACGAAGGTGTGACACCCTTACAGTAGCGAAGCTATTGTTGAGGGAGTTGATTCCTAGGTTCGGTTTTCCAACTTCGTTGGAGTCGGATAGAGGGACACACTTCCACAGTGAAATCATGAAATTGCTTTGCGTGGCTTTAAATGTTGATCAGAGACTTCAGTGTAGCTATCGACCAGAGGCTTCTGGGATAGTGGAGCAGATCAATGGAACTTTGAAAGCACGGATGGCGAAAGTGTGTTCGTCTACATCTCTGAAGTGGCCTGATGCGTTGCCTCTAGTGTTGATGAGTGTTCGCAGTGTCCCAGATAGGAGGATCGGTCTTTCCCCGCACGAAATCATTATGGGGAGGGCGATGCGATTGCCAGCAATACCGTATTCAGCCTTGATAAACATCACTGATGACTTAATCCTTGATTCCTGCAAAGGACTAGCTGATGTGGTCCGTTCTATGTCTCAGCAGGTGGAAGCTGCTGCTGTTCCGGCTTCGAGAGATCTCTGCCACGACCTGTGCCTGGGAGATTGGGTGCTGGTCCGGAAGCACGTGAGGAAGAGCTGTTTGGATGCTCGGTGGTGAGGCCCCTACCAGGTGATACTGGTAACGAACACAGCGGTGAATTGCGGAGGATTGCCAAATTGGATACATGCTTCCCATACTCGTCGAGTTTCAGAACCCTTGGAAGAAACAGCTCCTCTCGTGAATGAAAATCCAGCTGTGGCGGCAGGGCCACGAGAGAGGACAAGCCAAGCTGTGAGGGTTGCTGACGAAGCTGGTTGCTTACCAGACCAGGCTGAGGAGGGTTAAGCTACACCCAACCCAGGTATTGACTCTGAGGAAGAAGGTAACGTTGCGGGTAATAAAGAGTCAGACTCAGCCACAGGAAGTGGTGCGCAAAGGGTTCAAGAGAAAAGCAAAAGGGCTGATCGAGCAGAAGAATCGTGGCCTGAAAGACAAAGAAGGTTGAATCTGAGGTTGGCCCCTGAGAGAGATCTCGCCCCTGTGTCCGAGACATCTGAATCAGAAGTGAGCGAAGAAGAACAAGACCAAGAAGGTCAAGAAGGACAAGAGTGCCTTGCCAGAGATACGCTGCCCCGGAGTGGACTTACGCAGTAACTGATGCCGGGAGTAGTGAGTTCCGGGAGGCTGAGGTCCGTGCGAGTGATCAGCAGGAATCCTCTACTGAAAATTGATGTGGGACTGATAGTTCCAGGACTCGAAGTTGAAGAAGTGCTGACAATCACGGTCCCAAAACCTCCAGTTTTGAGCAAGGTGCGAATTGTGATATTGCATAAATTAGTTTTCCCAACGTTTGGATTTGAAGCATCACCTCATCAACTGGTAGATGTTCGTCTTGAGATTTTGCAACATGTTTTAGCTGCAATTGGATCTGAACTTATCGTAGATTGTGAATGAACTGTGCATTGTAAATAGCTGTTCCAAAGAAGATAACCTAGGCCCGAGTGGAAGAAGAATAAATTTAGGGCTTTCCAATAGAAGAAAGAGGGCTAGGGAAGTCTTTTTGGACTGTGTAGATAAAACCCGGAAAAACTGAACTTTGAACGATATCCAGAATTCCAATGAGCTTTGCTTGAACTTTTGAGCTTCAAATCGAGGTGGAAAGAAGAGACTTTTGTGTATCCTCTAAATTGAACGACTAACAAGAAAATGGAGTCTGGAAATCCGAACCGTAGATCCAATTGTGTGATAGGTACTTTCATAGTGGGAGTGATAGTTTCAATAGTTATAGTTATTATAGTGTCAGTTATTATTTCACATGAGCCAGAAGTCGTGGAGGTGAAAGGGACACCTAGTACTTTAGCAAGAAAAAGGACAACATAGGAGCTGAAAAGGCTATGCTAGATCAAAATAGTCGTAGATTGCATGTAGATTTGTCTAGAAGTGATTTTAAGCTTAACGCGTATGCCAAGATGCTATACGAATATATTGAAACGATGGACGTGAGTGATTGTTATGTGTGTATGCAATTGCCTGCATCAGTGGATGAGGGCATTAGATATCATCATCTTCCGTTGACTTATGGGATTTAATGTAGTTTGTTGCTTAGCATGTTTTATGGGAGAGGTCATTATGAATACTTCTTTTCCAATTATGACGCGGTGCTTTCAGAGGTTCCAGCATATAAGCACCTGAACAAGTATGATTATTACAAGCAAGAAGATAGAATTGGGAAGTATATCATACCGACTGCATCGCTAGATACAGCTTATGCACATAGACATAACCTAACATGTTCACTAACAGAGATAGAAAAGAAGTTTGTAGATCAAGTAGAGGATAGGTATAGACAACTAACAGAAACACGTAACACTGGAGAAAGTCCATTGGATTGGACGAAGGAGGAGTTAGCTCACAGAGCGAAAGGGAGCTATGGCCCTATAGCATTAGATCTGGTGCAAAAAGGGAAGCTGTGTGTGAAACGTGTCCAGACCTATTATGATAAGGTTTACGTGGGACAGAGTGTGTGTGATCACGTTTTCACCATGGAAGAGTCAGCAAAGAACTTTTTGCAGGGTCCGGTACAAGTGATGCCAACAGTATACTTCGTATGTGGGAAAAACGCTTATGTGAGATTGCCTGCCAACTGGTATGGTACTTGTTACCTGGCAGCTGTTTTCCCCAAGCTTTACCATGTGGAGGAGCTGGGACTCCTCTAGGGAGAAATACATTCTAGGGTAAGGAGAGATGCAAGTGCCGGAGGAGTGATTGGAGATATTTTTGGAGCTGTAATACCAGGTTTAGGAGTGATTTTGAATGATGTGAAGATTAGAAAGCTGGCGACTGTTGTGGACAAATTGTCGACGAATACAGCTAAATCACTATTGCTCGTGGATTGAGAGATGTTGTCGATAAGGACAATGGTGATGCAGAACCGTCTTGCTTTAGATGTCTTATTTGCAAAAGAGGGCGGAGTCTGTAAAATGCTGAAAGTGCAAGAGTGCTTTACTTATATACCAGATAATAGTAAAGATCTGAAGAAGTATATAAGTAACATCACTGAGATTCATCATGAGATCCAGGATCTGACCGAAGAGGGCGTTTAGGAGAAAGTTGGAAAGGGATTTGGTAAAGTGGGGAGTTGGTTTGCGAGTTTGGGAAAAGGTATTCTTGGTTACATTCTGAGACCTATCCTTATAATCGTGGTCTGTGTGATTTGCCTATGGGGTTTTGTGAGGGCTTATCAGTGGTACAAGGCGAATCAGGTCGAAAGGTCCCTTAGGGCAAGAGAAGTAAGGATGACTAGACTGCAGGACAGTCATTATGAGAATATCAAGAATCTGGAAAGGTTCCGACGAGGAAGAATGGCTACGAGCTCTGTTTAGGTCGGTTCTTTCTCCAGGGAATTGTGATTTTGTTGATGACACTAGTCATCAGAGGGGGGAACTGATAGAGCGCGAAGATATTCTGAAAATTGTAGGGGTACCTTATATTCATAGGTAGTCTGTACCCGTATATATTCTTATGTGTGCGTTAACCTTAGTTAGATTTCGTGATGGAATAATCAGTGGTAATTGAAATGCTAAGCCATTCAAGAACCGTAAAGTGGCATTTAGAAGGAATTATGTAACTTTCAATGTTCATTGCAATTGTTTAATGAAGTAGTTATATGAAATGTGATGCAGTAGATTTAAACGTGCATCATGTTGAAGTTGCACACGCATAGATGATTAATTGTGTTTAAATGTGATGAAATGTAGTGCTTACAGATGTAACATTTTAAATGTGTTTAAGTTGATGTTAAAGGCCTAGATGGAGTATCTGCTCCTTCGCATTAAGAAAGGCCTATTCGTTTCCTTATGTTAGCTGGTTTATGTAGGCCCGAAATGTATTTTCCCCTGGTGAGGCTCTCATTTGGAGACGGTCAGCGAAATTCATCTGCGTGCAAGGTTGTTTCGTTCTCATGCATTCGTTGCAGGTGCAAGGACATCGTCTTCGTTAGTTAGAATAATGCTTTTGTTTTAGGAGTTAGGTATGGAGGAGATCCGCTACAAAGTCTCCAGGAATGCTGATAATTGGAAGTTGCGCTGAAGAAGCCTGAGACCCAAGGACACTTCAACCGTCGTTGGACCGAGTTCAACTTTTAGTGGAAAGTTACCTAGGAGAGGTGTTTGGCCAGGAGAGGTGTTACCTGGGCGGGCCTATTGAATGTCCATTTTGTATTAGGGACAGTGCCCCGAGGGAAGAGAGGCAGTCAGAAGAGAGGGGAGTCAGCAGAGAGGGCAGATTGAGCGGGAGCCGATTGAGGAGAGGTAGAAAGAGCAAGGAGGGTAAAAGGAAGGGATCGATTCTTAGGATGGAGACTTAGACGGTCTTTTACAACGTGAGTGCACTTCTGATCTTGCTTGGGCAAAGTTAAGTAGGGATGCCCCTTTAGAATAGTGTAGGGATAGACTAACGGATTTTCTATACCGATTTCAATGAAGACTAATATAGATGTTGGTGCAGTTTCTGGAATTGCTTATTCTCTTTATGTTATATCGAATTAGATTGGTGCGTAGGATGGACTTTGTATTAGTGCCTTTGTATTTTTGCAACCTCGTTCTGAGGTGTTTGTATGTTCAGTTATTTTTGGTTTTGTAATAAACCTCTAAACTTGGAATTCGGAGTCAGTGATCTTTTCCGAGAATTAAATTATTTCATGACAGGATTGGAAAAGAGTATTGTTTCTCCCCTTTACACTTCTCAGCAGGTAATAAAGGTTCAGTCGGCCGAGGGTTCCTGGTAAGTTGTACAGTGGAATCCGGCATTATCAAGAGGGCAGATATAGCACAGGACTCTTTACGGCAGCATAGAGCATTAGAATGCTCTGTCCATCAGCAGACATTTTTTCAGAGACTCCTTAAAGGCATCATTGAGTATTACAGGACTACTAAGTACATCTACTAACATTGTATTTAAACACTCCACTCATTCTATAAGTGCTGTGAAGAGAGGCATGTCAAGAACCATCTGGTATCAGGTGATTGTGCGATATCTGTGTTACATGTAATGTGCTTCTTGTCCCCCTGTAAGAGTTCGACGCACCACTAATCCACCTGTCCTCTTTCTTACAAATACCCCAAGGCCCGGTTGCCTGGCTGGACCAGGCGGCAAGGTGTTCCAGTGTTCTCTTTCTTCCAATCCTCCTTCCCTTTTGGAACACCTGCTGTTACTCCACGGCAGTGCCAAGAGGTGTCTTAGGAGGTTGGAGGGGGCTTTCATCACCCCTGCAGACTTCCTGCTTTTCAGGTGAGTGGCAACACTCTCACAACTCGCCTTCAAGGAAATATGTGCATCAGCACATGGATCACGGAATACAGGCTCTACTAACACGGATGCAGGTTGCCCGGTAACTATCTTAGCACCAGCTGAGACAGGAGATCATGTCAGTTCTTTGGAAATCATGACTTGAGCTCTTACCCAATCATAGTTTGCGGAGTCAGACTCCTTTGTGAGTGATGCAATGGACTACTTCGAAGCACCATAATCTGACTATTTTTTCTAAAGTCGTTTTAAGTACAGTTTTTTGGATCACACTTTGCGTTTTGTTTATCTTTCAATTTCATTGATATTTTTAGGGCTTTTTCGTGCTATTATCCTGACCAAAGGGAGGATGTTGTGTGTTTCTCATATAGCACATTGTTGTCTTTTCTATGTTAGCCTAATCATGCATGTTGTAGCCTGCTTTGGTTTTGCACACGTTACTAAATGACAAGCTTGCCTTTGTGCCACATTATATTTTCACACGGAACCAACACATGTTTTTGTATTTTATTCTTTTCCTAGGATTTAATCTGAGTAGCCTAAGCAAGGTCAAACAACAGTTCCCCTTGTTATTCTCTCTGGTCAAACACTAGCACTCACACATAATAAAGGAATGTAGCTGTTGTTTTTGAATACACATACCAGAAGTGTGGCTCAATGGTTAGAGCGGCAGACCCTGATGCAGAGATCTGGCCCGGGACCAGGGTTCAATTCCCGCCTCGGCGGGTCTTGGGCTCAATTTCCTCGGACCTGATAATTCTCGCCTCGGTGGCTATTCTAATCATGGGTCCCACTCTGCAACTCTGGGCAATAGCTTGCTTAATCTCCACAACGGCCCCAACAGCGCTGGGATGCCTGGCTTCACCTTGGGGGTGCCCAGGAGTGGACATTTCACAGGGAAAGGCCAGGAAGGGTTCCACAGCGGTATGCGTACAGCGCCAGGACACCCCTTTGGGGGTATAAGTGCGCTTTACAAGTACAAATTTCATTTCAATTTCATTGTCATATAGCTGAGGAGATGAGTTCTGGAAAAACACACAGAGCGAAGGTCCTGAGACAAGAGTATGGCTTCAGCTTGGATGTAGAACATCCACCTATGTAAGCTAAGGTACTGGGTCCACCACTAAACCCAGAGATCTATATAACCAATTTGCTTTAGTAGTACTTACAAAATCAAAATACAATTCAGAGCACAGCACCAAGGTAATTTAAAACTGACTCTGTTGCCAGTTTAATTTTAATTTCAGTAACACACCAAGGAAAGCAAAGTGGACAGAATAATATAGTCCAAATGTAAATACAAACATAGGTGTATTCTTGATTAGTTGACACGTAGGTAGAGCGTAGATGCAGACAGCCGACACGTGTTTCGTCGTGTAGACGACTTTCTCAAGGCTGTTGACAAAAATTACAAAACACCACTAAAAATCACGAAGTTGGAAAATATAGATAATTCTCTCAGTGTGAACCAACTCATGCAAGTGTTGTCACATATAGCTAAAATGCTGAAATATCACATATAAAATTCCACATGAAAAGTGCTTGATAGAGACATAGTCAACCTTGACCATGTTGCAAGATGTGAAAGAAGATACCCAAATAGCAAGAAAGGGAAGAAACAAAAAAGGATATAGTCTTTGTGCAAAAGACCCCGTGTAAAAAGTCCATAGTATGCTTCCGATGTCCAATCAAATAAATTCCTAAAAAGAGGTGAACTAAAGAAGTTTCAAGCACCAGATACTCGAGGATACAAGAGAGAACAAGCAGTTCAAATTGAGAACTGATGAAAGGATTGGGGCTTCATTAATTAGAGGTTCTGTGCAATCCTGACCACATCTGTTTGTCTATTCTGTTTAGAATATCGAGGGAATATTTGATTATTCCCGTCTGGATGCCCATTTGGATATCTATTACCACCTTCACAGTGATTAGAGTCCTTTGTAAGGACCCCAGTGGTGAGTTGAAGCTGACCTACACACTATGATGTAATCGCTCATCACACTTATCTCTATCCAACATGAGCTAGTCATGAATCCATTTCTACTTGTATATTACAGTTCACCCACAGTTAGGAATTTGGACCAGATCAGGTCTGTATAATTGGGCACTCGTGAACGGTCAGTAGATTTCACATTCTACCTCGACATTCATGTAGTTACGCACCAGGGTTACGGATTGTAATTCTTCATTTTATTCAGGCTGCCTCCAATGTACCCTTCTGTCCTGATGAAGACCAGCAAGCAGAGGTTTTACATTTCCCTCTATGCATTTAGACGGGTCAAAACGTCAACACTCCCCATCTCAGGGCTTGTACTACGTCTTACTTATCTTCTCAGAATACAGATGATGCATTGTGTTTTTCCAGCATCAGTTTGTGTAATAAATAAGAAAGAATAGATCACTAATTACTGTGTAGACAGGCCTACGCACACTGGTTCTTCATTGTCCAGTCACTGTCTAATATATGAAATGATGATACTATGTTTTCCGACTTTCTCTCCTTGATTTTCTCTCACTCACTTCACATGCGAGCACTTTCTACTTGCACCCTTTTCTAGAGCAACCGCATATTGTTATAATTGAGAGTATCTAATTGATTCTGTTTTTCCATATAAAGAATATACATAAAAAGATTTTGTCTATAAAATTATAAAATAGAGCTAATTGTGTCTTTTTCCGTGGTGTCGCTTTATGAATGAGTTGTTCTCTTCTGTGTGAATAATTGTGTGAAAGTTTTTTGGTAGTGACACAGCCAATTAATTTCTAGAGGCAAGTCCCCCATTTTGTCTCTACCCACGAGAGCAACTGAAAGGGGTACGTTGGGATCTTGAAGTTTATTAAGGCAAGAAGCATTAATGTTGAATGCAATGTGTTGCAATAGTCCAATCGCGAGGTGACAAGTGCGATGATGACTGATTGGAGCAGTTCCAAAGGAATATAGGGGAAGATCTTTCTCAGGGTCCTGATGATGAGGAAGCAGGTGCTAGTGGTGCAGCTGACCTGAGTATCAAAACTCAAGGTATTGTCTAAGACACCCATGTTTTTGGCTGACTTGACCAGAGTGGGGAAGGGACCACAATCCTCCGGCCACCATATGTTGGACCAGATGGAATCCTGAGTGCCAAACACCAATACCTCCATTTTGTCTGCATTCAGTTTTAAGGCGTTGTCTTTCATCCATCTATTGATGCTGGACATACAATGATTAAACTTCTCAGCCACAGATATCAGGTCGTTAGAGATAGACACGATGATCTGGGTGTCATCTACATACGATAGCACCTGGAACCCAAAAGAGCGAACCAATTCAGCCAGTGGGGCAGCATGAGCATTAAAAAGAGTCGGGCTTAGGGATGAGCCTTGGGGCACCCCACAGAGAAGGGTACAGGCTTCTGCCTTGAAACCCACACAGCTGACAATTTGTACCCTATTGATTAGAAAAGAGTGGAGGAGCTTTAGGGGCGGTCCCACAGTCACCGACTTGCTGCAGACGCTGAAACATCTGTACAGGCGATACGGTGTCAAATGCTGCAGACAATCGAGCCTTACCAGTATAGCCGCCCCACCCTGGTCATCCTGGCAGCAGATACTAGATGGATGATAAAACATCATAACACCAACAACTCCTCAGAACACAACTTAACTTGGGAAAAACAGAAGATGGCCAAAGGGCTGCTGCATCTACCTGTAAGAGAACTGAGGCCATGACTTACTCTCCCTTCAATCCAGGGTCTTCAAGTGAATCTCAAGGGCCGCACTAGTTTGCCTTCTGTAGTCTCATGATCATAAAGGAAAAAAACAGCTGACAAGTTAGAAGTGGCTTGACTTTGCTGAGGCATTTTCTGGAGAGAGAGCTTGCCTCACACTGCCATTTATGACTTGGATTCCAGGAAGCCTCCCTTTTCCATCAGGGAGTTTTAGGGTTGATCTGGACCAAGATATCCACTATGTGAAAAAAGTTGGGATTCAGTTATTTGCCAATCTCCGAGGACTAGGTCCAGATTCCAAAGTTCACTTTGAATCCAAGATTTTCCTGTTTGTTTCACTTGCAGCTTCCAAGTTACTGAGGGACCGCTGAAATAATGTACTTAGCCTGCAGCATCCTACCTGGCCCTGCTGGAGAATTTAAGTTCCAAAAAAGGGTCTACGTGACAAGGTAAAACTCAAAAGTGAGAAAGGCGGCAAAGTTATACCAGCGAGAGGATGCCTTTGACAGCTACATTTTTCAAGTTTGTTCAGCTGAGAAATCCCTCTTCTGCCATTTCCTCGAGTCTGGAAAAGTCTCACCTCTTGTCTGACACAATGAGAAAAATATCAAAGTTGAATGAGTGCTGAATATTGTGCAAGATAGTTTTGTCTTGAGAGTCAAGGTTCCCCTCTGCCATTACAGCAAGTCTTTTCACTACCGTCATGATGCAGCATAATTCATTATTCATAAGGTAAGGAATATGCAGGAATAATATGTATCCACCAAAAATATTGTTATAGAAGGGACTAATGTTTCTCATTTTGAATATTGCTTTCTATGGAGCAAGAAGGAGCTGCTCATTCTCAGTTCCTGTACCTGCAGTACCAGATAAAAAAATAACACCTTTGTTCAACGGTAGGAAGCATGCAGAAGTGGCAGTGTTGCATCTTTTTAATCCCCCATTGTGGAACTATCACATGTTCATTTCTACCTGCATGCATCTGCTCCGCTACCAGGAAGTATAATGTGCTGCCCAGAACGGAAAATCCCCTTGTCTGGCTATTAATTGTGAGCGTTATAAAGAAGATGTGATGGCTGAGCACACATGATTTACTATGATTGTGAAAAATTTAGCAGCTGTTAGTAATGGCCTGTGTGATAATCCTCAACAAGGTAACATACACTCCAACTCATTAAATGCACAAAGAGTGAATATGTTAGCATACACCAAGACCTGTGTTGTATGTGCTACTATCTCAACACATAAAAGCCCGGCCACACACGCCAGCTTGCACAATCACCAGTCAGAAACATGAACATGGAACCAAAATGATGTTGGTAGTATCTCGGATGAAAGGCAGCTTTTGCATTTAGTCCTCCTTGATATTTTGGCAACATTGGATACAATCAACTTTGATCGGTTGCTTTACCACTTACAATCTGAAGCATTTGTTTCAGCTACTGTCCTCGAATGTTGCCATTCTTTTCTTAGGGGAGACAGAGTGTGTCAAACAAGGGCTTTTTTCTATTGATACAAAACCCCCAGTGGAGTGTGGAGCCACTCAAGGGTGTACGGTCTCCATTTCCTTTTTACATTTTCATAAAACTAGTGAATAGCCTAAAGCAGCAAATTCCATTTCGGTGCTGCAACACACAGAAATATCTGTGCGTCAGTGGTCCTTAAGATGTCTTTCAGATATTGGGAGATGGCTTCATAATGTGCCAAAATGGATAAATTTGAAATTCTTGATTTGATTGTGATTTAAATTTAATAAAGCGCGGCGTCTGCCCTTGGGCGTCTTGGCACTGTCTTTCTCAAGGAGACAATGAAAGAATTACAGAGGAAGAGTGAAAAGCCAGGTTTTCAGTGATTTCCTAAAAGTGAGATGGTTGACTTGGTTCCTCAAGTTACAGGGCATTTGGTTCAATACGTTGAGGTGTTATAAACCAAACGTCTGCCCCCCAGGACACTTTCCTGATAGCTGGGAGCTGTACCTTATTAGGCGAGGATGACTGCAGCACTCTTGTAGGTGTGTACCAAGAGATTTTCTCTCTGAGAAACTCCAGGCCCTGATGGTGGAGAGCTCTATGTGTTAGACAGAGGGCCTTAAAAGCTACCCTCTTTTTGACAGGGAGCCAATGCAGGCTTTGCCTGTCTTTTTAGATGTGATCAGGCTTTTTTGTCTTAGTAAGAGCACAGACAGCAGCATTTTGCCGCCTATTCAGTCTCATTAGGACACCTTGCTGAGCTCCCACATACAAAGCGTTGCAATAGTCTAACTTTGATAGGACCAGTGCAGTGACCACAGATTTTTGGAGCTCAGGCGGTAGGAAAGGGAGGACTTTCTTAAGAATTTTCAGGACCAGAAAGCAGGATGAGGTGAGGTGGTTTTTCTGGTCCCTAAAAGTAAAGTTGGCGTCAAATGTTCCTAACTTTTGGAACTGGGCATGGCAAGGGACCTAAGGATTGCGGCCACCAGGACGAGTTCCAAAAAGAGGAATCTCACCTGAATAGAAGAACCCCTGTTTTATCGGAGTTCACTTTCAGAGCCTGGGAGCTCATCCAGTTTGTTTTTGCAGCCAAACATGCATTAAACCTAGCAGAGACCTCATCCTTGTTATCCTCAACAGAGATCACGATTTGGGTGTCATCTGCATAAGATACCGAGGAGAAGCCAAAAGATTTAATCAATTTCATCAGGGAGTCATATAAATGTTAAAAGTGTTCGACTCAGAGATGATCCCCGTGGGACACCGCAAGGTAGTTTAAAAAGTTCTGAGGTATGCGTTTCCAGGCTAATGGTTTGCTCTCTGTTGCCTAGAAAAGAGGATAGGAGGCTAAGTGCTGGACCGCGGACACCTATGTTGTGCAATCTTTGCTTTAAATTATCGTGACAGACCGTGTCACAGGATCACCGCTGGCTGTCCTCCACGTCCAGGACTTCCCTAATTTCTTCTGAGACCGTGACCAGTGCGGTCTCGGTACTATGTCCCTTCTTGAAACCAAATTGACACGGGTCTAGTATATGATTCTGATCCAGGTAGTTGGTGAGAGCAATATTAAGATGTCGTTCTAACATTTTAGATAAAAAAGGGAGTCTGGCGATAGGTCGATAGTTCTTTTCCTCCAAAGAGTCGTGTGTGAGTTTTTTCAGAAGCGACCGAATGGAGGCTTTCTTCCAATCTGTGGAAAACATTCCCACTACTAAGACTGTATTGAACAGTTGTATGAGATAAGGGTTCAATGTAATCACCTAACTCATGAAAGATTCTAGCAGGACAGAGATCTGTAGGGGCACCTGACTTTGTGCAACTTAGGAGACCAACCAAGTGATCTTTGGAGATCCTTAGAAATTCATCAAGCACAGGATATTCCACTTCACAAGCAACTGCATGTGGTGCCGAGAGGTAGTCGTGTCTCATGTGAGTGGTGTCCTGGTAGATTGACTCTACTTCGTTCTTTAAAAGGTTGGCAAGGCTTTTACACATCTCATGTGTTGGAGGAATCGTTGGTGGTGTAGGGGGGGGGAAGATAATTTATGAACAGTTTGGAACAGCTCCCTGGATGAATTTACTGAAGCCCTTATCTTGTCCATAAAGTATCTGGTCTTGTCTGCGATTATTAGGGATTCATACTCCTGTATCAATTCTTTGTACTCCCTTTTCTTCACTAGGTCATATTCCGACATCTAAATTCTCTCTTGGGACCAACATTTTTTTTTTTTAAGCTCCTTGAGCAAGGTAGAGTACCAGGGAACATATTGGCCTAGTCTATGGCTAATGATTGTTCTTCATGGTATGGTAATGTTTATAGCATTCTAAATCCAGTTAGTAAAATTCAGCACAGCCTCATTGCCATCATTCCGGGTTTTGATATGTCTATGATTTCTTCCAGTTTATCTCTGTTAAACGTACTCCAGGGTCTAATTACACTGCACAGGATTTTCCATGTTGATATTGAAAAATACTGCATAGTGGTCAGACCACGTCATAGGGAGAATGTTTCCTACCTGTATTAGCGGGCAATAAGAGAAAATTACATCTAAAGTTTGACCTCCTATGTGGGAAGGGGCGTTCACCACTTGCTTAAGGCTAAAACTCGCAAGGTTATCAAATAGTATTTTAGTATCAGTGTTGTCCTCTTCATCTAGATGAAAATGCAGGTCAGGCAGAGCAGTGTAATTACTTCGAGTAAAACTACCCTCCAAGTAGTTGCTTAAAGCCTCAACAAAATTCCTTCTCTGACCTGGTGGCCTTTAGACCAACAGGCCATGGAAAGCATTGTAGTGGTTGAGTTGAATGTTAAATGAAAGGGACTCACAGTCCACAATGAAGACCGGATGACAAGAGGCAGACAGTATTTTTTTTTATAATTAGGACTACTCCGCCATGCCGTTTTCCCACCCTATGATGCCTGTTTATCGTATAGTCAGACGGCAGTGCTGCAAGCACATCCGGGTCTGACGCCTTGTCTGACCATGTTTCTGTCAGAAAAACAGTATCCGGATCGTGGGACTAACAATTCCAGCAATTCATACTTGTGCTTAAGCATGCACCGTGTATTTAGAAGTATGCACTTAAACATTTGAGATGGATTACTGACATGCTCCCTCCCCGGTAATTTGCTTGAGTGGCAGGTAAAATCACAATGATTGCATCTATATAGAACTTGATGGCATTAAAGGAAAACAATGAGCAATTGGCTCTACAATCCTCTCTGTTAACAGAAAGTAAGAACTCACGGGAATACTTACAATTTTGGCCAGCATTTCTGCCGCAGAGAGCAGTCCGGGCACAGACGGGCTTGCCTTTGGAGCGCTTTCGGCGTGCCAGCAGCGCATCCGCTGCACGTGGACGCGCTGTCATCAGATTTTTGTAGCCCGCGATTCCGGGGGGCATGGTATTGGGGCATGGCTCAGGTTGCAGCTGAGCTTGGTCGTGAACCAGGGCCGGACGGGCCATAGCAGCCACCGTGTGTTTCCCCGGTAGGCCGCTAGGCAGGGGGCCAGTTTTGGGCCCCTGTGGGGCCGTTTTTGTTACCGGGGGTCGGCAATATCGGCCCCCTGTAACAAAATCGTCCGAAACCGGCCCTCGCAAACTGCTCGGCTGCACTCCCCCTCACCCCAGGGGGGCCGGCTGAGCAGTTTGCCAGGGCCGGTTTCTGTTCCCAGTCCGGCCCTGTCGTGAACTCAGCTAGTAACAAACAGTGTGGGCAAAGTAAAATGCAAACTGGGGTCCAGCAACCCCTCAGGACTCCAAAGGCTCACCTGCAAAAGTCCTGATACTGGCGAAATGAAATCAAGTTAAAAGAACTGTGGGAAAGGCTAAAATCATAAATTTAATAAAAATGGGTACTTCAACCCACTGCAAGATGACGCCGAGTTGGAGCCAGGCACCTTCAAAAAAACAAGGGCACACCAGTGCTTACAAGGAAAATAATTGTGGCACTTGGGGTTTTAATCCTTAAGGTAAGGCTGCGCGGACGCGCTGTCAGATTTTTGTAGCCCGAAATTTCTTGAGGCGTGGTCTTGGGGGCATGCCTCAGGTTGCAGCTGAGCTTGGTAGCGAACGCGGCCAGTAACAAACAGTGTGGGCAAAGTAAAATGCTAACTGGGGTCCAACAACCCCTTAGGACTCCACACGCTCCCCCGCACAAGTCATGATACTGTCAAAATGAAATCAAGTTATAAGAACTGTGGGAAAGGTTCAAATAAACTTAATAAAAACGGGTACATCGACCCACTGCAAGGTGACGCTGAGTTGGATGAATAGTGCAAAAGGATCAGAGCTCCTTCTCTCAATTTGTGGGAAGGGCAATGTTTCAAAAAATTGTAAAATACCCCTCACACACTGAAACCTGATTCAGTGTCATGCTTCATCATTGGGGTCTTCCCGCTCCTCTACGGGACGGGGCGTGCTACGACTTACGTAGATGCAGGAGCACTTTATTCAGTGATTGGTGAGTATGTGTAGTGCGTGGGATCGTGAAAAGAAAATGTGAGATGGTTAAAAATTCTCTGGCTAGTGGAACGAAAATACTTTATTGTCTTCCCTGGCTGAGAATAGTAAAAGTGGGGAGGTGTAGATGGTGTACTATAATGAGTCACCTCCTACAAGGTCGACATGTTTCAGAAGCCATCCCCTTGGCTTTCTTCCTCAGGACCAAAAAAACGATCCCTGTTACACCTCAATGGGTGATAGAATAAATGTACATATGCCTGATAGTCACAAACACTGTCCTTTGTTCCCTGTTATGGGAGTAGAAAAATATACCACTTGTATATCTTAAGAACCTGAAAAGAAAAATATTTTGGATAAATAATGGCTTTCATCATTTATCTTTATCTATTCACATCACCATCACGTTGAAAGTTTTAAGCTTTTTTGTGATATATTTCTCTTGTGCAACCCTTTTGTAGGTAATGGTACCATTTGGTAAGTATCCTCTACTCATAAATCATCTGAAAGAACACTCCTTGTGATTTCTAGTGCCCAGTATCACATTTATCCAACATTCTTTCATACATATGTATCTCCTTGCAAGATACATTTTATGTTACAATACATTCATACATAAAGGAAATATTTGTACACTCCTATTGTGCCCCTAAAAGGTTACCGATTGATGTTCACAGCAACTGAGCACTCGCATTCATACTCCCATGATGAGCCTTGGAAAAATGGGAGATGTTTGGCAAAAGTCTGTGCACTCGTCCTTTTTAACTGTGATCTCATGGTGTGTCTTTTTATATAAAAAAATGGTATTCATGCTCTCAAAAGGACGTGCCATAATAATACATACTTTAGAATTTAATCGTTATCGCTCCATGAACTCACACGAGCGGTGTTGGACGCCTTCAAATAGACACTGTAGGTATTTTAAAAGAACAGAAGGAAAAACAAGGTTTTAATGCCTGGGTCGTTTTTAAACAAACAAGCGTGGTCTCTTTGGCCTTTTTAAGGACATGCCATTGTCCTACTTACATGCTGGAAGGAGCGCGATTTATTGCTGGGATTTATTCTTTAACTTTTTTTCCATTAGGTTTTTCTAAATTTGCCCCCGTGTTTTTTCATAAAAACCCACATACATAAATGCACGTCTGCGATGACTCCATCGGGGCATCTCTAGCGCAACAATTTGTTTTTCTTTTTTGTTTAATAATTCTTTTAAATTCAACCTCCATTTGGCTGCCTTTTGAAACTCCTCCAAAATAAGCCTCAAAACAAACAAATATATGCTGGCTTTTTCAACCGATTCAGTGTTAATCGTTCCAACAGGAAGTGGATCAAAATGAACCCTGTTTTGGGTCCATTCACCGGCTGCCATCTTTAAAAATTCCAAGGTCTAGTGTTTTTCCAACCGACTCAGTGTTAATCATTCCAACAGGAAGCGGATCAAAATGAACTCTGTTTTGGGTCCATTTACCGGCGGCCATCTTTAAAATTTCAAGGTCTGGTGTTTCCAGTCACACCTGTTTCCTATCAAGCATGCCTCCTTGCACTTTAAAACACCGGGCTCTGGCAAACCTCAGTTAGGTTCCGACGAGCCACGAGAAGGTACTTCCTTTGGTGATCGCGCTCCTTCCAGCATGTAAGTAGGACAATGGCATGTCCTTAAAAAGGCCAAAGAGACCACGCTTGTTTGTTTAAAAATGACCCAGGCATTAAAACCTTGTTTTTCCTTCTGTTCTTTTAAAATACCTACAGTGTATTTGAAGGCGTCCAACACCGCTGTGTGAGTTCATGGAGCGATAACGATTAAATTCTAAAGTATGTATTATGGCACGTCCTTTTGAGAGCATGAATACCATTTTTTTATATAAAAAGACACAACATGAGATCACAGTTAAAAAGGACGAGTGCACAGACTTTTGCCAAACATCTCCCATTTTTCCAAGGCTCATCATGGGAGTATGAATGCGAGTGCTCAGTTGCTGTGAAACATCAATCTGTAACCTTTTAGGGGCACAATAGGAGTGTACAAATATTTCCTTTATGTATGAATGTATTGTAACATATAATGTATATTGCAAGGAGATACATATGTATGAAAGAATGTTGAATAAATGTGATACTGGGCACTAGAAATCACAAGGAGTGTTCTTTCAGATGATTTATGAGTAGAAGATACTTACCAAATGGTACCATTACCCACAAAAGGGTTGCACAAGAGAAATATCAAAAAAAGCTTAAAACTTTCAACGTGATGGTGATGTGAATAGATAAAGATAAATGATGAAAGCCATGATTTATCCAAAATATTTTTCTTTTCAGGTTCTTAAGATATACAAGTGGTATATTTTTCTACTCCCATAACAGGGAACAAAGGACAGTGTTTGTGACTATCAGGCATATGTACATTTATTTTATCACCCATTGAGGTGTAACAGGGATCGGTTTTTTGGTCCTGAGGAAGAAAGCCAAGGGGATGGCTTCTGAAACATGTCGACCTTGTAGGAGGTGACTCATTATAGTACACCATCTACACTTCACCATCACGTTGAAAGTTTTAAGCTTTTTTGTGATATATTTCTCTTCTGCAACCCTTTTGTAGGTAATGGTACCATTTGGTAAGTATCCTCTACTCATAAATCATCTGAAAGAACACTCCTTGTGATTTCTAGTGCCCAGTATCACATGTATCCAACATTCTTTCATACATATGTATCTCCTTGCAAGATACATTTTATGTTACAATACATTCATACATAAAGGAAATATTTGTACACTCCTATTGTGCCCCTAAAAGGTTACAGATTGATGTTCACAGCAACTGAGCACTCGCATTCATACTCCCATGATGAGCCTTGGGAAAAAATGGGAGATGTTTGGCAAAAGTCTGTGCACTCGTCCTTTTTAACTGTGATCTCATGGTGTGTCTTTTTATATAAAAAAAGTGGTATTCATGCTCTCAAAAGGACGTGCCATGATAATACATACTTTAAAATGTAATCGTTATCGCTCCATGAGCTCACACGAGCGGTGTTGGGCGCCTTCAAATAGACACTGTAGGTATTTTTAAAAGAACAGAAGGAAAAACAAGGTTTTAACGCCAGGGTCATTTTTAAACAAACAAGCGTGGTCTCTTTGGCCTTTTTAAGGACATGCCATTGTCCTACTTACATGCTGGAAGGAGCACGATCACCAAAGGAAGTACCTTCTTGTGGCTCGTCTGAACCTAACTGAGGTTTGCCAGAGCCCGGTGCTTTACAGTGCAAGGAGGCATGCTTGATAGGAAACAGGTGTGGGTGGAAACACTAGACCTTGAAATTTTAAAGATGGCCGCCGGTAAATGGACCCAAAACAGAGTTCATTTTGATCCACTTCCTGTTGGAACGATTAACACTGAGTCGGTTGGAAAAAACACTAGACCTTGGAATTTTTAAAGATGGCCGCCGGTGAATGGACCTAAAACAGGGTTCATTTTGATCCACTTCCTGTTGGAACGATTAACACTGAATCGGTTGAAAAAGCAAGCATATATTTGGAAACGATATATAGATGATATATTGATTATCTGGGAAGGAGATGAAACCACCGCCAGACGTTTCCTATCATGGTTGAACTGCCAAGACCAATTTTTGAAATTCACAAGCACTATCTCAAATGAAAAACTTGTCTTCCTTGATCTAAACATATATGCAAAAGAGGGAAAACTAACAACTACCACTCATTTCAAAGAAACCTCCAAAAACTGCCTACTATTCTACAACAGCTTCCACCCTCGACATCTCCGCGATAACCTCCCTTATGGGCAATTCCTACGCCTACGAAGGAACTGCACGGAAATCGAAGATTTCAAAAAACAATCAAACTATCTGAAAAAGAAATTGGAAAAACGCCAATATCCTAAAAAGGTGATTGATAATGCATACAAAAGGGCACGCAACAATTGCAGAGACAGCCTTTTGGAACCCAAAATCCATAAGGAGGAAGAGAACCGCCCAGTATGTATAACAACTTTCAACACAAACTCCAATGGAATCACAAAAATAGTAAACAAACACTGGCGAATCCTCAACAGTGGAAGCATCAATCTACCAAAACCTATCTTCTCTCATAGAAGAGGTAAGAGTATCCGTGATTTAGTGGTACACACCAGACCAAAAGAAAGAAGAGAAGAACAGACAATGCAAACCACTTTAATGCCCCCAATCTCTGGGCATCATCCCTGTGGAATGTGCAATGTGTGCAAACTAACTAAAAAAGCAAAGAAATCTTGTTCCATGATAGAACCAAATGGGTCCAAAGAAGATTCACAACATGCAATTCAAAAAATGTGGTTTATCTGATCACATGCCCGTGTCTTTTGGAATACGTAGGAATGACCAAACGCCCTGTCAAGGTAAGGATAGGGGAACACAAAAGTAACATTGAATGCAAAAAGAGTACCACCAAAATGGCAGCCCATTTTCTGGAAAAATCATAAGTGGGAAGATCTTTCGTGGACAGTAATCGAACAAATCCAAAACGAAAGGTATTTGTTCGAAAAAGAACAACGGTGGGTGTTCCGTTTGAGGACTCATGAGAAAGGCCTGAACGATGAGATTCCTTGGAACCAGTTCTAATGTATACAAAATCTAACACAGGAATCCCCTGGCAATTAATGATCAACCAAAAAGTTGCCAGACTCATAAGGAGTATACCGTACTACAATCACCCCCGTAACTAATACTGAACAAAGAGGAGGTTTATGCCTTTGGATACTGGTTTTCGTCCTTTTTCCCCCTTTTTTTCTTTTTTTCCTCTTTTTAGAGAAATTATAATTTTGGAAACCTGAGTGTACACACACTCTATTTGTAAATATACATGGTTTTTGCTTTTCAATCCTTATCCTCTGACAACATTTTTTTTTCCAGTAAATATTTTTCCAGCCTCTAGCGTTTTATTGCTGGGATTTATTCTTTAACTTTTTTTTTCCATTAGGTTTTCTAATTTGCCCCCCGTGTTTTTTCATAAAACCCACATACATAAATGCACGTCTGCGATAACTCCATCCGGGCATCTCTAGCGTAACAATTTGTTTTTCTTTTTGTTTAATAATTCCTTTAAATTCAACCTCCATTTGGCTGCCTTTTGAAACTCCTCCAAAATAAGCCTCAAAACAAATAAATATATGCTTGCTTTTTCAACCGATTCAGTGTTAATCGTTCCAACAGGAAGTGGATCAAAATGAACCCTGTTTTAGGTCCATTCACCGGCGGCCATCTTTAAAAATTCCAAGGTCTAGTGTTTTTTCCAACCGACTCAGTGTTAATCGTTCCAACAGGAAGTGGATCAAAATGAACTCTGTTTTGGGTCCATTTACCGGCGGCCATCTTTAAAATTTCATGGTCTAGTGTTTCCAGCCACACCTGTTTCCTATCAAGCATGCCTCCTTGCACTATAAAACACCGGGCTCTGGCAAACCTCAGTTAGGTTCCGACGAGCCACGAGAAGGTACTTCCTTTGGTGATCGTGCTCCTTCCAGCATGTAAGTAGGACAATGGCATGTCCTTAAAAAGGCCAAAGAGACCACGCTTGTTTGTTTAAAAATGACCCTGGCGTTAAAACCTTGTTTTTCCTTCTGTTCTTTTAAAAATACCTACAGTGTCTATTTGAAGGCGCCCAACACCGCTCGTGTGAGCTCATGGAACGATAACGATTAAATTTTAAAGTATGTATTATCATGGCACGTCCTTTTGAGAGCATGAATACCACTTTTTTTTATATAAAAAGACACACCATGAGATCACAGTTAAAAAGGACGAGTGCACAGACTTTTGCCAAACATCTCCCATTTTTTCCCAAGGCTCATCATGGGAGTATGAATGCGAGTGCTCAGTTGCTGTGAACATCAATCTGTAACCTTTTAGGGGCACAATAGGAGTGTACAAATATTTCCTTTATGTATGAATGTATTGTAACATAAAATGTATCTTGCAAGGAGATACATATGTATGAAAGAATGTTGGATACATGTGATACTGGGCACTAGAAATCACAAGGAGTGTTCTTTCAGATGATTTATGAGTAGAGGATACTTACCAAATGGTACCATTACCTACAAAAGGGTTGCACAAGAGAAATATATCACAAAAAAGCTTAAAACTTTCAACGTGATGGTGATGTGAATAGATAAAGATAAATGATCAAAGCCATGATTTATCCAAAATATTTTTCTTTTCAGGTTCTTAAGATATATTAGTGGTTTATTTTTCTACTCCCATAACAGGGAACAAAGGGCAGTGTTTGTGACTATCAGGCATATGTACATTTATTCTATCACCCATTGAGGTGTAACAGGGATCGTTTTTTTGGTCCTGAGGAAGAAAGCCAAGGGGATGGCTTCTGAAACATGTCGACCTTGTAGGAGGTGACTCATTATAGTACACCATCTACACCTCCCCACTTTTACTATTCTCAGCCAGGGAAGACAATAAAGTATTTTCGTTCCACTAGCCAGAGAATTTTTAACCATCTCACATTTTCTTTTCACGATCCCACGCACTACACATACTCACCAATCACTGAATAAAGTGCTCCTGCGTCTACGTAAGTCGTAGCACGCCCTGTCCCGTAGAGGAGCGGGAAGACCCCAATGATGAAGCATGACACTGAATCAGGTTTCAGTGTGTGAGTGGTATTTTACAATTTTTGGAAACATTGCCCTTCCCACAAATTGAGAGAAGGAGTTCTGATCCTTTTGCAATATTTTTCACGTATGACTAGACACTTCAAATAAAATAAAAATAGCAGCACACACATGGGTGCATATATATTCACATAATACATGGTAGAATCCCTATGTTGGATAACAGTATCAAGAGGAGGACGATTCTACCTTTTTCCTCTTCACTCCCTCCTTTGATTTTTTGATGACGCTGAGTTGGAGCCAGGCACCTCCATAACAATGGGGCACACCAGTGCCTACAAGGAAAATAATTGTGGTGCTTGGGGTTTGAATCCTTGAGATAAGGCTTAAACTCAATAGTATCCTGACTTTATATGCCAGTCAAACTTGTAACCTGTGAATCATTTGGGAATTTATTTGTTGGTTTTGTAGAGCGCCTGAATCACCCCTGGAGGGGTATCTCTGCGCTATGGGCGAAGCTGATGGCGGGCTGATGAAAAATGTTAAAACAGGGTGGACTTAAGAAGTGTCCTGAAGCGCAGATAGTCAGGGCATTGCCTCAGGTGTATGGGAAGCTGGTTCCAGGACAGGGGAGCGAGGTAGGAAAAGAATTTCCCACCTAGTCTTGCTTTCCTAACCCTGGGGACTTGGAGAAGTAATTTGCTACCTGACCTAAGAGTCCTAGAGGGGGCATAAGGCTTGAGCTTCCTGGAGATGTAGGAAGGGCCTTTTTTATGCAAGGCTTTATAGACTGTGCAGCAGACCTTAAACTAGACACGCTTGCGAATTGGAAGCCAGTGAAGTTTTTGGAGCAGAGGGAGGGAAGGGGTTTTGAACGGAGAATTGGTGACGAGTCGCGCAGCAGTATTCTGGACCACCTGTAACCTGCTGAGGGATGACTCATTCGCAGAGACCAGGAGAGCATTGCAGTAATCAAGAATTCATAATTAATTATTTATGTTTCTGCCTATACCAACTAAAACAGTCTTTTATAAATATAACCTGTGACAAAAGGTCATTTACTCTTTGATCAACTCTAAACTGGATTAAACCACTGCTTTTCTAGGTGGATCATCATGCAAATTGCTGCTTTGCAGCAGGTGCAATATGTAGCTGTAAAACTGGCATTACAAATTTGGAAATTTGACAGTATATTCAAAAGTCTTAAATCTTTGCAGTATCTCCCCATCACATCATGCAATTTCTTCATTGTATAATACTATTGAAGTTTTATAAATGCACCTCCTCTCAATGTTGTGACGTGCGTTGAACGCGCTCATGCCCACCCGCTGTGCTGCTCCCGCTTGTTCACCACATGTCACTTGCCTTTTGCTCCTGCTTCTTGTCACATCTTGGCTCATTGGTCTCTTGGATTGTTGGATCCGGTAGAAGTGGAGCAAAATGCCACCACGGAGCTCGCAGAGTCTCGGTCTATGGAAAAGAACTATTTGAGAGAAACATGAGAAATGTGAGGCCATGCGAACAGTTTGCGCTTACTTAAGGTTAACCTTTTGGCTCCCGTACATTATTTTGGCCTTAAATGCCTGCAGGTAAGCAGCCCTATAGGGTGGTGGCTGCAGTTTCACAGAGCAGTCACTGCCACAACGCTTAGGAGGAGGAGGTAAGTGGACGTGGTTTTAAAGGAGGTTTTATCTGCTCCCAATATTGCAGAATTGTACTCCTGGCCAGAGCACTATTGTGGGGTCTGTGAAGGAATGCCACCCCAAAAGAAAAGTGGTGCTAAGTCCCAGACTTCTGCTAATAGCATAAAAGCTGGGGGTGTGATGGCGAATGCAGTTGATACAAGAGACTCCATTGAGTTGGAGATTGTTTCACTCTCAAAAGGGGATCATGTAAACCTCCTTGAACCAGAACAGGCCCTGGAAATTGGAAGCATTCAAAGACTCTAGCAGTTTCTATTAACGACTTTATGGGGAAGCATTTTAAAACTATAGCGTTACAGGACGCCGCAAGTGTAGGCCCAGTGGCCTTCCCCTCAGGACTTCCCTTGGAGGTGCTGGATAGTCAGGTGAAATAGGTCCTGGATATGATTGAAAACTCTGAAATGATTCGCCCCATCTTTCTTCCTCACCCTGCTTGTTAAGTCCATCTAAACTAAGTTTTGCAGGCTCTGAGGAGGGCCCTGGAGCAGTGGGAGGGGTAGGGGGAAGTGAAATGTACAGGGATTTGCCTTGAGTTAGTTAGTCTAGAAGAGAGATGGCAGCTAAGTTTGATCTGGCAGGTGTCTCCCCACAATGGGTGGACTGAGGGGCTTTGGCTTAGTCTGCTGCAAATATAGTCTCTACTCTGTCAGGCCCTTCCCAAATGTTGGACGTCCTCTTATTAATGCAAAGGATGCTGCATGGCCTAGTAGAATCGTCTTTCTCTACAAATGAATCATTGAGAGCAGATGCCAGTATTCCTAAGAAAATCCTCTACGAGTTAAAGTCAATTAACTCTTGTATGCCCACACTTGTAAGGCCGATAGCTGCCAAAACTCGGGGCCCGGTGAGGAAGGGACAGAGTTTCACTGTGTACATATCTAAAAGACCCATGTTGGTGAAAATATAGTATCAAGGGTGGTCTGGGAGTTGCCATTTGCGCCACCTTAGAATAAGGAAAGGTGTACGCATGGGTAATTGTTTAAGGAATCCACCTCAGAAATCCAGGACTGAGAGAAGTTTGGTAGCATTAGATAAACCTCCCAAAGTATCAGGGAAGCAAGTACAATATAGAGGAGTAAGCGAAGGGGGAGGGGTGCTAAGGAAGGACTCAAGGTTCAGGTTGAGGTTCCGTCCCTGACGAAATCTGGTCCCAGGGTTAAGGGTAAAGACGCTAGTAGTGTATCTACCATTAAGGGGTCTAAGAACTTAAGAGGTGTAGGGAAAGTGGTTTGTGGGTTTCGTAGAGATGCTCCCTAGAACAGGAATAGGAACTCCCAGGCACCATTATGGCAGGACAGTCTGTCCATGATACAGGATCAGGAACAGGTACATGTCCATCACAGGGCGTCCAGAGTTAAACATGTATATCTGGAGGTTACATGTAAAGGGAAATAAGCAAATAAGTGGAAACCTTTGAATAGGTCCAACTTACTGAAGGTATTTACTTCTTGTAGTGCGCTGCAGGTGGTTACCACAAGAGATATAGACCAAGTGGCTTTCAGGGATCCACAATAGAGAGGGAGGTCACAAAAGTTAGTTTTACTTCCTCGGTATTTGCTGATTTGGCAATGGAAGCTGAAGACGACGTTCAGGAAATACGGTTGAGGATAGTGCCTGAAGTGGAGGTAGTGATACCCCAGTCTTAGCTGCCTCTTTTAGTAAACCATGCAGGCCTCAACTCGGAACAAGTAAATCTGGTAATTGGAGCGGAAGGCTTCTTGGCCAACCCCCATTTTGTGGGTTATAGGCAAGGCAGCCTAGAGGTAACTGTAGCCGCTCACTCAAGAGAAGGAGTGATAGATGCTTCCTCACTTCGCAATAGATTTGTGCGTCTAAGCATAGATCGGGAGAGCGTCTCCTCCTATGGCAGGGTGGGGCAGTTGGATTAGGTGGATGCCGCTCCTGCCAGCCTGGGTGTCTTCTCGTGGAATGTACATGGTTTGGAAAATTTAGTCAGAATAACTGACCTTGCTAAAATATGGTAGGAGAATATGATTATATGCTTCCAAGAGACTTGTTTGGCGGGAGAACAATAACGCCGGAGTGGTTTTACACAGTTTGTCAATCATGCAACAAAAGGGGGGTTCGGGTGCTCAATAGGAGGGTTGATGACATTGATCTCAATGAAATGTATCAAAGGTGGAAGTATTATGCAGACAAGCAGCAATTGGCTATTGGCCTGCCATCTTGATCTGTACAATGGGTGCCATTCTTTCAACAGTCTGATTATAGCTAATGTCTATATAAATCACGGTGAGACTCGGCAGGAGTTTTGGAGACATGGCATCCTTGACAGAAATCTCGTTGGCCCCTCCCAACCTCTTAATTGGGGACTTTAATCACCACTCGGCAGCAGACCTGGAAGAGGTCAGTCAGTGATATGTTGGAAAGTTATGGAATACCCATTGCAATCTTCCCAAAAGGCACCCAATCAAAGTGTGATCTAAAATTAAACAAGTCCCTCCCTGAGTTAGGATTTGTGTGCCTAATGGCTGGTTCAGTGAGGATATGCCGGCAGCTCAAACATTTATGCATGGCAATCAGAGCTGTCCAATTGATTATATGTTTATACATGTCTGGTACTTTATAGCATGTCAAAGTCTTGAGGTGGTTAGAATCATGGGCAGCGGCCATTGAGAATTAATGACAAATCTTTTTCTGTCCCACAGCAAAGGGATTTAGTGATCCTGATAGAGGTGTCCTTCCCAAAACGTTTGACTACCAGAATAGACAATAGATATATGGTGCAAGTGATGCAGTATCAGGTGTCCAAGAATCTAGGGCACGGTGGGGACCTGGGCACAAATGTTTTGGGCTGGTACTTTGAGACTATCACAGATGTAGTCAAATGTTTGACACAAATAATAAGAAAGTGTAACTTAGAGTCTAAGGAAATTAAAACTCGTTGGTCATCTATACAGCCCTGGTTTGATAAGGAATGCTTAGAGTTAAGAAAGAGGCTGAGCACAGCTAAACCGAAGAGGTGCCTGCCAGAGGCCTCAAAGCAAAGTGAAAGGTACAATCTTATAAAGAAGGAGTATGCTGCTCTGATCAGAATTAAGAAGCGGGATTTTTATTACGCAAATTGGGATCAAATGATCTGTACCCTCCAGGCTAAAGATATGAATATGTTGTGAAAGCTAGTCCAGAGTGGGTGCAACAAGTCAGATGAACCCTTAAGGTGCACAGTCCTGGAAAACGCCTGGGTGGTACATCTAAGTAATATAAATAAGGACAAAGAGGTCCCAGAGAGAAGAAGGTGGCCTAATCCGGGGGAGGAGCTATTGGAATTATTCTCCAAGCAGTCCTTAGCTACATTGATATCTTCCCTTAACCTAACCAAGGAATCTGGGAGGGATAATCTGCCCACTATCATTATAAAATATAATCCTAAATGGTGCACTACTTTTTTCTCCAAAGCCTTTGTCCCTATAACAAAGACGAGGATCCAGTTGGAAGGGTGCAATAATCCAGCCTATACATAAAAAAAAGGAGACGGATGTTTCATGCAATTTTCACTTGATAAATCTGCTGGATGTCAGAGCGAAATTGTACTCCAAGGTAATATTAATGTCCCTAAAGAGTTGTATTGAGCACAGTGATCTTGTGCCAATGGAACAAGGTTTTAAACAAGGGTACTCTACATTTGGCAAGTGCTTCAGTCTGTGGTCACTAGGGCAGAAGGCAGTGAAAACTACAGGGAATCTGTTTTGTTACTTTGTCAATTTTTGCTCCGTATTTGATTTAGTGGAGTGTAGCATTCCGTGGGATAAGCTCCATCAATTGGCTATTCTCAGTAGCTTACTCGCAATACTCCAGAAACTGCACTGTCAGAACTGGGTGCAAGGAGAATTAGAACTATCGAAAATAATTCCACTGGGTAACGGGCTGAGGCAGGGTTGTGTTCTGGCCCCCACATTGTTTTCTCTATCCCTGGCTTATCTTCCCCCCGCCCACGATAATACCAATTCATTCTCACCGAAACTGGGGGGGAAGACATATCTTGCCTGCTTTATGTGGATGGCCTGGCCATCTTAGATTTGACAAAGGGAGGCCTCCAGAGAAAACTGGAAAGATTTAACAGGCACTGCATAGCCAATGAATTAAAGGTTAATTTGGAGAAAACTAAAATATTTACTTTTGGGAAAAACATAAAACCGTATAAGTGGCTATTGGATAATAAGACAGTTGAGATGTTAACCTCATATAAATATCTAGGAATGTGGTTTACGAAAAACCTAAAATTGGACTTACACAAAAACTGTGGAGGCCCATGCAGCATCCACTATAGGAGGATTAGTAAGATTTACAAACATGTTTGGAGGATCCTCTTTGCCTTCTGTATTATCTGCACATAATACAATAGCGCCTGCTCAATGTTTATATGGGGCTGAACTGTTGGCCCTATGTCGTGTAGTTCCCACTAATCCATAGGATCTGCGCATTTGTGGACAACATAAACTGTGGGTGAGGTGCTAAGACTGATTCCATGCACCTCCACAGTATATGTTGGCCTAGAGACCATCTAGCTCACAGTGCCACCATAAGCCCCCCTAACTCAAACAGGGAGCGAATGGCAGCTGGCAACCACTGAACATGACAGCCCTGACGCCCCAGGGATCATGGTAACAGATCTAGAACCTTTTCGCTCAGTCACTTGTGCACTCTTGTTCTCAGAGAAGTATACAGAGAATACACAATGGGACGTTTTTAATATATTTATTGAACCAATGCTATTCTTGTATAGAAGACATGTGCTGCGATAAACATTAGGCAGAAGCAGATAACAGTGATTACAAGCACCAAAAGAGTAAATAGCAGATAAAGTTGCACGAAGTGTATATATGCAGGCATATAATACAAGGTAGTAATCAGACATATTCCTACTATGCAATCCCTTCTCTATGTGTGTCTAAAGTGTAGGTAGATAGCCAAAAATCCCCCCACAGGATGATCCAACCTCGTTACCTGGTGAGACAGAATGTAGGACCCCGTCTTGGTCTTGAACTGGACCCTCCTCGATGTCAGCGGGAGTGTCTTCTCTACTAACCCCCGGGAATACTTCTTTATAATAAAAAACATCCTTGCGATGTATACACAAATTAGCATTGTTATGGATATGCAGATAGCCCTGCCGCCCAGTGGATGAAGATAGAATGACATTTTTACATAGTGCTTTAAGGCCTTGTACTCAGTTTGAGGCATCATGATAATGTTGCGCAAAGCCAGATGTGTAAGCAAAGTAGTTTCGGAGAAACTAATCTAACGTTGTCACTCACTCAAATATGTGCAAAAGGTCACAGCAAAAAGGTTTATTGTGCAGAACGAGGACAATGTAAGAACATAGCTGCCAAGGTTTTGGATTTTTATGTGTGACATTTTCATAATTCCAGTTTAATTATGAGTGACAATTCAACGACTATGAGTGACACTTTCTTCTGAGCAAAATCAAGCAATGAAGACGAGGGAAACATACAAATATCAGAAATGACACCTATTTGACCGACGAGAAACTCTAATAAGATGTTAAAACTGCTGCAAAGCACCAGAAATGGAAGGGCACTAACCGGAGACAGACTGCGTGACTGCAGTTCTCAGTAATAGAGTGCAGGCAGGCACTGCAGCTGCTCAGAAGATGATCTCATCGATCTGATCATTCATGACCATATACTAGCCTAAAAAGAAAATCTTATCGCATAGCATAGCAAGTGCAACTAGGAGATTATACTGTCACTCAGTCTTAGGCACTTACTTCTTTGCGAGCCGGCGTCGCAGCAACATAGCTGCTCAGGTTTCAGACTGCTTATGTGTGACAATTCTTTGGTTCACTGTGCTTGTGTGTGACATTTCATTACCTTTGAGTGACACTATAAAAACCAGCAGTTATGCCTTGTGCCATTCTGCACACATGTATAAAATGTATGGCAGTTAGGAGTTGCATCACGCTGCTTAAGAAACACACTTACCTTCATTGTTGGTAATAAAGAACATTATCACATGAACGTGCAGATGCAATTCATCACTGTGTGCTTTGACTTCAGGCATTTAATACATCAGTCCCAACTAGCACAGGCCTGATATGATTAACAGTCAATCTGTCATTGAGAAAAGTGCAAATACAGGCCCCAGAATATACAGTGCTGCTGGCTGTAAAGCTAGGACTGATAGACGGTTTTCATCTCATTGCCACAGGGCAGCTATCTGGTGGCCACACTCGCAATGCATTAAAAATAAGGATTCTGATTGAATGACTTCCCCCATTGTCAAGGAATTTGCAATATGCATGTTCTCAATTTACTTAAAATTACTTTTGGAAAAATAAATATATGGACCTCCAAACATCAAATGCATTGTCCTGCTTCTGTGAAGTTTGCTTATACTTTAAGATGGCTGCACCAGTCGTGCCCCACTTCTGCCACTGTAAGGAATTGAAACTTTTGACTGGTGATTTGCTTCATGTCATGATATGCCACAAAGGTGATCACCCATGTGTCATCATTATGAATTAGAACTTTAGCCATCCGTGGCTCTTGTAGCTAAACCCTTACTGCATTCTGGGATTTGGAGTTTTATTTTTATTTGCTATGGTCTGTTGCCTAAAAGCTCAAAACTTGCTGAAAGCGCATTAAGTCAATCTCATTCTATATAATTGTAACTAAACTTCAAGGCCAACAAATAGTTGAATGAATGTGTGAGGGGACTGTATCACCACCAATAGACCTTTAAAAAACAACCCTCTAGCTAAATTATTCCATTTCTGATTTGCTATTTGATTTAATGCGTTTAAAAACGCATATCTGCAATTGCATGGTTTATATTGGAAGGTTTGAACAGTGAAAAGTAAAGACATGCATGGTTTCGTTATTTTGTCCTTTAATTGGCCTTTAGCTGTTTCTGCAAACTTTTCCTTAGGCTGGAGGCTTGCTTTCTAGTCCCCAAAAGCAACTTCTATGGGTGATATTCTCAATTTGCTGTAGCGGTGGCAGTAATACGGTCAGTGCAGAGCCAGCCATCAAGCAGCTGCGGTACACAGACAACCCTATTAATAATAAGGAATCGCCTTACCTTATTCTGCCCATGCCACACTCTGGCCTTGCTGAGCGGTTGCACGGGTCCTTTCAGGTCCTAATATGCCCCTGCTAGGAGCGCCCCAGCCTGCTCAATAAATATGTGTAGGCCTCTGATGGGTGACGGCTCCACCCATTGTGTGGAGGCCATGGAGAGGCCCGAGCAGATGCTGTGTCGATGTCACAGCTGATCATGACCCCATCAAGTGCACACAAACTTTCCAAACAGTGAATCCAACACTGACACCTTTGCGATGACGATTCAAAATCTGGCCGGCCTGTGGCTTGCTGATTAGTGTTCTGCTCACATTATACCCCACGGATTTCATAACCTGGTTCGCAATGGCTAAAATGCACATCATAAGTGACACAGACAGATCAGTGATATTGCCTAATAATCCTTACGCTTTCTACGGTTTACCTGCTTCCTTTCTCTTGAATTGTGAAGTCACAAGCCTTGGAAGTTTTGCGACCAAGCTGGGCTGGAGTGCAGCAATGGACTGCAGCAAAGGTAGCAGTTTTAAGTTTTTTTTTTTTAGTGGGCGCAGATTCACAGTCAGCTCTCCTCCTGGAGTGTCTTGCTCTGGAAGGCGGCAGTGTCACTAACAAAATTTGAATATTTTGTGTGTGAACAGCAAGCACACTTAACATTGCATTCCTTTTTTCACGCTCAGGGGCTATCTGCTCCAGCCAGAGTTGAGACCAGAGGAAACACAGCCCCATTCAATGGCTTTCTTACTTTAGCAGCCCCGCCAGCGCTGAAGATCCAGCAACTACATGTGTGTTTCAGAGAGGCTGGGCGAGGCTAACAGGGGGAGCAGAGTCTGTGTTCGCAGCAGGGAAAGAAACAATATATCCCACAGGTAACCATAACAATGAGTCTTCCAGGCCCCGCTGTGGCAGGATTAATTTCTTCACAGGCACTGCAGCGCGGCATTGCAGAGATTAAGTGCAGTGCACAACGCTGTTTTTTGAAGCGCTGCATGAGCCCCCAACTGTATCTGGGAGATATGTATGCATGACTCATGCATTTTAATGCAGTGATAGGGACACCAGCATTAAAATACGCTAGTCTATCGCCTGATGTGTAGTACTTGGCAGGGCTTTAAGACAAGCATTTGCAATGCAATCGGTCTTGCCTTTGGGACCTTATACATATTTAGCTATGCAGCACATTAGCCTGGGTGATGAAACATCTACTGTTCTTTAACATGGTGGGAAAGTAAGCAGCAAACTGCGTGACACGCCAGGTATGGGAACACATGGAGAGAAATATTGCCTTTCAGTGAGAAATGGTTTAGTCCAAAGCTCTGTTTTTAATATAAAATCAGGGCCTTCAGTGGTCATATTACTGAAAATACAAGATTTGAAAAAATTATTATTGTCTACGGGTGCTTGTGGAAGACAATTTCGATGGACTGGAATCTAGAGAATGCTAAAGTGATTCTGGTATTTTACTCACCTCTGCTGGTCGTTTTCTATCACGAAAGTTAAATAGAGCCAGTTGCCAGAAATTTTTTAAAAAAGAAGTCCCTAAGCACACAGCAATTCTGGTATTTTACTGACCTCTACTGGTCGTTTTCTATCAAGTCAGTTAAGTAGAGGCAGTTGAACAAGCAGAAAGCAATTCTGGTATTTTGCTGACCTCTACTGGTATACTAAAGTATATACAAGAGGTCTCGAATGCTCGACCTAAAAACGGGCAGCGGTGCTACATGGGCCTAACTCGGGCACATAACACCTACTCCTCATAAGTAAGGGTCGACCTAAAAAGCTATCTAACAAAACAGCAGGTCCTATAAAATTATATATTTATATATATAAATTTATAAAACTGTAAAATCTAAAACAACTTCTAAAATCAACTAAAAGCAATCATCTTTAAAAGTATTCTTAAAAGCCATCATGCAGTTTGAAACACCAAGCACCCAGAAAGCCATGGTGCCTAGAAAAAGTTCAGAAAAACAGGCCAAATAGTTCCCATCAAACGCAATAGCCAATTGTTAATGTGTTCCAAGTGATAGTCGCAAAATTGCTGTAGCTGGCAACTGCAGACGACGTTCTCAGTGGCGCACCTTCGAAGCAGGTTTATAGAGCAAAGGTGGTTCTATCCAGTTACCACATAAGCCGCCGAGGGAGGGACTACATTCTATAAGCTTTCCGCAGAGCCGGTATCCAGTTCATTAGGAGTGCTACTACACAAAGAACTCCCACTAGACCAACATTACTTTTATGTTGGCTGACTGCAGCTCTTTGGGACTATCCACAATTACAACATGATATGCTCACAGTTGCTATATCTTTTGTTTTTTTTTACTTAATTATTCAGAATCATTTTTTCATCATTTGTATCAACATGAAAAGAGTAAAAAACAATTTTCTAAAAGAACTTTTTGTATCCACACATTTTTTAAATATAAATATCCAACAATTTCATCTATTACAAAAGGTCAACATGTGTATTATTCTTTTTCATGGACAGTAATATCTGTATCATTTCATTACAATTGTACATCCCCTAATTATTGACCACACTTGCATACTAACCTGTCACACCAACATACATTCCCATTCTCTCATCAAACCATACCATAACCTCCGAGATCACATACACTACAAGGGTCACAGTAAAGATAGATACACAGCAGTCTCCGTGACAGTGTTGTAGGTTGGGTATCAGATATCCAGGTCAACGCACGTTTCGGTGGTAATTATCACTTTAGGACCACCTTCTTCAGGACCACTAATACAGAAAATAGAGGCAAGTGGTTGGGGGATCTGTAAATGTCAAAGCAAAAAATTACTTGGGGATGCCCCATTATTAAAAATACTTTTCTTCTAAGGTTCTTTATTGAACAATGCTCCATTGGTTTGTTAGAACTTTGAAGATTTGTGAAGTCATTGACTTATCATAGATAGATGTCTACCACCAACACCATTTTGAATGTGTATGACTAGTGTAGTTAGAGCAAGAAAAGTGCAGCAGAATATAAAAGTAATCCTAAAGTTATGGACTTGTGCATGAGACCATTGCCAATGGTCATGCCTTGAGAGATAAACCATGTCGTAGAGAAAGAGAACGAAACCTGAAGTGTGTCAAAGTACGTGAGACCCAAAAAGAGGGTTTTAAAGACAATGATAGAACTCTAGAAGACTTACGGCATAGGAATATGAGATTGATTTCTTTTCACATCAGGAGAATGCCCGACAGCAGTTTCAATTTTATATATTTCCCATATCGTTCTAATAACGGAGATATTCGTGTGTGTTCAATCCGTTCTGTTGATTGCAAAAAGAGCACTCAGAGAGGGTACATTCATTATAGAGATTTTCTTAGTATTATTAATGGACCATCAGGGCATAAGGTTAAAGGTTTGATACCTGTCAATGTGTTTGTCCACTAATGCCTGGCCATACTATTAGTATTGTCATATAAAAACGGCCTGGTGAAGAGTCCTTAGTTGTAAATAATCAAACTATTCAGTACATCCCTCAAGCCAAAAGGGGCATAAAAAGAACAAAAATGACATATTGTTAGGGTCTTTATTTGTGACAGCCAATACAGTAAATGGTTATAAATTACTATGCTGTACATATGCGCCAATTAAAAGTGAGATCTAAGAGGTCTGCCATAAGAGGGAACTGTGACAATAGGCCAAAGAATACATCATTGTATGACTGCCCAATCGATAATTGAACTAAAATATGGCATATATTATTATGTGGCATTTGAGTCCATTTCTAGATTTGAGGTGTGCTCCAGGGTTTGTCACGCTTTTTTATTGATGCTATACTTTGCTCACTTTAGGTGAGATTGTCATGAGCCATATTATAATCACAGGCACATCTAGAAGCTACTCTGGGATATTTCTATAGTGACTTACTTAAAAATAGCACCAACCTGAGAAAATAATCTACCTCAGAGTTCCTTGTTGTTTAAAGTCCAAGAATTGAATGGCACACTCTTTTGGGTATCAATGCCTCCAATTGATATCGGTGATAAAAAGGCTTCACTATAGATATAAATCGAGAAGAAACCAAAATATTGAACATTAGCGAAGGGTTTTTCGCCAATAATAACATCTCATATCATGCAATTCATTCATGTACAATTATGTATAGTGCATATGAACAGGGAACAAACATTACCTATATAAACAGTTGTCAAAGAGGGTAAATTCAGTAGCAGAATGACACTCCAATATGGCGTGGAATATTGCCCAACACTTTTAGACAGCTTCCAATTAGTTTCGCTGCTCTCGTGATACCGCTTACTTCTACCGGAAACTAGCAAAGTAATTTAAATGGGAGAAACAATGCACTTCCCCCTTCACGCCAAGGACTGGCAGCGAGCATCTACAACCGTCCGGACTTCGATATCAATGTAAGCTCATAGAAAGCAACATGCCAATTGTAAATATGGGTAAATGTATTAGGCAACGGCTCGCCGTGGGGAGGATGGTTCTATATAAATTGTATTACTGGTAGGCACTAGCAAACCGCCAGCGGGAGCATTGTCATGCACGTCCCAGGCCAGGATGTAACTGCCAAACGCAGATGTATTAAGTAGCGAATTGACCGCAGAGGGACGACGTTTGGACAGCTATGTAAGAGCTTAGCGTTTTTAAGCCACCAACGGGAGTTCTGAAACGCAGTCTTTTGCGTCCCTAATACAACTGTGCACAGTTTGATAATCAACGACCTCATTATAAGATACAAGGAGGCCCGTAATATCCTTTCCATTACTTTCAATCTTGAGATTGCTAAACAGCCCTAACTCGTCTTACTTATAAAATATTGCTTGTTTCATATGCATATCGCGTTTATCTCACTTCAATTCATATCAATGGAAAAATATATATTTTTTCTGATAAAAATTAATTCGTTAATATTTTCATTGTTTTAAATAATTCCACTCAGCAAACATAGGGGCTCATTACGATGACGGACGGAAGCCCATCCGTGCTGGTGGCGGTGGCGGAAAACCGTCATGTCGTCCGCCCCAGGTGTGGTCATTGCGACCACCAAATCACAATGGTTCAACAGAGGACTTTCCCCGTCCGCCGCGGTCTGTCAGGCTCCGCACGTTTTCTGCGTACGCAAGGGTGGCGGACGGAGCAACTAGAGCAGGACCGGCGTGCGGAAACACGTTCCGTCCGCCAACCGGATCACGATGTTGCAAACAGCCCTTCCCACCGCCGCGTAAAAACCACCACGTTGCGGATGGCGGAAATACAACAACGGAAAGGAAGAACCGATACAGAAGCCATCTAAACCACCGGAGCCGCCATGGATCCAGCGCCACAGGCCTTCCCGCTGCTCTACCTGCTGCACCTCCGGCAGACAAGACGCCACCGTGCTCAACAGCAGAGGTATGTACCAAACATCTCCACACATGCACCCCTGAACAACTACAACTCCCAGCAAGCGTGACGGCACAACGACGAACGTGGCAACCTGCCAAATGCAAAGTGCGAGGCCCATCCAATCCACATCAGTGACCCTTGGTGCCCCAGAAGGCAATTGGGGCCAATGCTGAGCCCCGCAGTTGCAGAGCGCGCACACCGCAATAGCAAAAAATGTACGCCGCTGAAGGCTCACATTGGCTGATGGCTCATTCGCATAGTGTGTGCCACACTGCAGCGGCCCAGAAGCTGTGACCGCAACCCTGCAACATTCAATTGGAGCCAATGCGTGTCATCGCTGCGGATGCTAGCTAACGCGCATGCGAACACATACTGCATTTGCGCCCTGCGAATTACATCACACATCACAACTCATTTGCCTAAAGTGATTGGTGCACCCCATGTGTAATGTTGTGGGGCACGAGGCCCCCATGCAGATAAAGTAACCACACAGACACTGTACTTGTATGGGAGAACTGGCCCAGGGCACGTGCGTCCGGCCCAGTTTGTTGGCAGGGTCATAGGTCCAGTGGCGCCTGTGCTGGGTGGCTGTGGGGTGGGGGGTAAGCCAACCCTCTGGGAGTGGCTGGTACATCAGAACAACTAGAACAGTGATCACCTGGTCACTACACTGTGAAGGGATGAGAGAGTGTGACCTTTGAGTCAAGTCTTCACACACATGGTATGTCCAAGAAAAGAGCTCATTTAGGAAGGATCTCAAAACCAACAGTTTTCCTTTTCTTTTTCAATTTCTTTTAATAGTGTGTGACTATAGGTACCCCTTCCCTCCATTTTGAAGGCTCATGGGGCATTATCTGGGCGATATAAGAGTACGTGAACAGCCTAACATTTGGAGGCGTCTTTATCTGTCACTAAACTGTTTTTTGAAGGAGAGATATATTTAACAGATACTCTCAGTTATACTTATCATATGGATACGCACACCACGCGGTCCTTAGATCTAGAGTGTGTGTTTTATGTTTTGTGTGTGTATGTTTTTGTATTGTCCCATCTCGCTGGCATAACAGCACTGATTGCCAATTATAACGGATAAAGATAAGAAAAATATATCACAGAAATATATCACTTTTCTTTACAGGTCAACACCACATATGGTGCAGTTTGGATGTGTTATGTTATTTTAACTCTGTTTTTATTCTTCCAGAACCCATTCAGCAATATACCTACTGGGGTATAGTATACTGTGCATGTTAAATTTATGTGCACCACTTAGTTAGGATTACATGTAAATACACAGTTGTTTTGATTTGAGTGTAGAAGAGATCTCTTCTAGGTCCTGATGAGAAGCCAGGGGAGGGCTTCGAAACATGTCGACACAGGAGACACTGCTCATTAAAGCATAGTATCTCCATCTCATTCCCGACTTTTAACGATACCAGCTCAAAGGGACATTAAAATTTATTTTTTCCACTGAGCCAGGTATTTTATAATTTTTCACCATTCACTCACTTCTGACCCTTCCACTCACACTCCTACACCACACATAGTATTGTTTTTCATAACCAGTGCTCCCACGTAGTCGTAGGTCGTAGCACGCCCCGTCCCGCAGCGGGGCGGGAAGACCCCGATGATGAAGCATGCCACCAAGGGTCCTTTTGGTGGATGAGGGGTATTTAAACAAAGCTGTGTGCTTTCCACCATTGTAGGAGACACACCTAGTCTGGAGGAACACTTCTATACTTTCCGATAAGGGTGGATCCCTTTGTTTTTTGACAATATAACTTGAGGAGGACGTATCCACCTCTTCTGCTCTTTTGAGCATTACCTCTTCACTCCCTTCTTATGTTACTTTGATATGATGTAAAGTACTGTCACACCCTACACCGATATCAGTAGCGCCATACAACAAATGAAATGCACATGAGTGAGTGGCTATGGAGAGATGAGGGGCGCTGGACGAGGGTGGCAGAGAGGGAAGCTGAGGAGGAGGGCATGAGTGAGAGCATGAGAAGTGTCACTTGCCTGATACTCCCACCTCAGGTAACCTCCTCCTCCCATCATGAGGACCCTTCATGGATAAACACACTTCATGAGAGTGATAACATCTGGAATGAGAATATGGAAGGAAAGAATGCGTCTCCCTGGCCCTTGTAAAACTGAGGAGAGATAAAGGAGGGCCCTGAAGCAGGCCTGGCGAGAGACATAAGTGACAAATCGGTCACGAAGTGGCCCACCCGAATGCCTCGTTGGACCACACAAATAAAGAGTCCTGGAGCCGGCCCTGCCTGGGAGGCATACCAATTGTTGATGGGAGCTATTGGTGGAACACACATTGGCCTCGTACCACCACAGGCAAGTGAACCCATCTATAGGATCCCCAAACACTACCACTCCATCAACATGCAAGTGGTACGACATGCGGAGCAGATCATCTCACACGTGTGTGCAGAGTATCCGGGGTAGGCACATGACTGCTACATCTGGCGGACCAGCAACATCACCCCCGCTCCCAACCCACACATGCCCAGTGACGATGACAGTGGTGAGGAAGCGTCAACAGCTTATCGTCAACAACTTCCGTTGAGTGTGATTCAACAATGATCGACTATGACTGTGTCTGTGTGCCTTGCTGTTGTCTCACAGACTTTGACAAATGTTCACGAGATTCCGTACACATACTGGACTATGCGCAGGATTTGAGAACCTGTGCATGCAGGGACTGAGCACAACGAAGCACCCCTACGCACAGGACACCATTGCCATACTGCCTCACTTGCTCTCCTACTCACTCTGAGGCATTCAAGCACCTGTACACAAGCAGATAAGTCGAAGACAAGAAACGCCTCCAAATGTGAAGTTTTTACTACAGTGTCAAAGCATGCAACATACGTGCCACAAAAGGTTGAAAATGCATGAGTACCCAACCAGTAACCACAGTGACATATCCATTTAACGTGAAGTAAGATGTTGCATCAATAATCCCTCTGGACGTGCAACCACGAGCATATCCCCCCACCCCTTGCAGGTAGGAGTTGAATGGGATGTCCCTGGTCTATGGGCTTTGTCAGCAGAACCCATCCCTCTGCCCATGTATGGTGACATTTGCATCACATTTGCTGTGTCGCTCTCATCACTGGATGGATCACTCTACAGGTGTGGGGCATCTAGCCCGCATTCCCATGTCTTCAAAAGGGGATCCGTGTCCTCTTGCAGCTGTGAGACTTGGTTGGGTCGGGGTGCCAGGGCCACACCAGAAGAGAATGACAAGGGACAATGTCCTCCGACCACGGACAGAATTTACAGACAGTACTCTAGGACCGCGCAGAGGACAAGCTCTGCGGACACCTCATGTGATAGACAAATACTAAGGTACTTGCAGGGCACAGGTCCCCAAAAAAGAAGTGGGGGACTGACCAAGTAAGACAAAATGCGAATGACCTCACAACGTCACGACGTAGCGCTAAGGAAGAAGTAAAATAGTGCGACAGAAATGATTTGTGCAAATACTGGGACAGAGTAACCCATCTGACAGTCTCGCAGTGTCTGCATTGATATACATGGACAGAACACAGGCAAAAGCATGCCTGTCCCTGTGAACAGAAGGCAAGCTGTGTGCCTATTTTTCCCTCTGTGGCATCCACATTCAAATGTAAGGTTCAGGGCGTCCCCCAGTCAGCATGTACAAACAAAAGGAGGCCGGATGGCCCCTTTACTTCGGCACGGCTGGAGGTGAAAAAAGGCGCACTCGCTGCCTGCACGTTGCTGCAGGGAATGGAGAGCAGTCAACGTGCAGGTGCTGCTGAATGTGTCCCGGTAACTGGGGAGTACACCGGGACAAGTTATGCATATTCCTGTGGGGACCAGCGTCCTGGCAGGGGGGACGGCGTCCACCCCGGGTAAAGAGGGGGGACGCCGTGTACCTGCGTGTACACCCGACCCGAGCCCTGGGTACTTGCAAAACAACAATGCCATGTAATCCTCGCTCGCCACATCTGCATAATGGAAGCCGGGCCCATGCCAGATGACAATGTCCACGACGGTCAGATGGGAGACTCCACTTGCTCCAATCCGTGGTACCAAGCGAGACAGCCCGCAGAGCTCAGCATAGTCCAAGCAAATGTCGACAGGGCTAAAGTCAAAGTGCTGGATGACAATTCCCGTCAGGAGGCGTGAAGAAAGGGAAACGAAAATTGAATTAGTCACCAACAGTCCCTGTTGCTGTTAAGTAGTTACGAATCCAAGAAGGCACAGGCAGCTTCGAAGGCAATCAGTTCTAAAAGACGGTCCAAATCATCTTCAGCGAAGAGGACCGCCATCCAATCCAGCAGTATGAAGGAGCAGATGTGCTCCTCGCACCACGAGGTTGAAAGGAGCATCCCATCGCAACCTGGGAGAGGTTCGATGTAGGCATTGCACAGGAGCCATTGCGCTAACGCACAGGCACAGCTGTCTGCCTGCCTGACACATTGTAAGGCATCCCATAAACGTGTCTCACCAAAGCAGTCTTGCACGTGGACCAACAAAGGAGTCACCCACAGCTCATGATCCAGGTCGGCAAGGCATGTGTTTGAAATGCAGACATCCATGGCCCACTCAGACAGACATCTCCTGCAGGAAAAGACAGGTTGCACGCAGGTGAAATAGGCATTGCGGAACGTTAGCCCATAACTGATGCCCAGCACAGCCAATGGGACACATCCAAAGAGATGCTGCATGCGGGCACGGTACAGTTGCAACTGACCTGGCTCGGCCTGGACCACAGGACGGTCAGACATGGCATGGAAGCAATGTCAGAACCAGCACTCAGCTGTACAGCGAAAGTAATGAACTGAGACCGCTAAATGCAGTGTTGAAATTTGGAGCAATCACACCCGGTGGTACTCCCGGAAAAGCATGGAAGGAGGGGACAAGGCCAGAGCCCACAGGTCTGATAAAAAGTGTGCAACGGCCTTCAGCATCAGACGCTATCAATAATTTGTGTGTCAGTTCAACGTGAAAATAGTGGGAGAGCTGCGTTCAGCAGTGACTGGATAACGCGGGACGGTCAAGACACCTGCAATTCGAAGGTCTCCGGTCTGGTGTGGGAGCGACTACTTGTCTAAGCAGAGGCCCATTGTGCATGCGCACTTATTGAAGTATGCTTTCGCTGTGTGAATGTGAGGCCACAAATGACTATCCACAATCACTCATGGGGTAGTTAGCTGAACATTGCCACTAAAAGGACACGTCGTGCAACAGATCCTGTATACGTGATTCCTGGCCTGTGCACGCAGGTGTTGTACTCATGCAGGAACAGCGAAGTGGGGTTTGAAACCAGATTTGGCGTGTGCATGTTGTCAGGGACAGGAATTCATGTGGTTGAACCTGCATAGATCGCACGTGTATTCAGAAAATCCCTGTGCAACAGTACTTGAGTGTTTTAATGCGACAATGTCCACATCGTCCACATGACAGGATGCGGTGTGATGCTGGCTCCTGTGGGTACACTGCTAAGGATTTCATTGGTCTGCGCTATGTGATCTGTGACAACTTCCGTCATATCCATGTTTGTTGGTACTTTCCAGCCTCCAGTCCCCCCTCGATTCAAGTGAGGCTCTCTGGATGCATTATGGCAGGCACCTTCTCCTCCCATTCAGTGATGGTTGGTGGTGGGATGGGAGGGCTGACACCAGTTTTCTGTGCCGCCGTGTGGTTCCTCTGGGCCCGTAGCTTGAGCCGGCCCTTGGGGTTGCACCACAGCTTCCTGATTTCACGCACAGTGCGTAGGGTGGTCCCTACGGCATTGACTTTGCTGTGGATCCTTGCCCGCATCTGATTCTTGTGCGCAGGTGGGGTGTGTTGGACCAGGTGCCCGTACAAATGTGGTTCTGCCCTGATTGTCTCGTCTACCATCACTTTCAAATCTGAGTCGGGGAAGTTGGGCATTTTCATGGGGGGCATGGTGCAAATGTATGAGGGGTGCAAGGTGATGGAGATATGTGTAGTGTGTGAGGTGTGTGGGTGGGAGTGGTGTTGGGTGGGAGTGGTGTTGTGTGGGGATAGGTGGGTATGATGTTGTGCAGTGTGAGTCAATGGTGTCCTGTCTCTCTGTCTCGGCTTGTGGTGTGCAAGGAATGCTGGTCCAGGATGGGGTTGGTTTTATACTGTGGTCTGTGGGTGTGTCCACATGGGTGATGACCTACAGATGTCTCTTCCATGCTGCGCATGGCTTTCCCTACCAGGAGCAAGTTGGGGTGTATCATTGTGGCGTGTGTGTTGTGGTTGAGGGCGGCAAGGGGGTACAGGCACACTTCGGGCGTTGTTGTGAAGTTGGTTCCGTCCGCCATTCATTTGGCCTGTGTGCGTGCGCGGCGGTCGGACGCAGTGCTCGGTCTGCCAGCTCCGCATTCTCATCGTAATTGGCCGCGCGGTCATGCCGCGGCAGGGGCGGCCTTTTCAAGCCTTTGCACAGCTTTCCCCGTCCGACGCGGTCGGATTTGCAGCTTTTCCGTACGTGGTGGGTGGTCTTTTGTGGCATGCTTCCGCCGCTGTCTGCATCTGCGTACATTGCATCATAATTTGTCCGACAGAAATGCTGCGGCTCATGCAGGGGGATTCTTCCGGATACCATAGCGGTCGGAGGGCTTTTCCGTCCGTCATCGTAATGAGCCCCATAGTCTTGACCACCATGTATCTTTTCCAATATGAGGCTGCAATTGACTAATACTCATATTTTGGTTTCTTCTCGATTACATCTATAGCGAAGCCTTTTTATCACCGAAATCCATTGGAGGCATTGATACCCAAAAGAGTGTGCCATTCAATTCTTGGACTTTAAACAAGGAACTCTGGAGTAGCATATTTTCTCAGGTTGGTGCTATTTTTAAGTAAGTCACTATAGAAATAGCCCAGAGTAGCTGCTAGATGTGCCCGCGATTATAATATGCAAAAAGAACAATTGATGGACAGAATGCAGAACAATGTCATACATTCACCCCAGTACAGAGATCTGGGCCTAAATCCATCGTTTTTTTGCTCATCATGCCATTCCAGTTTAGACCCAGCCATATGCAAATCAGTCTTGACCCTGCAGCCCAATGGGAACAGTCCAGCCCGAACTCCCAGGCCAGGTCCTCCCTGGACTGGAAACAAGCATCCTAGGACCGGTTTCGGGCTTTCAGCCCTCATCAGCCAGGATAGCTTGACTCCAGTGGCATGGAGAGCACGGGACCCACGTCTGGGCATACCCGTCCCACTCGGGGTGACAAATGCAAAAAGAACAATTGATGGACAGAATGCAGAACAATGTCATACATTCACCCCAGTACAGAGATCTGGGCCTAAATCCATCGTTTTTTTTGCTCACCATGCCATTCCTGTTTGGACCCAGTCATATGCAAATCAGTCTTGACCCTGCGCCCAATGGGAACAGTCCAACCCGAACTGCCAGGCCAGGTCCTCCCTGGACTGGAAACAAGCATCCTAGGACCGGTTTCGGGCTTTCAGCCCTCATCAGCCAGGATAGCTTTACTCCAGTGGCATGGAGAGCACGGGACCCACGTCTGGGCATACCCGTCCCACTTGGGGTGACAAATGCAAAAAGAACAATTGATGGACAGAATGCAGAACAATGTCATACATTCCCCCCAGTACAGAGATTTGGGCCTAAATCCATCGTTTTTTTGCTCACCATGCCATTTCTGTTTGGACCCAGTCATATGCAAATCAGTCTTGACCCTGCGCCCAATGGGAACAGTCCAGCCCGAACTGCCAGGCCAGGTCCTCCCCGGACTGGAAACAAGCATCCTAGGACCAGTTTCGGGCTTTCAGCCCTCATCAGCCAGGATAGCTTGACTCCAGGGTCAACAGGGTCAAGACTGATTTGCATATGGCTGGGTCCAAACTGGGGTGGTGTGGTGAGCAAAAGAATGATGGATTAAACCCAGATCTTTGTGACTGGGGCTGAATGTTTGTATTGTCCAGCATTCCGTCCATCAATTGTTTCTTTTGTATATGTCGCCCTAAGTGGGAAGGGTATGCCCAGACGTGGGTCCCGTGCTCACTACACCACTGGATTCAAGCTAGCCTGGCTGATGAAGGGTGATGCCCTGAAACCGGTCCCAGGATGCTTGTTTCCGGTCCAGGGAGGACCTGGCTTGGCAGTTCGGGCTGGACTGTTCCCACATGGAACAGGGTCAAGACTGATTTGCATATGGCTGGGTCCAAACTGGGGTGGTGTGGTGAGCAAAAGAATGATGGATTAAACCCAGATCTTTGTGACTGGGGCTGAATGTTTGCATTGTCCAGCATTCCGTCCATCAATTGTTTCTTTTGCATATGTCGCGATTATAATATAGCATCAATAGAAAGGCGTGACAAACCCTGGAGCACACCACAAATCTAGAAATAGACTCAAATCCCACATAATAATATATGCCATTTTTAGTTCAATTATCGATTGGGCAGTCATACAATGATGTATTCTTCGGCCTCTTGTCACAGTTCCCTCTTATGGCAAACCTCTTAGATCTCACTTTTAATTGGCGCATATGTACAGCATAGTAATTTATAACCATTTACTGTATTGGCTGTCACAAATAAAGACCCTAACAATATGTCATTTTTGTTCTTTTATGCCCCTTTAGGCTTGAGGGATGCACTGAATAATTTGATTATTTACAACTAAGGACTCTTCACCTGGATGTTTTTATATGACAATACCGATAGTATAGCCAGGCATTAGCAGACAAACATATTGCCCGGTATCAAACCTTTAACCTTATGCCCAGATGGTCCATTAATAATACTAAGAAAATCTCTATAATGAATGTACCCTCTCTGAGTGCTCTTTTTGCAATCAACAGAACGGATTGAACACACGTGAATATCTCCGTTATTAGAACGATATGGGAAATATATAAAACTGAAACTGCTGTCGGGCATTCTCCTGATGTGAAAAGAAATCAATCTCATATTCCTATGCTGTAAGTCCGCTAGAGTTCTATCATTGTCTTTGAAACCCTCTTTTTGGGTCTCACATAGGAATATTAGTGGTACTTTGACACACTTCAGGTTTTGTTCTCTTTCTCCATGACACGGTTTATCTCTCAAGGCATGACCATTGGCAATAGTCTCATGCACAAGTCCGCAACTTTAGGATTACTTTTATATTCTGCTGCACTTTTCTTGCTCTAACTACACTAGTCATACACTTTCCAAACGGTGTTGGTGGTAGACATCTATTCTATCTATAAGTCAATGACTTCATGAATCTTCTCAGTTGTAACAAACCAATGGAGCATTGTTCAATAAAGAACCTTAGAAGAAAAGTATTTTTAATAATGGGGCATCCCCAAGTAATTTTTTAATTTGACATTTACAGATCCCCCAACCACTCGCCTGGATTTTCTGTATTAGTGGTCCTGAAGAAGGTAGTCCTAAAGTGATAATAACCACCGAAACGTGCGTTGACCTGGATGTCTGATACCCAACCTACAACACTGTCTCGGAGACTGCTGTGTATCTGTCTTCACTGTGACCCTTGTAGTATATGTGATCTCGGTAGGGTATGGTATGGTTTGATGAGAGAATGAGAATGTATGTTGGCGTGACAGTTTAGTATGCAAGTGTGGTCAATAATTAGGAGGTGTACAATTGTAATAAAATGACACATATATTACTGTCCATGAAAAAGAATAATACACATGTTGACCTTTTGCAATAGATGAAATTGTTGGATATTTATATTAAAAAAAATGTGTGGATACAAAAAAGTTATTTTAGAAAAAAGTTTTTTACTCTTTTCATGTTGATACAAATGATGAAAAATGATTCTGAATAATTAAATTAAAAAAACAAAAGAGGTAGAAACTGTGAGCTTGAAATGTTGTAATTGTGGATAGTCCTAAAGAGTTGCAGGTAGTTTACATAAAAGCAATATATGTCTAGTGAAAGTTCTTTGCGTAGATTTACATTTGTCTCCCCCTTTCTCCCAGACCTGAAAGCAATTTATAGGGGTACCCATGGATTGATATTGCACTAGGAGTGCTACTCCTTTTATGTCAGACATGTTAAGGATACGGTGGACCAGCTCCCCAAAATGCAGTGGGAAGTTAGTATGAAGTAGCGTCTGTATTTCGGACGAAGGCCTCGCAACCTGGAGATCAAACATCTCTTTGAGGAATGTTAAGGCCACATCCTTTTGAAAAAGCATGCCTTTCAGTTTGCTCAAGGAATCAAAGCGAATGCTGAAAACATTTATCGAAGGCCACAGCGTTGCCTCCCTAACTTTAAGGGGCCGGTGAAAACAATTCTTGTGTACAACAAGTAACTATGGAATTAACCGTCACAAGATAAGCGATGCCTGGTGCCATTCCACAGTATTAATCAATGGGGATACCCAGTATCGTGCAGAACCTGGGGACAATCACGTTAAGCGAACAGTGGTTCTGCCACAACTTTACTTAACAACGAAAAGTAACTTCAAAGTTATCTATCCCTTTACTCGCTTGGGATATCTCAAATGCTTCTCCAAAAATTGTCTAAACACATGATGATAGTAAGACAGCACAAATTAATTGTGGCATACATTAATTTATTTTAGTTACATAAAGTGGTTAATCATGAAAAGGCAAGTACTACACATAACAGTTGTGATGGAGGATGTGAGACATAGTGCAATAACGTGTATAACGTACATACATCACACTTATATTAAATATAAAAATCAAATGACAAAAAACATTAAAAAAATGGAGTGAAAGAACACATATATATTCTCACATGGACCAAAAATTTCTTTACACAATTTGTAAGGTCACTGTGGAATGTACTACTTCTAATTAAGCGTCGACGTTTCGACCCTGATAAATCTTGTGCTATAATAGAGCATCTAGTGAGGGTCTTCTTCAGGACAGGTAAAAATAACTGGTGTGTAGCCTGCATGACAAAAGAAAGATGTGTAAGATTATGAATCTAATGTGTTTAGACTGCTTATTAGGGTGAGACTTATAGAGTATGCTCACCTCTTCCAATATGGTTCACTGGGAATCCAAAACAGTAGTCCTATCAAGGAGCTCAAGCATCGCTCTTTGAAGTGAGGCAATCTGTCCAGGGGGGGCTCGGCGTAATTCTAAATAAACGCATGCCCTCATCAAATACAATTGATGTACTAGTAGAGTTTTAGATAATTTTAAAAGTGATAATAAAAGATACTGACCTATGGATTACTTTTCACATAGTGCCATCATGAACTTATGTGCCAACATTAATTGGGAATCCCACTGAGTGGAGAAATCCGTGGGCTTTGAATTCACGGGGTCTTGGTTGTATCTACTGCAAGAAAGAACCACCGTGTTGGTACGTTGTACATTTAATCAATGAATGAGGAAATCTATATTTATCCAAAGAAAAACTGACCTCTATGAGTTACTAGGCGGGGTTGTCATTCACAAATGGCTCCCTCTAGTCCCGGAATCTGCTCCCGTGGGCTCGGTGTTCATAAATGAGATTGTATTAGCGCAGATGAGTCATGTATAAAAACGGAATTCCGTAGAGTTAAAATAAAGCCAGTTTACCTTAAGCGGCTAGCATATGGCTTGGCCGTCGGGCTTTCCAAATTGCCCTGTGTCACGAATGAAGACACAACAGAGTCCCGTTATCTGATCTCGTGGGCTCTGTTTAAGATTAAGATAACAAAAAATCAGTGTAGGCTGGAACTGATCCGTTCTGCCAAAACACACGATGAAAAAGCACTTCTCCAACTTAAAGGAGAATAAATGTACCTGAAAACGACTCGCAGACAGCGTCGCCGCATTAGCGTCCTCTCCTAATGAAAAATCGCCTGAAAGTGAGAGCTTTTAAATTTACGCGTGTCAGGCGTCCTCGCTGCCCGTTAGCACGTCAGGAATGTCAATTCTTACGCGATGAGTCAGAGCAGTCCCTGTCAAGGGTTCTGTTCAAAAGTAAAGTGATTGGTAGACGGTAAGGGACCGTGTCTAAAACTTCATGGGTGCATGAGCTTCTCTTATTTCCTGGAGTATTTGAACTGCATATTGAGTTGAAAAGCAGTTACTGAGATAGCGCATGATTTGCAAGTCGTGGTGTTGTGCGAATAGAAAGTAAGGTATCAGGGAACCTATTACTTGCGTATATTTAAATCTCTACTGTTAGGATAATTTAGGTGTCATACACATTAGGCCATATTTCTTATAAAATAAAATCAGAATGTTGCACAAGCAAGCGTATATTGATTTCATGAGCTATGTACACAGTCATTTCTTGGGGTCAAAAATAGTTTTTGCAGGTCATAAAATCAGAGTGATGCACGAGCAAGCGTATATCAATTTCATGAGCTATGTACACAGTGATTTCTTGGGGTTAATAGTTATTTTTACAGGTCATACATTTGTCATCATTTCTTCTAGTTGTAGAAAGAACATTTTGAACCAAATTACAGGCATATTATACAAACAAAAATCTGCAACGACTCTTTAGTGGTGAGAGGAGAAAGACACGGTATTCAATGATCCTGTACATATGGTTAATTAACCTGTGCATAGTAAAGAGATCTGCCGTGAGATTTCTTCAGACTCGTTTAATCCTCCCTGTACAGAGTCCAAAAGATGGATCCATTTACACTCCCTGATGTTCATGGTGGCAGTTATGGACCCGCCCCTTGGGCTGTGTAAGATCTTTTTCAATACCCACCATTTAAGACTATCATGGGAGTGTTGCATCTCGAGAAAGTGTTCTACTAAGGGTGCACCTTGTACCTTACATCTAATGCGTGAGCAGTGCTGCAGTATTCTGGATTTCACCTTTTGTTTATTCTGACCAACATAGACATTCGGGACACGGACAGCTTATGATGTAGATAACATCTTTCGTGTTGCAATTAGTGTTGTGGTGCAATTTAAATTGCTTCCCATTATGTGTGAAATCTTTCTGTTCCACTGTTAATTCACAGGCTTTGCAAAAGCCACATTTAAAATGTCCTAGTAGCGGTGGCAGCATTAATAGTGCCCTGGTGTTAGGTGCTTCTCTCTCTTTCAGGTATGAACTTACTGCATTATCCCTAATGTTGCGTCCTCTTTTAAAGGCAAATAAAGGAGGGTCTGTTGTTCCTATCTCATCTGACACAAGGGACCAGTTGCGGTTAACCCCTTCGCTGCTAGGCCTTTTCCCCTCCTGTGCTAAGCCTTTTTTTGGCTATTTGGGGTAGTTTGCGCTTAGGCCCCTGTAACTTTTTGACCACATAACGTATCCATGCCAAATTTGTGTCCTTTTTTTCCAACATCATGGGGATTCTAAAGGTATCCAGGATTTGTGGATTCCCCTGGAGGGGACCCAGAAATTAGCCAAAATACAGCTAAATTTTGGTTTTTGGGGGAAAAATTCGAAAAAAGGGCTACAGATGAAAGCGTCTGGTTTTTTCCCTGCAAATGGCATCAAAAAAGGGGTTGTGGTGCTGAAATCACCATCTTCCCAGCTTTGAGGGACAAGCAGACTTTTGTCAGAAAACCAAAAAAATTTACACAGTTTTGGCATTTTTCTGGGACATAGTCTATTTTTGCTATTTTTTGTGCTTTCAACCTCCTTCCAGTTAATGGTAGAAATGGGTATGAAAGCAATAATGGATCCTGTAAAGCCATACATTTCTGAAAAGTAGACAAAAGTCTGAATTCAGAAAGGGGTCATTTGTGTAGATCCTTCAAGTTTTCTTTATAGAAACAAACAGTTAAATATAGGAAAAATTTAAAATTAGTTGAAAAAATCAGCCATTTGTGTCAACGTTTTCACCTGTAACTTCTTCTAATTATGACAGCTATTTGAAAGCAATATACCATTACATCCACTGGACCTTTCTGGTTGTGGTGATATATAGGACTTGTAGGTTCACCAAGAACCCGACGAACCCAGAGCCAATAACTGAGCAGCGTCTTGCAATGTTTTTTTATTATGTACCGGGTATATAGCAATTATTCTGGGAAAATGTATACATGGAAAAATCGGTATGAAAGACACCTATGTATTTCTGAAATGGGAACAAAATATAGAGTTTAGATATAGTAGATATTTGCACATTTCCAAAATTGAGAGTACCCATACTAGCATGAGAATTATAGGACATTTTTCAAAATGACTTCTTTTTTACACATTGTCTTTCATTTGGAAGGCAGAAATGCATCAAAAGTCAATAGATAATAACAGTTGCTCTACAATTTTGTGTTACCCTAAGTCTCCCGATAAAAATGGTACCTCACTTGTGTGGGTAGGCCTAGTGCCTGCGACAGGAAACGGCCCAAAACGCAACGTGGACACACCACATTTTCACAGTGAAAAATGACCCTTTTTTTGCAAAGTGCCTAGCTGTAGTTTTTGAACCCTAGCTCTGCCGGCACCTAGGGAAACCTAGCAAACCTATACATTTTTGAAAACTAGACACCCAGGGGAATCCAGGATGGGGTGACTTGACTGGCTCTCACCTGGTTCTGTTACCCAGAATCCCTTGCAAACCTAAAATATTGTCAAAAAAAACAAATTTTCCTCACTTTTCTGTGGTGGAAAGTTCTGGAATCTGCATGGATCCACAAAATTCCACCCACCCCACGTTCCCCAAAGTCTTCCGAGAAAAATGGTACCTCACTTGTGTGGGTAGGCCTAGTGCCCGCAACAGGAAACAGCAAAAAACGCAACGTGGACACACCACATTTTCACAGTGAAAAATGACCCTTTTTTTGCAAAGTGCCTAGCTGTAGTTTTTGAACCCTAGCTCTGCCGGCACCTAGGGAAACCTAGCAAATCTATACATTTTTGAAATCTAGACTCCCAGGGGAATCCAGGATGGGGTGACTTGACTGGCTCTCACCAGGTTCTGTTACCCAGAATACCTTGCAAACCTAAACAATTGTCAAAAGAAACACATTTTCCTCACTTTTCTGTGGTGGAAAGTTCTGGAATCTGCGTGGATCCACAAAATTCCACCCACCCCGCATTCCCCAAAGTCTTCCGAGAAAAATGGTACCTCACTTGTGTGGGTAGGCCTATTGCCCGCGACAGGAAAGAGCGCAAAACACAACGTGGACACACCACATTTTCACAGTGAAAAATGACCCTTTTTTTGAAACGTGCTTAGCTGTAGTTTTTGAACCCTAGCTCTGCCGGCACCTAGGGAAACCTAGCAAACCTATACATTTTTGAAATCTAGACACCCAGGGGAATCCAGGATGGGGTGACTTGACTGGCTCTCACCAGGTTCTGTTACCCAGAATCCCTTGCAAACCTAAACAATTGTAAAAAAAAAAACACATTTTCCTCACTTTTCTGTGGTGGAAAGTTCTGGAATCTGCGTGGATCCACAAAATTCCACCCACCCCGCATTCCCCAAAGTCTTCAGAGAAAAATGGTACCTCACTTGTGTGGGTAGGCCTAGTGCCCGCGACAGGAAACAGCGCAAAACACAACATGGACACACCACATTTTCACAGTGAAAAATGACCCTTTTTTTGCAAAGTGCTTAGCTGTAGTTTTTGAACTTTAGCTCTGCCGGCACCTAGGGAAACCTAGCAAACCTATACATTTTTGAAAACTAGACACCAAGGGGAATCCTGGATGGGGTGACTTGACTGGCTCTCACCAGGTTCTGTTATGCAGAATCCCTTGCAAACCTAAAAAAGTGTAAAAAAAACAAATTTTCCTCGCTTTTCTGTGGTGGAAAGTTCTGAAATCTGCATGGATCCACAAAATTCCACCCACCCCGCGTTCCCCAAAGTCTTCTGAGAACAATGGTACCTCACTTGTGTGGGTAGGCCTAGTGCCCGCGACAGGAAACGACGCAAAGCGCAACGTGGACACACCCCAATTTCACTGTGAAAAATGACCCTTTTTTGGCAAAGTGCCTAGCTGTAGTTTTTGAACCCTAGCTCTGCCGGCACCTAGGGAAACCTACCAAACCCACACATTTCTGAAAAGTAGACACCCGGGGGATTCCAGGGAGGTATGGCTTGCGTGGATCCACCAACGTTTTCTTACCCAGAATCCCCTGCAAACCAGAAATTTTGCTGAAAAAATCACTTTTTCACACATTTTTGTGTGGGAAAGTTGTGGCATCACCGGGCTGACACAAATTTCCTACCACCAAGCGTTCCCCCAGGTCTCCCGATAAAAATGGTGCCTCACTCGGGTGGGAGGCCCAAGTACGCGCGACAGGCAAGGGCCCAAAACGTATTGAGGCGACATCAAAAATGCCTATCACAAAACAACCTGGTTTTGCAAGGGTGTCCCATGACTTTTTGGCCCGGGGCTCGGCGGCCACCTAGGGAAACCTAGCAAACCCACACATTTCTGAAAAGTAGACACCTGGGGGATTCCAGGGAGGTATGGCTTGCGTGGATCCACCAACGTTTTCTTACCCAGAATCCCCTGCAAACCTGAAATTTTGCTGAAAAAATCACTTTTTTCACACATTTTTGTGTGGGAAAGTTGTGGCATCACCAGGCTGACACAAATTTCCTACCACCCAGCGTTCCCCAGGTCTTCCGATAAAAATGGTGCCTCACTCGGGTGGGAGGCCCAAGTACGCTGCGACAGGCAAGGGCCCAAAACGTATTGAGGCGACATCAAAAATGCCTATCACAAAACAACCTGGTTTTGCAAAGGGGTCCCATGACTTTTTGGCCCGGAGCTCGGCGGCACCTAGGGAAACCTAGCAAACCCACACATTTCTGAAAAGTAGATACCCGGGGGATTCCAGGGAGGTATGGCTTGCGTGGATCCACCAACGTTTTCTTACCCAGAATCCCCTGCAAACCTCAAATTTTGCTGGAAAAAATCACTTTTTTCACACATTTTTGTGTGGGAAAGTTGTGGCATCACTGGGATGACACAAATTTCCTACCACCCAGCGTTCCCCCAGGTCTCCCGATAAAAATGGTGCCTCACTCGGGTGGGAGGCCCAAGTAACCGCGACAGGCAAGGGCCCAAAACATTTTGTGATAGGCAATTTCAATGTTGCCTCAATACATTTTGGGCCCTTGTCTGTCGCGGGTACTTGGGCCTCCCACCCGAGTGAGGCACCATTTGTATCGGGAGACCTGGGGCAACGCTGGGTGGTAGGAAATTTGTGTCAGCCCGGTGATGCCACAACTTTCCCACACAAAAATGTATGAAAAAGTGATTTTTGCTGTAAAATTTCAGGTTTCTGGGGGATTCTGGGTAAGAAAACGTTGGTGGATCCACGCAAGCCATACCTCCCTGGAATTCCCGGGTGTCTACTTTTCAGAAATGTGTGGGTTTGGTAGGTTTCCTAGGTGGCCGCCGAGCACCGGGCCAAAGTCATGGACCCCTTGCAAAACCAGGTCATTTTGTGATAGGCTATTTTGATGTCACCTCAATACATTTTGGGCCCTTGTCTGTCGCTGGTACTGGGCCTCCCACCCGAGTGAGGCACCATTTTATCGGGAGACCTGGGGCAATGCTGGGTGGTAGGAAATTTGTGTCAGCCAGTGATGCCACAGCTTTCCCGCACAAAATGTGTGAAAAAAGTGATTTTTTCAGCAAAATTTCAGGTTTCTGGGGGATTCTGGGTAAGAAAACGTTGGGGGATCCACGCAAGCCATACCTCCCTAGAATCCCCGGGTGTCTATTTTTCAGAAATGTGTGGTTTGTAGGTTTCCTAGGTGGCCGCCGAGCCCTGGCCAAAAGGTCATGGGACCCCCCTTGCAAAACCAGGTTGTCTTCTGATAGGCAATTTTGATGTCGCCTCAATACGTTTTGGGCCCTTGCCTGTCGCTGGTACTTGGGCCTCCCACCCGAGTGATGCACCGTTTTATCGGGAGACCTGGGGAACACTGGGTGGTAGGAAATTTGTTTCAGCTCGGCGATGCCACAACTTTCCCACACAAATATGTGTGAAAAAAGTGATTTTTTTCAGCAAAATTTCAGATTTCTGGGGGATTCTGGGTAAGAAAACGTTGGGGGATCCACGCAAGCCATACCTCCCTGGAATCCCCCAGATGTCTAGTTTTCAGAAATGTGTGGGTTTGCTAGGTTTCCCTAGCTGGCGCCGAACCCGGGGCCAAAAACTCATGGGACCCCCCTTGAAACCAGGTTGGTTTGTGATAGGTAATTTTGATGTCGCCTCACTAGGTTTTGGGCCCTTGCCTGTCGCGGGTACTTGCCCCACCCACGCGTGTGAGGTACCATTTCTATCGGGAGACCAGGGGGAGCAGAAATGCTGTAATGGTGGTGGGGATGTGGGCATTGGCCTGCCCACTTCGGGCAGCCCCCACCCTAAAAACAAATGCGCAAAAAAAAATCCCTGGCGTCAAGTGGGCTTTCTGCCGCCACAGGGGGGCAGAAAGACTGTTATGGTGGCAAGGGCGTGGGGGCATTGGCTTGCCCATTTTGGGCAGCCCCCACCCTAAAAAAAATTGCACAAAAAAAAATCCCTGGCGTTTAGTGGGCTTTCTGCCCCACCATGGGGACAGATTGGGGGCTGCAGCCCCCATCTGCCCCCCAGGGTGGGGCAGAAAGGATGTAATGGTGACGGGAGTGGGGGCATTGGCGTGCCCGTTTTGGGCAGCCCCCATCCTAAAAAAAATTGCACAAAAAAAATCCCTGGCGTTTAGTGGGCTTTCTGCCCCACCGGGGGGGCAGAAAGGCTGTAATGGTGACGGGGGGTGGGGGCATTGGCGTGCCCGTTTTGGGCAGCCCCACCCTAAAAAATATTACACAAAAAAAATCCCTGGCGTTTAGTGGGCTTTCTGCCCCCCCAGGGGGGCAGATTGGGGACTACTGCCCCCATATGCCTCCCAGGGGGGGGCAGAAAGGCTGTAATGGTGGCGGGGGTTGGGGGCATTGGCGTGCCCGTTTTGGGCAGCCCCCACCCAAAAAAAACGTGCCAAAAAAAATCCCTGGCGTTTAGTGGGCTTTCTGCCCCACCGGGGGGGCAGAAAGGCTGTAATGGTGACGGGGGTGGGGGCATTAGCGTGCCCGTTTTGGGCAGCCCCCACCCTAAAAAAAAATTACACAAAAAAAATCCCTGGCGTTTAGTGGGCTTTCTGCCCCCCCCGGGGCGGCAGATTGGGGGCTACTGCCCCCATCTGCCTCCCAGGGGGGGCAGAAAGGCTGTAATGGTGGTGGGGGGGTGGGGGCATTAGCGTGCCCATTTCGGGCAGCCACCACCCTAAAAAAAAATGCGTCCAAAAAAATCCCTGGTGTTTAGTGGGCTTTCTGCCCCCCCGGGGGGCAATAGCCCCCAATCTGCCCCCATCTGCCCACCAGGGGGGGCAGAAAGGCTGTAATGGTGGCGGGTGGGGTGGGGGCATTGGCGTGCCCATTTTGGGCAGCCCCCACCCTAAAACAAATAGCACACAAAAAAATCCCTGGCATTTAGTGGGCTTTCTGCCCCCCGGGGGGGCATATTGGGGGCTACTGCCCCATCTGCCTCCCAGGGGGGGCAGAAAGGCTGTAATGGTGGCTGGAGGGGTGGGGGCATTGGCGTGCCCATTTCGGGAAGCCCCACCCTAAAAAGAATGCACCAAATAAAAATCCCTGGTGTCTAGTGGGCTTTCTGCCCCCCCGGGGGGGCAGATTGGGGGCTACTGCCCCCATCTGCCCCCCAGGGGGGGCAGAAAGACTGAACATTGGCAATTTTTTTGAGGGGAGCAAAAGCCCTTGCCCAAGGGGCCGCTCCCCTCCCTGGTGCCTTAGTGGGTGGATCCCTGCTTGGGGATCGCCCTCCTGGGGCGATCCCCAAGCAGGGATCCACTGAGGAGGGGTACCATTGGAAAGGGAGATTCTCCCTTTCAAATGATACCTCTCCCGTCTTTCTACGTGCTCAGGGGGCTGAGATAGCCCCCTGAGCACGTAGAAAGTGAAACTGAAATGAGCCTAAAGGCTCATTTTAGTTTTGTTTTCAGTGAAATGAAGTCAGCGCGACGTGCGCGCTGATCTTCATTTCACTGAAAGGGAGGGGGGGCCTCGGGAGCTGGGGAAGCTCTTCCCCAGCTCCCGAGGCTGTGGGGGAGAAAAGGAAATCCCTCTGCTGTCTGCAGCAGAGGGATTTCGTGCCCCTGGCCTCATGAAGGAATGGTTCCGTCATGAGCACAGGGGCACCGATGCTCATGACGGAACCATTCCGTCATCAGCATCGAAGGGGTTAATGATATGTTTAATCTCATTACTTCTGTGATTGAAAGTGGAAACACATACAATCCGTGTATTGTCAGATCCTTTATTGAGATTGGTTTGTAATAGCAGGTCTCTATGACAATACCATGCTCTTTTTCTTGCTTTTTTCAATAGACTACGTGGATAGCCACGCTCACTTAGTCTGGACAACAATGAATCCGATTCCTTAAAGAAATCTGACCTACGGGAACAGTTTCTACATATTCTCAGAAACTGTCCGTAGGGCAGGTTGTCTCTGAGATTTCTGGGGTGATTACTTGTGTAGCCCAACAGTGTGTTTCTTTCCAGTGGTTTTTGATATAAGGTAGTATAAAGCATCTTGTCTTCATGTTTTATCGTCAGATCCAGGAAATTTATCTCATTTTCATCGTAGGACATTGTCAATTGTATGTCTTTAGATTTAGCATTAAGCCAAACACCAAATGTCTCTAAGGTGGTTGCATCTCCTGTCCATATGAGAATGATATCATCGATATACCTCTTCCATAGAGTTATATTCTCTATGAAAGGGTTATCGGAGCTGTAAATGAATCTGTCCTCATAGCGATCCATGTACATATTCGCTATGTCTGGGGCGAACCCTGCCCCCATGGCTACTCCCTTGGTTTGATAATAGAGCTCCTTTTGGAATGTAAAGAAGTTCTTAGTCATGGCGATTTCTAGTAAGTTGATGATAAAGCTGGTGGGGACCCAATGGGGTCTCTCCCTGCTCTCCAAGACTTCATAGGCTATCTCAAGGGCTTCTGTCTGTGGGATGCTTGTATAAAGCGAAGCCACGTCTAGGGTTACGAGTAGCTGACTTTCTTTATCAAAGGGGAATCCTTCTACATGGCTGATAACCTCCATGGTATCACGGATGTAGGACCTGGTCTTGGGCACCCAAGGCTGTAAGAAAATGTCAATGTAGCGACAAAGAGGCTCCAAGACCGAGCCACATCCGGACACTATAGGCCTGCCAGGTGGATTATTCCTATTTTTATGCACCTTGGGAAGCGCATAAATAGTCGGAATGCGGGGTTCTTTCTGATTAAGATATCCGAATTCTAGATCATTGAGGAATCCTTCCTCCAATCCCTTAGTGGTTAATTGATGTATTGAAGTTTTGCTATTTCTTTGGTGGAGTCACCTGAAATACGTTTGTAATTCTCTGCTATTTGAAGCTGACTCAATATTTAATTGACGTAATTGTCTCTGTTTTGGATAACAATTGCGCCTCCCTTGTCCGCTGGCTTGATTACTACCTCTTGATTTTTTATGAGGGTTTCTAAGCTCAACCTTTCTTCCTTGCTAATGTTGTGCTTAATGTATTTCTTTTTGTCATATAGTTTAAGCACATCACGCATCACCACTTGCTCAAATGCAAGAACTTTGCTCGACATCAGATGTGTGGGTGGTGAGAAAGTTGAAGGAGTGCGTAGTGGTGTGGCAGGGCATTTACTTACATAGGTGGAACTAGGATTTTTATGAAAGAAATGCCTTAGTCGTATTTTTCTGAAAAAGCGGAGCAGGTCTATTTTGGTATTAAAGCTATTCGAGGGAGCCGTCGTGAATTCAAAGCCCACGGATTTCTCCACTCAGTGGGATTCCCAATTAATGTTGGCACACAAGTTCATGATGGCACTATGTGAAAAGTAATCCATAGGTCAGTATCTTTTATTATCACTTTTAAAATTATCTAAAACTCTACTAGTACATCAATTGTATTTGACGAGGGTATGCGTTTATTTAGAATTACGCCAAGCCCCCCCCCCCCCTGGACAGATTGCCTCACTTCAAAGAGCGACGCTTGAGCTCCTTGATAGGACTACTGTTTTGGAATCCCAGTGAACCATATTGGAAGAGGTGAGCATACTCAGTAAGTCTCACCCTACTAAGCAGTCTAAACACATTAGATTCATAATCTTACACAACTTTCTACAACTAGAAGAAATGATGACAAATGTATGACCTGTAAAAATAACTATTGACCCCAAGAAATCACTGTGTACATAGCTCATGAAATTGATATACGCTTGCTCGTGCATCACTCTGATTTTATGACCTGCAAAAACAATCTTTGACCCCAATAAATGACTGTGTACATAGCTCATGAAATCAATATACGCTTGCTTGTGCACCATTCTGATTTTATTTTATAAGAAATATGGCCTAATGTGTGTGACATCTAAAATTATCCTAACAGTAGAGATTTAAATATACACAAGTAATAGGTTCCCTGATACCTTACTTTCTATTCGCACAACACCACGACTTGCAAATCATGCGCTATCTCAGTAACTGCTTTTCAACTCAATATGCAGTTCAAATACTCCAGGCAATAAGAGAAGCTCATGCACCCATGAAGTTTCAGACACAGTCCCTTACCGTCTACCAATTACTTTACTTTTGAGCAGAACCCTTGACAGGGACTGCTCTGACTCATCGCGTAGTAATTGACATTCCTGACGTGCTACCGGGCAGTGAGGACACCTGACACGCGTAAATCTTAAAAGCTCTCACTTTCAGGCGATCCTTCATTAGGAGAGGACGCTAATGCGGCTACGCTGTCTGCGAGTTGTTTTCAGGTACATTTATTCTCCTTTAAGTTGGAGAAGTGCTTTTTCATCGTGTGTTTTGGCAGAACGGATCAGTTCCAGCCTACACTGATTTTTTGTTATCTTAATCTTACACAGAGCCACGAGATCAGATAACGGGACTCTGTTGTGTCTTCATTCGTGACACAGGGCAATTTGGAAAGCCCAATGGCCAAGCCATATGCTAGCCGCTTAAGGTAAACTGGCTTTATTTTAACTCTACGGAATTCCGTTTTTATACATGACTCATCTGCGCTAATACGATCTCATTTATGAACACAGAGCCCACGGGAGCAGATTCCGGGACTAGAGGGAGCCATTTGTGAATGGCAACCCCGCCTAGTAACTCATAGAGGTCAGTTTTTCTTTGGATAACTATAGATTTCCTCATTCATTGATTAAATGTACAACGTACCAACACAGTGGTTCACTCTTGAAGTAGATACAACCAAGACCTAGTGAATTCAAAGCCCACGGATTTCTCCACTCAGTGGGATTCCCAATTAATGTTGGCACACAAGTTCATGATGGCACTATGTGAAAAGTAATCCATAGGTCAGTATCTTTTATTATCACTTTTAAAATTATCTAAAACTCTACTAGTACATCAATTGTATTTGACGAGGGTATGCGTTTATTTAGAATTACGCCAAGCCCCCCCTGGACAAATTGCCTCACTTCAAAGAGCGACGCTTGAGCTGCTTGATAGGACTACTGTTTTGGATTCCCAGTGAACCATATTGGAAGAGGTAAGCATACTCTATAAGTCTCACCCTACTAAGCAGTCTAAACATATTAGATTCATAATCTTACACATCTTTCTTTTGTCATGCAGGCTACACACCAGTTATTTTTTCCTGTCCTGAAGAAGACCCTCACTAGATGCTCTATAATACCACAAGATTTATCAGGGTCGAAACGTCGACGCTTAATTAGAAGTAGTACATTCCACAGTGACCTTACAAATTGTGTAAAGAAATTTTTGGTCCATGTGAGAATATATATGTGTTCTTTCACTCAATTTTTTGAATGTTTTTTGTCATTTGATTTTTATATTTAATATAAGTGTTGTGATGTATGTGCGTTATACACTTTATTGCACTATGTCTCACATCCTCCATCACAACTGTTATGTGTAGTACTTGCCTTTTCATGATTAACCACTTTATGTGACTAAAATAAATTAATGTATGCCACAATTAATTTGAGCTGACTTACTATCATCATGTGTTTAGACAATTTTTGGAGAAGCATTTGTGATATCCCAAGCGAGTAAAGGGATAGATAACTTTGAAGTTACTTTTCGTTGTTAAGTAAAGTTGTGGCAGAACCACTGTTCGCTTAACGTGGTTCCAGTCCACAGCAGCCTTGATCATTCAGCATCAAATAGCTCCCATTAGAGAGCAGCTTGAAAACTGGGCGAATCACGGCAGCCGGAGAACCCTTCAGATAACAGGACAAATTTGCAACCGATACATTGCAAGAGATGCATTGCAAGCCCCGTGAAGTGAAATGTCCCTGCAAATCAAGGAGACGCTTAAAGCATTCTCACAGTCGTAACCGCTGAGAAAACCTTCTGTGTACCCATTCCTGCACTTGAACCTGGAAGGTAATTCCCAGTACTCATGCACAAAGCCTTCCCCTAACACTTTATATCTGCCTACTTGGTGATGTTGTAGACAATATTGGAACTGGAAAGTCATGACTGGTAGGGTGATATATCCATGGATTATCCAATCCGTTGACGGCGTTTGGGCAACAGTGAAAGGTAATTGTTCCAATTTTTCAAAGTGCAACATGTTATACTTTGCATCTCTACATGCCATTAATATCTATCTCTCTGAGAGATTGTATGAAGAAAACAGATTGGTTCTGTTAATATAACACCACAGCACATGGCCTGAACACAAGATTTGAAGTGTCCAGGTTAACAACACAATGTACCGAAGTTGTGACTGCCCGTGTTGTAAACTAGACATGTCCTCTTGTATTATGTCAATTGCAGATGATACTATGTTGCCCAATGAATATATCCTAGATAATAATGTGGTCATGCCATTGCCAACCACTGCCAAAGTCTTCTCTAGATTAATCCTATCAATCTCACGCAGCCTTTCAGCAGCTTCTTGTTGAGAGACTTTCCATAGTTTATTGTATGTTGCATACAAGAAGTGCTTTTGATGTGGGTTCAGGGGACCTAGCAAAAAATCCCTGAGATTCATGACATCAGACAGAAGGAACAAGTGTTGCTTCATCGGAGATAGTGTCGAGGTTTTTAGCCTGTCAAGGCAGAACGTCCCAGCACTGTGTGACGTTACCACCCCCGAATGTTCTGATTTTACAGAATGTTGATCAGGCCTATTGATCTTAAACTCTTTGGCATTACCCAGGAATCTGGATTGACATCCATTCGTGTCTAAATGCCAAACCAACCATCCCTTCCAATTGGGGTCTGATGAATTGTAAGAGCCATTGCGTATCATGGCACCTTTTGTATCCTCACTATATTGTGTGAAATGAGGCCAATTCTCGTGTGGTGTGTTTAAATCCTTCATCTTGGCTATTCCAACACAGGAAGTTTGTTGCACAGTTTTGTTCCGGAATATCATTTGGTATGGTATTAGGCATGCGCTAAACAAAGATTCGGTTCTCTGAACCTGCCAGTCCTTTGTCCCCCAAACAGATTTTCCAACTATGGTGTCTTTCCGAAAGTCAAAACCCTGTACAGACAGCTGGGAAAGAAAAGAAGTAGAGTATGTCAACTTGGTGTCCGTTAGCATATTTTTCTTTGTAGGTGTAGGTGCAAGCCTATAATTTTATGAGGCTGGGTCTGATGTGTCAAAACCAGAAAACTAGGCAAACTTCTGTGCAAATGTTTTTGAACTACCTTTTAGAGGTGCTGGGCAGTGTTCCCATTGGGTGTAATTATAAATAGCACGTGGTATGCTTGCTTTAAGCAGAAAATGGTGACCATAGTGTTGGTAACAGAACATATCACCGTAATGAAATGTACCATCATACAATTCATCAGAAGAAAACACTGTTGACTGCTCTAGATTTTGTAGCATATTATGTACTGTATCAATGTCCAATCATCAGAAATAATACTAGAGGTGATCATATCATTTAAAGAAGTTTTAAACAAATATGGAATTTGCAAAGGTTTTGTGGGGCCATATACATCATATGATACCATGTCCCATACTATTCCTTTTGGAACTGGAACTGCTTTAATATTCACCAGGGACAGGTCCCTTTGTGCACGGTGCGATGATGCATGTGGTTTCAATACCAAGTTCACAAGTTGGACTGCTGAGCATTCTGTGAGCTAATATCCATTCAGAAGCAGGAAAAATACAGTCACCAATCCAGAGAACCAAGAAAACGAACTCATTTGTAATCCTAAGGTGGAACCTAGGAGTAACAAGGTATGTCTTTTTCAGCCAAAGATAGAGAGCACACACTTGTAGCTTGAAAGAGAGAGGCAGCGAATATGGTGGCTCAGATTTAGTTGAATGCGATAAGAAATCGTCACAGTCCACGAAGTAGCCATTCGCCGTCCAGTCTATTTTTGGCAGCTCAGCAGCTTTTGTAGAACCAGGAGATTACTCAATCTTTGGTATATTTACGTGGATCTGTGCCTCTGTACTAGTTGATTATACAGTTGCTGTTGTTTTAACAGGGAGAAGAAATACTTCATTGTTGTTTACTGTCTCCTGCTGGAGAGGGGAATTTTCTTTAGTTGTTAAAGCTTCCATTTGAACTTCCTGTACGGTAGGAAGAGGAGAGCGGTGGCTACCCAGGATGCCATGTGGTCTACTATTACGAATCGGCCACATAATGTGGTTTGATCAGATCAATGGAGACGACTGGCAAGGGGCGGAAGAAGTATAGTTCTGGTACCTTCGACTGCCAGGACAGGTACAGGTATGTTGGCCCAAATTCCTTCTTGTCCACAGTTTTTTCCCTGACCAGATGCCCAATCTTTGGGACCCAGCCGGGTTTTGCCAGAACAACCTTCACATCACCAGTGGCGGTGCGTTTTACTTGGACGTTGCTTTTCCTGTCCCGGATTTCATTTAGTTCCGGTAAAACAGCCAAACGTTCATTGATGTCAAACGGTTTGTCTGCTGCCACTGCACCGACATTGTCGAGGTCTGGGACCCACATTCTCACCCCAAACAGGATTTTATATGGAGTACGACCACCCAGGGATGTTCTTGGCATGTTGTTAAGTACCCTCTGGACCTCATATAGGTGATGGACCCAACTGCGACCTGAACCTAGTACCCTTGCTGTTAAGGACTGCTTAAAATCACGGTTTTTCCTCTCAACTACCGGATTTCCCCCAGAATGATAGGGGTGAGGAGTACCGCATGGTCACACCCAAACTTCCCATGATTTTTTGTAAGCCTGAGAGCTAAACGCCGGAGCCTGGTCAGAATGTAGTGTGCCAATTGCGTATGTCCCGATAAAGACTTGCAAATCCTTGATAACAGTTCAGGCATCAGCCGACTGCTGTGGCCAAACCCACAGGAATCTAGAGCATGAATCCACTGCCTTGTCTGATTGTAAGGGACCACGGTGATCCAAATAGTTGAAAGCTAAAGGCTTGTTTGAAATCAATAGAGGTGTCTGTGGTGGACATGCTATGGTTGAGCCCTTCATCTGCTGGCAGATGTTGCATTTGAGGACAAAGTCCTTGGTCTGTTTAGTGAGACCTGGCCACCAATAGCGCTGCTTCAGTAATTAAACTGTAGCAGTAATCCCTGTGTGTGCTGAACCCAGACCCTCATGGGCAGCTGGTATCAACCCTAATCTGCGATCAGTGTTTGGTATAACTCTATACTCCAATCCTGGAAAGTGAGCATGTGGTATGCTCTGTGCATCTAACGTGTAGGAGAACTTGAGTGGAAAGACTTTCGGTAGGTGTGTGTCATTGAGTGCAGCGTTGACAGCCACCATGATGTCTGTCTATTCTCACACTAGAATGGGTGATTGCAGCAGTGGCAGCAGTATGAACTGTTGTCTTAGTGGCTTCATCAGCCATGGAATTCCCTGCAATGTGAAGGCCAACATGTTGATGACTCAATGTGTGTATTACTTGAGCCCGTGACTAGCAGTCTTTCAGCTTTGCCACCTGCTGTGCTTTTTTGTGCAACCCTTTAAATCTCGAAATTCATTCTGGCCCCAGTAGTGAAGATATTCATTATATGACTGGACACAATAATACCAATCACACACTATAAGTGTGGGGAATCCATGATCCGTATTCTGTAGTGCCACTATCAGGGCCTTGAGTTCTGCCTGCTGGGCTGTGCAGTACATGTGTGCTTTCTCAGGATGGAATTTGCCATCAAGCATGCTCCCCTTTTCAAATGCGTACGCTGCAAAATATTGGTGCTTAGTCCCTACGGCAGGCTGGGCAAACCCATCAGTGTAGATGATGTAATCATATCGATCTGGAGGCATTATTTTATTCGGCAGAGGATATTCTTGTTCATACTGCAAAAACGCTTGTTTCTATAGTGTAGAGTCTGTTGCAGTGAGAGAGTTAGCCCATGCTATCCATAGTGGATGTAAAGTTTTGGCATTTGGAATGCTTGCTTTGGTAACGGCCTCTAAGGTTGGTACCGGGGTTACGACAATTATGCCATTACCCTGAGCTAGTGCTCTCTCACTACAGCAGTCTGTACCACTGTATTTTCTCAGTAAGTGCAAAATGCATTTCAGCGTTTGTGTACAAGTGTGATTTGTATGCAATAGGTACTGTATCACCTCCGTTGAATGTGATATAGGTTTACCCGGTTGGTCCAGCGACTACCCGGATCACCAGGTTGGTGGTGTTTACACCTGTGAACGCAAAACATTTTTATGTTCCTGTGTCCAATGTGTCATTGAAAAGTCAGGTCTAATCAAATCGTAGAATGGTTTTACCAGTTCTGCGTAATCCAAAATGTATGTTCTGCCAAAATTTCAAAATCCTAAAATGGGTTGTAAACTTTTTAGAGTCGTTGGAGGTTGGAGCAACGCACATTTTTCTAAAAAATGTGTTGCCAGGCTTTTGTCTTCACTTGACAATTTGTATGCTAAAAATAGGACATTGAGATGGGCACTTTTTATTTTTTTAAGTTAAATTTGTAGCCCAGGTGAGCAAGTCCCAAGATTATGCAGTCCACTCTGTCCAAGTGTTCCTTTAATTAATCGTCCATCAGGTATATATCATCAACGTAGGACAATGCCTCCTCATCAAAAGTTTGAAGTAACTCTGTCACTCTGGTTGAAAATAGCCCAGGGCAATTCTTATACCCCTAGGGTAATCAACAAAATTGCCTCTGTGAGCCTAGTGCTGAAAATGCTGTCAAATATCTGCTTTGCGTTATCTAGCGTAGTTTGTATTTTTTCCTCAAAACATTATTCATTAGTGCGGCACTGTTTGCATTTTGTACTGCGAATGTGCGAGTAGATGTGTTTAAATGTCTGTAATCTAATACTAGACAATATGAATTGTCTGGTTTCATTTTGAAAAACAAGGGATTATTCATTGATGAAGTGCAATTATCTATTACACCTTGGTATTCAAGTTGTTCTAGGATTTCCCTAACTTGTTTCTTTGCTTCATGCTTTATTGGGTATTGTCTTTGGGATTGAGGAAATTATTTTTAACAGGATCTCTTGATGAGGTGACTCATCATCCCACCCCACTTGACTGGGGTATAATGCAGAAGCTAGTGCTAACACCTACTCGTGGCGTAAGAATGTTTCACTGATTCTGGAACAAGGTCAGAAAAAGCAGGTAAAATGACCTTTTCCCCGTTTGGGCATTCCATTCCAAACTAAGGTGGCCAGTCTTTCAGCCAAAAGAATTTCTTAACCATACATCAAGTTCTTTCAAAAGGGAGCCTTGATGTTTCTGGGTATGCCCCCTTCCAATTGGAGTGTACTTTCGTATAAACGATGATGAACACTTATCCTACTATCAGGTGTTTCCACCGTGATATGTTCACTCAGCGCTACTGCCGCCAGATAATCCATCATCTTCCGGCGAGCTATTGTGACTTCTGCCACGCTGTCCAGCATCGTCGCTGCCCATTCCCCGTTCAGAAGTAGAGTCCTCCGTATTCTGAGCATGCCTGATTTTAATTCCGGCTACCTATTTCTTTTTAAATTGAGGTTTATTATTCTTTTGATTTTCTTCTTTATTAATAATGTAGTCAGACGAGTACTGTGACTCCTTCTTCAGCTTCATGTGCTCTACCAGATCAGCGCTCTGACCGTCCACCTCTCTAAGAACGTGTATCGGATGACTCCTGTATGGAACGAGACGGACTTGTATCAGTATCCTGATACCTGTCAGGCTTCCTAATGTTATCACGGTTTCTAAGATTGTATCTTTTTTTAGTGGCTTCCTGCTGAGGAAACCCACCCCGTGATCATGTCTTGTCTTTAATTTTTGGTTTTGCGTGCACAGCGCTTGTGCTGTGCTTGAGAAATATATTGTTTTAATATAAACTTAAAAGGGCTTTACATCCCACCCCCGCTCTTTCCTGGCTTCTTATTGGTTCCTTTGGGTGCCACTTACCTTTTCTCCATTTCTATTGTCTGTAGCATATTTTCCTGCATTTACCAATGCTTGTTCCTCATCTGCTTCTCTTATCAGTTTCCCACCACCAAAATACTGTTAACATCCGCTTTGGTGGAACTATATTTTCATAAAGTTTTGCCTTTTACTTTTGCAGCATATTTATATACCAATTCATCACCTGGAGCGATTAAGTGATTTGCATAGAATCACAGGATGTTGTGTGGCGCCGCCGAGACTCGAACCAGGATCCTCAGCTCTCGAGTCAGCATCTCTGGCCACTGCACTACACCCTCTCCACTCCTGTGTTACCTGCCAGGGAGCTCTTTCGATCTCCCAGACGATGATTGATGAAAACAGCTCTTTATTCATTACATAGGCGAAACCGATGCATTACTAATGCTTGTTTTGTTTATTATCCCACTTCTTCATCGAAGAATTACTCTTAAATTGTGGTTTCCCAGGTCTGGCTCCCAAATTATCTCTACCTAAGGTAGCATAATTTTTTTGGGATAAACTTAGGTAACTCCCGCTCCTGCTGTGCAGAAGTGAGATCCCTCAGGTGTTGGCGTATATAATAGTGTATACGGTGGGTGGCACCGTTGCCCATCAGTTTCATCCCTAAGTCTGGGCAGGTGCTGCTCCGTACTCATTCTGTAGCTGTTTCTCCACATCTGGTAAAACAGCCAAAGAAGGGGTACCATGTATTCTGGTATAAACGGCAGCGAAGACTGTACCTCAAGTTGCACAGTCTTCCACTGGGGGAGCCATCCCCATCGGCAAGCAAATAGTTAGTATTCTGTGTTTTTCCTGCAGGCCGGTATGGGAAAATACTGCTTCAAGCTGGCTTGTTTTTTGTGCTATCCAGAACGGAATTTACTCCCGACTGGTGGGAATCTTTCCCATAACAGCATTCAGTGTTTGTGGGCTGATACCTGTGGTAGCGAATTGTGGTTGTGCGGCTTGAACAGTTCGCACTGGGTTAACTGTGTTCGCATTATGAATTATTTCTGTATATTTTTACTAATCTCTGCATAATGTACGCATTTCTGCTGCAGTTAAATTAGCAGTGTCAGGATGCGGTGTGTATGCAGCGAAGACCGGCCATGTCGCTCCTTCATTGCTGAGCGGACCGTGTCTCACGCTTTCTGTAGTGTGTGGGAGGGCGCCTTTGAATCAATTAATATGCTTTTGGTAAGAGAGAGGAATTTCTATGTCTTCATATGGAGTGTATTCCTGTGGTGTTTCATCTTCAATGTAGGTAGTCTTTAATGTTGGGAATGTAACCCAGGAATAGAACACCTCTGTCTTGAATGCTTCATGCGCCTCAACCACGAAGGTAACGTCTCCACCCGTAGCCGGGAGACCAAAGTTTAATAATTTGAGAGTAACTGCATGTCTGCAGTTTTCTGCTATGTTTAATGCTGCTTCTTCTCCATTCTCAGACATTGTTTGAGATTGTTTTGAAGAAAAAGGAATTTAATAAATTAATTATGGAGATAGGGTAACACAATTACTGGGAAGTATATCCTACAAGCTTGAATAACCTACAGCAAATACATAGGGTATACCTACTCAGCTGAGGCGGATTTCCCTACCACCATGGATGTCTCTGGTTTGGAGGTGAGTAGGAGTCTCTGAGACAGCACGATTGAACTATTCGGGTGTTACTTAAAATAAGAACCCAACCGACGTTGGGGTCCATGTTGTGTAGTTCCCACTAATCCGTAGGACCTGCACGTTTGTGGACAACATAAACTTTGGGTGAGGTGTTTACACTGATTCCATGCACCCCGCAGTATATGTTGGCCTAGAGACCTGCTAGCTCACATTGCTACCATAAGCCCCCCCCAACCCAAACAGGGAGTGAATGGCTTCTGGCAACCACTGAACATGACAACCCTGACCCCTCAGAGATTGTGGTAACAGATCTAGAACCTTTTCGCTCAGTCACTCGTGCACTCTTGTTCTCAGAGAATTATACAGAGAATACACAATGCAACGTTTTCAATATATTTATTGAACCAACGTTATTCCTGTATAGAATACATGCACTGCGATAATCAGTAGGCAGAAGCAGATAAAAGGGATTACAAGCACCTAAAGAGTAAATAGCAGATATATTTCCACCATAATGCTAAAACATTATATATATGCAGGCATATAATACAATGTAGTAATCAGACGTACTCCTACTATCCAATCCCTACTCTGTGTGTCTAGAGTGTATATAGGTCTATAGCCAAGAGTCCCCCCACGGGATGATCCAACCAGATTACCTGGCGGGACAGAATGTAGAACCCCATCTTGGTAACAAACTGGTCATCCCTCACGGAGATGTTAGACAGCTGCTTAGCGAAGCCTCAGCATGCAGAGACTCCTGAATGTCAACTGAAAATGCTTCTTTATTTATAATAAAAAAGCATCTTTGTGATGTATACACAGATTAGCATTGTTATGGATATGCAGATAGCCCTGTTGCCCCGTGGATGAAGATAGAACGACATTTGTACATCGTGCATAAAGGCCTTGTACCCAGTGTTTGAGGCATCATGATAATGTTGCGTGAAGCCAGATGTGTAAGCAAAGTAGTTTCAGAGAAACTAATCCAGACTAGTCACGCACGCAAATATGTGCAAAAGGTCACAGCAAAAATGTTATGGTGCATAAAGAGGACAATGTAAGAAAATGTGCAGCGTTGCTACATGGGCCTAACTCAGGCACATAACACCTAAGCACAGAGGCAAATTGGGAGAAGTGTGAGGGTAAATGCCTCAAAAAGCTGCTAGGGTTATGTAAAAGCACTATGTACCTGGCGATAAGACTGGAAGTGGACCTGCAGTCTTGAAATTTTCTAGCCTATAAAGCAACCTTGCGATTTTAGGATAAACTTTGGACCTCAGAGTTCCAAAAGGCTTCCGCCTGGATGAAATTGCAATGAGTGAATTAAGTTGGACGGCACAGGTCAGGAATAGCTTAGTGAAAACCACTGCAACATGGAAGATGAGGAAATTCAATGTCATGAAGGCTTCCCACTTGTCGAAGGAGGAGTTGAAACCGGCTTGTAGGAAAGAATCAAGGGTGGATGACTTAGGTTACATTGCAAGGAAATCTTCAGCTACCTATCTGCTGGAGTTCTGGGATAACCAGCGAATGCTCCCCTATTTATCCGCATTTCCAAATCCCCAACTGTGGATGCTATTATTGACATTTCAGGTAGCCCCAGATTCTTAAAGTATGAGGAGTTTAATGCACTTTACGACCTGGATAGAAATTGTTCCTGTGGTTTGAGAGTTTCAAATTTTAATTTTGATATTCATATTCTAGTAGACTGTTTGCAATTTTATAGAATTTGTTGTCAGATTTTAAAACCACTTTTCTTCAAATATAATATCAGTTATCGTATTGAGGCAATCGCATTACTGACCTACATGGAGTTTTTAGATGTTGCTTGTGCACTAGCAACATTTTTTAAAATAGGCTTGGGTTAGAAATGTTTTATAACCTTGTATTGTATAAACTACCATGATGGACCTTGTGGAAGGCGCCTCCTCTGATATAGTAATTATGATCATCTGCGTGTACCCTGATATCCATTCTGGGTGTACAATGGGGTCAAGAGGGTAGGATGTGCTAAAGAATTGTCAGGATTGGGGGAGGGTGCGGTATGGGCTATTTTTATTTCTATTTTTACTCTTATTGTTATTTTTACTCTGTGATTGTATTTATTGTTTTATAGACATCTGTCTAAACAAAAATAATAAAGAACTTCATTGTTATGTTTGACATTCAAGTGTATTTAAGGAGCTGCATGGGATTATCTCCAGGAGCAGATCTTCCGCTGGTACGCCTTCCACATCTTTGAGACAAGGGGAACTAGAGATGACTTTTGTTTATTAAAACAAGTTACAGCTAGAGAGGTAACTGGAGATTTTTAGTTCTTGGCACTAAAGTTTTGAATTGATTTCCATTGGTGACCAGACTAAAATCAACGCTTTCCTTAAAGCATTAATACTTTGCGCTTTCCCCGAGTAATTTCTCTCACTAATAGCCTACCAGTTTTGCTTTCTCAAGTGGTTATTGTTTCCCAGGACTTTAAATGACTCTGTCACCAACATAAAATTTGGATTGTAATAAGGGCATTATGAAAAAAAAATTAAGTTACTAGCTAATCTTAATCTGTTTTGAATTGTCACCACATTTATCTCAGAATAGCTATGTGAGCTTTGAAACTAGCTATAGCAAAGGGCAGCCCCCTCCTCCTTCTGACATTAAAAGATACCGGTTCGGCTCACAATTGACACAAATAATTGATGATCATGTTATAAATCGGAAATCCGATGGTAATGTTTCTATACATAAGGTATTCTACTTATCATGTAATAAAATGAACAATATTCCATTAAGTCTCCATTAGCATTATAGGAACATGGAAGCTGATATCCAAATGTGCATTAGTGCAGAACTCTTCATGCTTAACATGCTTAATACTGGATTGGATGAAATCATTGAATTAATATTGGGTAAATAGTAATGAGCGCATTTGTAAACAAGGAAACAAAAGTCATGCCCACTCACATAGGCCTCCTAAATGAGACTTTCGCTCGGTTTGCTCAGTTTATTGATATAGTAAATAAAACAAAGATCCATCTCGTGGGTTTCTAAGTTAGTACTCAATTCAGGCATGTATTAAATGATTACACAGTCAATGAGAAAGAGAAGTGACGTCGCACATTCTATCAGGCATTATGAAATATCCCTAAAGAAAGTAGATGGCCCCCTGATATAAGTCTAACCTATGTTTAAAATGCTTGGATGAAATTTGAATGTAAACAAAAGTTTATAATGCATCAAATGCAGACAAACTCTTAAAATTGGGGCTTTGGTTTGACCATGATACAAGAAGGCCACCTGAACCAGAGCACCTTTCCAATGGAGGTGAATCCTCTCTAGAAAATCCTGAAGAAGTGCCCGTTTGGGACTGCGGCCAGTGGTGTAGACAAACTGCGGCAGAGCCGCTTCCTGTGGGGAAAGACTGTCAGACCTAGTTGGGAGGTCTGGTCACTACCCCTCCCTCATCCACACCTTGGACTAGATCATCTGCAGGTGTGGTGCACACAGCCTTAGGGACTGAGATATCCACCTGGGGGTAGGGTGGTAACCATCTGTCAGAGGAAAGGCCCAGCTGAGACGTGCTCCTACCTTTGGGTGAGTTGAGCTTGCAGAACCTGTGGTGGGTGGTGAGTGAGATGCAGAGGGAGTGGAGCTGTAGAGCGGGCCAGAGAGAGTGTAGAGCTGGAGACCTGCTGCAATGCACCTGAGGCCCTGTTCCAAGTGCACTCACCCCTTCCACTGACCTGGGCCTGAAAGAGAAGTTCGTCTGCTAGCAGACAGTCCCAGAGCCCCGTACACACTTTTTAGATATTGATCTCATTCTGCAGAAGGCCCCTTACAGTATGGTTAATGTTCTTTTCCCCAGTACAAAGCCACACAGGAAATATGACACTGTCTAGAGGCACCTGACAAAGAAGGGCCCTAGAATATATGATACTGTTTCCTGCACAACTGTGGGTTCAGGCAGAAGGAAACCCGTGGCCCTTCAGCTCACCAGATGATGTTTGGATTGGCTGCAGGACTTTCACCCCTGACTGGCACCTCAGATATTCGTTGGATGGGGCCTTCACTGGAGCAGTCACACATGACGAAATGGAAGCCACTGGGGAAGAAAGGGCAACAGCGCTGGCAGTAGAAGATGCTTTGTCTGAGGGGGTCCTCCTAACTGACATACTCAAAACTATATTCGGTTCTGATTATGTACTGTTTTTTTTAATGGTAAAGATGCTCTTCTGTTCTTGAAATGCTGTGTGATGTGGAATGGGATTGGTAGATGCCGAGGCTCATTACTTGAGAATGTACAGTTTGAGGGTGTTAAGCTTATGGTGTTGGGTTTATGGGGGATGACCTGCCACCAAGCGATGCAAAAACACTGTAATTTGGAATTTATAGAACCTCATAGAGATCTTGCCAGGTTTTTGGGTGGACCTGACATCCCGTACCTAGTGGGGTGCTGTTCTGATATGGAGTGGTGTATGTTATCACCCTAGAAGCTGGTTGGGGAATGCAAACGTCAGAATGGAAATGGTTCTCTGATGAGTACCAAATAGTACATAGTTGGAACCAAAAGTTCTATGGAGGTAGTGCATGTGATGTTTTGGACCACCTCCATAGAGGCACATCACATGCACCACCTACAAACACAAGCATTGGCAAAGCCACTAGGTTTGGCTTTAAAGTGGAAACACATGCAAACACAGGCATGCACAAATACGTGTATACTATTTGTGCTGTGTCATTGTAACATGCTGCATCGCGGTGCAAGCTTGGGGAATGACAAGCAGAGCACAGGCATAGGAGGCACAGATAATCAGGCTGTGTAGAGTCATATAACAAATAGTGTGTAATGTGACACGCTTGTGTTTGAATGCATTAGCCCATTGCTGTGCAGAGTCATATAAGAAATAGTGTGTATTGTGACATGCCTGTGTTTGCATGCATTAGCTCATTACTTTGCAGAGTGATGTAACAAGTGGTGTGTAATATGACACGCTTGTGTTTGCATGCATTAGCCCATTACTGTGCAGAGTCATATAAGAAATAGTGTGTATTGTGACATGCTTGGGTTTGCATGCATTAGCTCATTACTTTGCAGAGTGATGTAACAAGTAGTGTGTAATGTGACACTGATCCAGCGCAATATTAGCCAACAGCATTCATACACCATATACTCACTTGGGCCCATACATTCATACTACACTAATACTTGAGTAATAACTTACCAATGGATCCTTTGCTAATTGGGAAGTTTAAAATGAGTGACATTCATTATAGTTCATAATCCTGAAATAACCACTGAGTCAGGAAGTTTTAAAATGTTTATCTAAAGTTTTAGCAGAGTAAAATACAGAAAACACGGTACTTCATTGAAATACCCAAGAAAAAGCATAGAAATGATTTTGCTAATAAATGACGGTGTTTAAGGAAAGGAAGAGAATAGAGACAGCAGCGCAACTAAAGGTTGCAGTATAGTTACCTAAATGCGAGAACCAAGCCCCTTGGCCAAGGAGTTGGAAAAGATAGGACCCAGGAAGGATGAAGAGCAAAGACTTCTTCCAGGATCAGGACAGGACCGGTGACCTCTCTACAACGACGCCTGCGCCGTTCCCCTCTCTGATACTCGACTTCTCCTCGATTCTCCCGTTCTAATGGACTCTGCCGCCCCCTCCTCAGGACCTCTTCTGGACAGGGATTAAGTCAGCAACCGATCAGCATGGCAGTCTGGAGCTAAGAGCTCTCTCGCAGCATGGACGCCTGTTCTTCGTGAAAGCATGCTCTGACTAATTAACCGGTTAACTGCTTAGAACGTTCCGCGCCAGTGCGGAACGTTCTATTAAGCGGGCGGGGCCGCGTCGGCCAACGGACGTGCGCAGCACTACCGAGGTAGTGCTCGCGACGGCCGTTGGCCGACAGAAGCACTTAACGGGTTAACTAATGCTATATTCTATTATACCTTTCTACGCCCATGTACCTCCCCTTAATGTTGCTAAAATATGGGGCCACTACTTCTGATTGAACAGGGACAGGGGGTGGATTCTCGCACCATATCGATTTGGCCTAAATTGTAAAGCCTATTGTCTTTACGTTCCCACCCCTTCAGATTAATACATTCGCTTTATTTCCCACCCGTCTCACGACAAATGTTATACATTTTACAGGGGAAAAGTATCATTTTGTCCACCGGAAACATAAAGTACAGCATCTTCGGCCAATGGGTCATGGCCTTGGGAGACGTTCAAGTTGACTTCACTTGGCAGGCACACAGGACACATGCGCAGAACCATCTGTCTCTCGAGTTACAAGTCACCAACCCAGGCCCAAGTTTACGAATTACTAAAAGTGCAAGAAGAGAATATTAAAATCACAAATAAAATGTTTCACTGTATGCCCACTTTCCCTACTCTATTCCCAATTAATTATAATACTATCCTGCATTAGTAGCATTAAGAAAACGACAATTTAATAATGACATGAGAGCAAGCTGAAGCATGTGAAAACATTTAGCGGCCATTTTAGTGCACACTGCGCAGAAGCAGAAGTTTCCCACCAAGCAAAGAAAAGCGTCACACCATGTGATCAGGTTGCAACATGCGCAATGAAGTTCCCGCGCTTTAGCGGACATTTTGGATTACAGACAAGCGTTATTCATTAGTAAAACACATAGGCAAGTGTAGGAAGGTGGAATCTGACTATATGGTTGCCCCCACTTTTTTCCTGGTGTTTTGCTGGTTTATGACTTAGTTGGACTGGGATCCTGCTATTCAGGGCCCCAGTCTATCTGCTTCCTCTATAAAATGGTTTCCATGTGCCTTAGGCACATCTCTGATTGGAATCTGGAGTGCCCTTATAAGTCCCTAGTATATGGTATACTATGTACCCAAGGCATAGGTACCTCAGAGGCCTACCAGGGGCTGCAGCATGTATTGTGCCACCCCTGGAAGGCCAGCCAAAGGACACCACAGGTCTGCTACTGCAGCCTGGGTAAGGTGGTGCATGCACCCCTTACTGTGATATAGGCTACCTATATCACTACATACATACACACATATAAACCTATAAGTCACTCCTATGGCAGGCCTTATCAATCCTGAAGGCAGAGTGCGTGGTTCCTATGTGAGAAGGTGCCCCTGCATGAGCTGGGCCCCTCTGCAGCGTTCGGAGACCCTTCTCTGATGCTGTTTGTAGTGCAGCCCGACCATATACTCTTAAGCGCATTATAACCTCGCGTTAAATGCTAACTTTGGGATGGCTGCACGGAAACATGTCGTGTTTGGTGTCAAACATCTTGGAATACTACCCCCCGCCAGTTCTGGCGGCGGGGGTAGCATTCCACCTTTCTAGAGGGAGAGACATGTACACACCGGTATACCCGGTACTGACTTTCCAGAGCCTTGGCATCACAAAATGGATGTTGCTGCCACAGACACGAGTCTGGCCTCCTGCTGCTGACCGAAACTCCGGCAGGGGAGGCCTGGACAATAGGTTTCCTGTCCCAGGGAGGTGTAACCACCTCCCCAGACAGGACAGTGTGTATTGGGGCTGGGCGGGAGCACTCTCTGGTGCTTTGAAGTCCTGCACTGGGGGCACATTTGGTGTCCCTGTGCATACCCCAGTTCAAACCGGCTCAGGGGCTTCCAGCCCCTGCTCTGGCGCAAAACTGGACAAAGGGAAAGGGGTGTAACCACCCCTCTGCCCTGGCCCTCCCATAGGTGGGGCCACAGAGTTGTCCAACCCCTACCTTAGTATAAGTAGGGGACCCCAGTCCTTAGGACTTTAGATTTACCTGGATGAAACTCTGATACAGAATCCTGGACCTTCGACGCTCTACTTCAAGATTAGAGGACTGAAGAATCTCCCTTGGGGTCAAGGAGTGACTCCCCTGCTTGGCAGGCACCAAAGAAGCAATTGTCCGGTCTGCATCGCTGAAGCTCCCGTTGGACGCCGAAGTCTTTGCATCACCAGAGGTGGATTTCCAGACTTCCCCGAGGCTGCCCTGAGTCCTCAGCAAAGCTGAGGCCCGTAGCTGTCGTGGGTAACATGGAACCATGACCCCTGGACACCGAACACATTTGCAAGTGCATCCTCTTCTGGGTCTCCCACGAAGTCGTGCTTTGGGCTCCGAGTAGCCCCAGCCTCCAGCACCAACTGCACCGAAGATCCCTGGCCTCCACTCCACGAGTGTCCTGTGAGCCAGCTCCACATGCATCGTCTCGAGGCTCCTTCGCGGTCGCTAGTCCATTGGCTAGTAGGCCCTCCCGAAGGCCTATCTCTTTCTGCTTGGGCTCCCTGGTTGCTCCAGGTGTGCCCTGACTTATCCTCGCTGGGTGAGTCCCCCAGACCTTGCTGGTCTGCAACATCGTCCTTCTTCTAGTTCCACGAGACTTGCCGTTGCCAAGGCTTGTTGGGTCCAATCTGGTCGCCGACACCCCTGCAATCGACAGACATCATGGGACAGCTCGAATCCAGCTCCTGGTTGTCGTCGACATCACCTGGACCTCGTGGCTGAAGAGTCAAGACAACCGTCAACCTACCTGAAGCACTCGACATCGGTGGGCATCTGCTCATCGCCTTCCTGGTCACTGGCTAGTGACCCAGACTCTGTCCCCTCTGCTTTCAGGTTCTTCAGATCTTCGATCCACCTTTGGATCCACCCGAACACTTTCGACTTGGCCGCCAGCAGCACTTTGCAGCAGATCGCCATTGAAAGCGACGACGAAACCCGACCCCGAAAGACACCTATGCACCCGGCTCCCCTGGGTAACTCGAGTACTCCGGTGCTCCCATGGGTATTGACACTAGAACAGCCTAGTTCTCAAAGGGTTTGCTCCAAGTCCTCCTCTAAGTGTCCCTTTTCTTTTAAATTCTAATCGCGACTTTCCCCATAGAAGTTAACGGTGGTTCGCGGCTGTGTTCATACACTGCACGCGTCCCCCGTGGGTCCCCTGTGTCACTGCCTTGGGTGGTTCCTTGTGGTCCAAGCACTTCTACAGGCTCTAGGCCTTGTGTCTAGCCCCGTCGTGGTTCTTATACCACTTTATTGGTATATGGTTTGGTACGCCCCTGGGGCTCAAACGTGTATTTGTGCTATTACTGTAGATAACTAACTTATAACTTATGTACTTCGAACTCTAGCCTCATAAAGAGACTAGAGGGGTGTGTTTAGTAATAAATACATATATTTTGAATATATACCTGGTGTGGTCCTCTTTCATTTGGTCACTCAAGAGATTATAGACTGGTAAAACAAGCTGCTTTACATTCCTTCAAGACTTAGCCTGAAGGCTGCTCTCCATAGCTACCACTAGGATAGCTTTCAATAAAGGTTGTCTTTAACCTATCTCCAATAAGGGGTTGTTTGGACTGGTGCAAGGTGCCCACTATAATTAGTGGACAGCATATGCCAGGCCACCTTCTCACAGCAAGCTTCTGTCCCTCTTGTGTTTGTGAATGCAAAGGTTAGTTTTGACAATACAAGTTTAATAAATTAATACTATGAGGAGGATTGCGTACAAGCAAGTTTCATTTTTGAAACCTTGCTCCATCAACACGCTTGTGTTTGCATGCATTAGCCCATTACTGTGCAGAGTCATATAAGAAATAGCGTGTATTGTGACATGCTTGTGTTTGCAAGCATTAGCTCATTAATGCCAGAACTATTGGTTTTCCGAATACCTTTTTTATTTTCAAAAAAGTGTAAACCGGCCTTCTCACCAGAGACTTTGTAGGGAACTGGCCAGCCCCACCGCCACCCTCCGAGGAACCCTCATCTATCGACCCCCTGGACCCCGCGGACCCTTTGCCAACTCCATCACGGACATCATCTCCCCGCAGGCCATCGCATCCACCAACTACACCCTGCTGGGAGACCTCAACTTCCACCTCCACAACCAACTGGACCCCAACACCACATCCGTCCTGGACAACCTCCACAACATTGGACTCTGCCAGATCGTGACCGAGCCCACGCACTCAGCAGGACACATCCTCGACCCCCTCTTCACTACAGGAAACTCCATCACCTTCAGCCACACCACTGAACTCCCATGGACCGACCATCGTTGCGTCCACTTCACCTTCAGAACACCCACCATCCACAGACACCAGCACCTGCTTCCATGAAGAAACTGGACCAAAATCACCGACGACCAGCTCACCTCCTCACTCAACAACTCCACCCCAACCATCGCGGAAAACGACGACCCCAACACTGCAGCCCGAACCCTGCATAGATGGATCTCGGACAGCACCAACACCATAGCCCCCCTCAAGAAAAACAACAATACCCGCGCCAAGAAAGCCAGATGGTTTACCACCGAACCTCGAGAGTCCAGATGCACATGCCGCCGCCTCGAAGGCCTGGAGGAACACCAAATCCACAGAAGCCCACAACAACTTCAGAGCCGCCACCAACACCCACCATCAACTCATCAGAGAAACGAGGAAAAAAGCGATTGAAGACAGAATCTCCACCCACGCGCACAACAGCAAGGAACTCTTCAGCATCATCAAGGAGTTCGCCCAACCCACCAGCGAGTCTACCGACATCCCTCCCTCACAAGACCTCTGCGACAAACTCAGCACCTTTTTCCACCACAAAATCAAGAGCATCTACGACAACTTCGACGAAAACAACCAACACACTGAACCCTCACCAACCACCCCCGACACCCGGAAACCAGCGATTGACGACTGGACAGCCCTCACCACCGAAGACACACTGAAGACAATAAAGTCAATCCACTCAGGGGCCCCCACGGACCCCTGCCCCCACCACATCTTCAACAGAGCCGCCGGCACCATCGCACCCATGCTCCGCCACACCATCAACCGCTCCCTGGTGACCGCCTCGTTCCCCGATGACTGGAAACACGCCGAGGTCAACCCCCTCCTAAAGAAACCCTCAGCGGACCCCACCGACCTCAAAAACTACAGACCCATCTCCCTGCTCCCGTTCCCAGCGAAAGTCATCGAGAAAGCCATCAACAGCCAACTCGCCACATTCATTGAAGAACACAACATCCTCGACTCTTCCCAATCCGGCTTCAGAAAAAACTACAGTACGGAAACCGCCCTCCTCGCCGCAACAGACGACATCCGCACCCTACTGGACAAAGGAGAAACAGTAGCCCTCATCCTCCTCGACCTATCAGCGGCGTTCGACACAGTCTCCCACCGCACCCTAATACGCAGACTCTACGACGCAGGAATCCAGGACAAGGCCCTCGACTGGATCCGCTCCTTCCTCTCCGGCAGGACGCAGCGGGTCAGACTCCCCCCTTTCCTCTCGGACCCCACACCTACCACCTGCGGAGTCCCCCAGGGCTCCTCTCTCAGCCCGACGCTCTTCAACGTCTACATGGCTCCACTTGCCCCCATCGTCAGAACCTACGGACTCAACATCGTGTCATACGCAGATGACACCCAGCTCATCCTCTCCCTATCCAACGAGCCCAACACCGCCAGACGCAACTTTCGAGAAGGCATGGAAGCCATCGCCAAATGGATGAAAAACAGCTGCCTACAACTAAACACCAACAAAACAGAAGTACTCATCATGGGCCCAAACCCCGACGCCTGGAGCGACACCTGGTGGCCCCCCGCCCTCGGAAACCTGCCAACCCCCACAGACCACGCACGCAACCTGGGAATCATCCTGGACTCCGAGCTCAAAATGGACCGCCAGATCAACTCTGTCTCGTCTTCCTGCTTCCACACCCTCCGCCTCCTTCGTAAGTCCTTCAAATGGATCCCCCTCGAACACCGAAAGACCGTCACTCACGCCCTGGTCACCAGCAGACTCGACTACGGCAATGCACTCTACGCCGGAATAAACAAAAACCTCACCTGCAAGCTACAGAACATCCAGAACGCCGCCGCAAGACTGGTCCTCAACCTGCCAAAACACTGCCACATCTCCCAGCACCTGCGCACACTCCACTGGCTCCCCGTCGAGGCGAGAATCACCTTCAAAATGCTCACCCACGCACACAAGGCCCTCCACGGCACCGGACCAGCATACCTGAACAGCCGACTCAAATTCCACGCACCCCAAAGGACCCTACGATCAGCCCAGCTCTCCTACGCCGTGGTCCCCCGCACCAGAAAGACCAGATCGGGAGGCCGCTCCTTCTCCTTCCTCGCGGCCAAAGCATGGAACGCCCTTCCGCTCCACCTCAGACAGACAACATCGCTCCCCATCTTCGCAAGAAACCTCAAAACCTGGCTCTTCGACAGACCCCCTCCTTGATGGAATGGAACCTGCACCCCCACCCCTAGCGCCTTGAGACGCTTACGGGTGAGTAGTCGCGCTTTAACAAACCCCTGATTGATTGATTGATTGATTGAAGTCTTTTATAAAATCTTTTTTTATACATTAAAGCTATGGCGTTCACATTTGATTTTTAAGTGCCTAAAGCCTATGGTGAGGATGTACAATGAATTTTCAGCTATGCTGGTACACTTAGCATTTGCTACATTACAGATTGACAAGCAGTGGCAACCCATTGCCCTATTACAGGCAGAGAGACATCCCAACGGTGGCCCTGAGCTACTTACTAACAGAACGGGCAGAGGAGGTGGAAGGATACCGAGGATGGAGATACTTATTCTGAGTCCTTTGTGTTGTTAAAAATCTGTGCCGCAGAGTAGTCTTTTATGTGCCAGTTATGTCTCATGGTACAGACACAGGTGCTTGGTATTCAAGTAACTAAACTTGAATTCAGTGTGCACACTGCGTTCAAGTTTAGTTACTTGACTACCAAGTTATATGATCACCACGTATGACAGAGAGCACACGTTTCAGTGTGGCATACTGTGCAAAAGCTTCCTCAGATTGATTAATAATAATTAATACAGGTAGTGCACTACACACCTCTGAATCATAACAGACACATGTGCTACATTACAAGCAGATGGGCTGTGGTAACACCCTGCCACAGAGGCAAACAAGGGATGGTTCCCCTCTGCCACATTACAATGAGGTTTCAGTCCCCTACCATGCACTGCAGCTTGACTTGGAAAGCTTTCACCTTGAGTCTAAAACGTATTACTGTAAAGCTGGGATATTCAAGCAGAACCTTCAGTTTGGCAAGGTGACTCGCATACAGCCCAACTTAAGCTGCTCTCAGGGAGGTGGGATAGAGTGCCAGCGCTCCACATACCTACCCCAAACTCCCTAGTATACAAGGCAGCATTGGCCTGCACATACCTGCACAAGCGTTTAATATCCGCACCAGTCTCTTGCATGGACACTTGGGTTTGTTGACATGCAGTGCGTTAAACTGCTAATAGCTTCACCGAAACATCAAATCTGTTGAGATCTCGAATACCTGAAAAAGCCTTCTTCATATATAAGTAGTAACCTAGAGATTAACACAGGGAAGGGTAGTTTCCAAACATCTCTGACATCAGAATAGCTTGCTAGGAACGCAAAATTTTGTGAATGTAGATGTTTTAATAGTGGAATAGGGATATCTGATTGGCACAAGGATTGCAGCAGAGCTTCATGATAACTGGCATAAGCAAGTGCAGAAGGGGTCTTAGTTAATGGGACCTAATAGTTTTTATTATTAAAATACAGCTCAGTCGTGCAGAAGATGTATGTTATCTGGTGGTCAATGAGTGTAGCAGGGTTCTCTGTTGGGAAGTGCTCCTAATGGAGTGCTTTCCATTCGGTGTACTATTGCAGGGTTTTTATAAAAAATGTCAAGTTCAAAATATCGGGAGACAGAAATATTGTGAAAAAAATATTGTGATTAAAACATATCATGATGCAAAAATATCGCTGTCAAGTATATTGTTTTTTGGGGTAAGTAATATCGTTTTTAAGAAAATTGTTGTTTTTAATATTGTTTTCAGTAATATAGTTGTAAAGATATCGTTTTAGAACTTATTTTATTATGTTTTAGTTAATATATTAATTTTATGTTAATATTGTTTATATAATTGTTATTAATTTTAAAAATATAGTTTGTAATTTTAAGTCATTTAGAGTTTATTGTTTAATTAATAATAGTAATTTAGAGTGTTGTAGCGGGTTGTTGGGTTTATAGGGCGATAGAGTGAGATGTTAATTAGGTAATTAATAAATAATTATAAATTAATTATGTAATTGATTAATAATTATGTAAATTGTTTAATATTGATTTATTTTAGTTATATTTTAGGTGCGGGCTGCTGGGTTTGTAGAGATATAAGGTGAGACGTTAAGTAATTAAATAATTAATTGTTAATTAAGTGTTTAATTATTAATTATGCTAATTTATTTCAGTTATACTTTAACTGTGCTGCTGGGTTTGTAGGGGTATAGGGTGGGAAGTTAAGTAATAATTAACAATTCATTATTAATTGATAATGAATTGATTATTAATTATGTAAATTGTTTAATACTGGTGTATTTTTAGTTATCTTTTAGCTGTGGCCTGCTGGGTTAGTAGGGGTATAGAGTGGGAAGTTACATAAAATTAAATGTATTTTAATTTACTGTTCATTTTTACATTAATTGCTCACTAACTATGCAAAATAATTAAGTTATTAATAACTGGGTAATCATTTTACTGTTAGTTTATTTTTCTATGGATGTTATTATTTATATATGTAATACACATGCATTTCTAAATGTTGTGTTTATGTTTTTAAAATTTTTTGTATGAGTTGGCTGGGAAGAAATATATATATATATATAACATATTTGATATTTATGTAACTTATTAATTGGCAATTATTTGTGTATATTTGTAACAATTTATATATTTTTTCACATTTTTTGTTTGTTTTATGGGAAGTATTTGTGAAAGTTTGTGCTATGTTATTTAGTATTTGAATAGTTTTTTAATGCATTAATTGAAATTAAATCTATTACTAATGATTTTATCTTCTTTTTGGTAGTTAGGGAAGTTGAATATATTATATGAAATTTGTGTTTTTCTTTCTTTCTTTTTAATTATATATGTAATCGTTTTTAAAAATACATGTATGCCTTTATTTTGTTAGCGTTAATTAATAATGTTTATATGAACAGTTTCTCATTTTTCTACATTAATAGGGTTATTCATATATGTAATGTGTTGGAAGTGGAGCACTTTCCCTATAATTGCTTAGACTGAAGTACGAATAGTAAATCTAACCCCTCCGAAATCCAACACTTTTCCTAGTGTTGTGCTGTTTGGAGTGGGAATAGTAAATTTAACCCCTCTGAAGTCCAACACTTTCCCCACTATTGCGCTGACTAGAGTAGGAATAGTAAATCTAACCCCTCCAAAGTTTAACGCTTTCCTACTGTTACGTAGACTGGAGTAGTAATAGTAAATCGAACCCTTCCAAAGCTCATCACTTTCCCTACTGTTGCAAAAACAGGAGTGGGAATAGTATATCTAATACTCCCAGACTCCAATAAGTTTCCTAATATTGGTTAAATATATTGTATAGTATTATTTGTTTATTTTAATGATTATAGTATTTTTAGTAAATGTGTCTTTGTGGGATTTTACATTTTTATATTTTTTTCATTTACTAAATGAATAAATATATTTTGTAGTTTAATTGTGCATCCATTGTGTGTGTGTATATATATATATATATATATATATATATATATATATATATATATATATGTGTATATTATATATATATATATATATATATATATATATATATATATATATATATACATGAAAATACAGAGTCCTGAATTACCTCTTCTGGTAATACACAAACAGGTACGGACCACAGATGTGGAGATTTAAATAGCGTGCTTTATTGCAGTTTTCAGCATGACGCGTTTCGGCCGCGTTACCACAGCCTTGTTCACATAACGCACCGGAACCAAAAACTCTTATTTTATAGTGACACACATCCCATTCCGGTTACACCCCCCTGGGCTTTTAATAAAGCTAGTAAACATACTATAATGTCATAACCAACTCATAGGGCTCCCTCTATCATGATGAAATAGTGTAAAACTAACAGTATAAACACATCATTACTGTTGAATTGATCTGATAGATTAAAATATCATTAACATCATATAATTGCTGACGATAAAAACCAAGTGGTTAAAAAAACCTATTGCATGACCTATCAACATGGGGACCAAAGCTGACAATAAAATTTTGCCCAAGTCAGGGTGTACACCGGAACAACCTAATAAAGTGCAAGTGCAAAAATCTGTAAACATAGTGTCATCTGATCTAATTTGATATTACCGTCATATCAATTACCAGATGAATAATAAAAACAGGGAAATGGGGCGGGAAGGAAAAACAACACAATTATAGAGAAGGAAGGCAAATGGCTGTTACAATTCAATTCATCAATCATAAAGTGCAAGTGCAAGTTTACAAATTCAGATGAAGACCTCATAGTGGTCAACATAATTCAATAGATAGTAAATATATGGATAAATCCATCTAATAATGTTCTCGAAACAAATCAAATAACTAAATTCCTCGTTGTGACTCACCTAGTCATAAGTTGTTAAAATAATAATAGTAAGCTCACACAACGATATAGTACAAATCCAGAATCAAGTATTAAATGCAATGTTTAAAATGAATAAAGTCAATAAAAACGCAGCCCCAAAACCCGTCATAAAACCAGCAAAAAGTACACGCCATCACCAAGACCAAACCAACGGTTAAAATCCAGGTAAAAAACGCGACCCAAACTAGTCCTATAAACAGGCCAAAAAGCCGCCCTTCTAAAAACCATACGCAGATAAAACATTGTAAGCAGAAATGAACCAATACAAAGGGTCATCAAACCAGTTCATAAAAAATTATGGAGATCTTCCCCTGTGTTGAGACCCTTCGGGATCCTCGTGTCAAGTAAAACAATGTAATGAGATTCCAATTGTCTGAGTTTCCTCTCCCTATTACCACCTCTAGGATCTTTTGGCACTGAATCAATTACAAAGTAGTTCAAATCATTCAAATTATTGTTATGCACTAGCTTAAAATGACGAGCTACTGGATAACTTTGATCACAGTTCACAATAGCACGCAAGTGTTGCAGTATACGATTGAATACCTGCAACTTGGTACTTCCAATATATTTTAAATTACAAGTACATTCTAGTACATACACTGCATAATCCGTGCGACATGAAAAACATCCTCTGATTTTAACTGGAGTTAAGTCAAAAGCACTCTGATATTCAGTTTTATTAATGCCAAATTTGCACGCCCGACAAGAACTGCACTTGTGGAACCCTGTTCTTTTAGAAAGCCAATTACTGGAGACCACTACCTCCGGACTAGATTTGACCAGGACATCCCTCATAGATGGAGCCCTTCTGAAAGTGATAAGAGGATGCTCAGGTAAACATTGAGATAATGTAATATCAGTCTTAAGTATAGGCCAATGTTTATTAATAATACCTCTGAATTTCTTCTCTTGGTGACTATACGTTGTTATTAGTCTTACTGGGTCATCAAAAGTAGAGGGATCACTACTAATGCTTATTGTCCCACTCTTTCTTTCCTTAATAGTGGTACCCAGACACTGCTCTCTGGTATTGTTGTTAGCTCTCAATTTGGCAAGTTCTAACTCTTTAGGATCATATCCTCGGGCCATGAATCTATTATGTGCTTGAGTCTGGCACTCATTAAGATCTTTCTCTGAACTGCAGATTCTCCTCATTCTTAAAAATTCCCCATACGGAATGCTTTTGATCAAATGGCTAGGATGGGAGCTACTAGCATGCAATACCGCGTTGCCTGCTGTTGTCTTCCTGTGGAGCCTAGTCTGTAATATGTTATCTTCCACATATATCTCTACATCCAGGAATTGAACACATTGCTTACTAATATCAGCTGTGAAATGAAGATTTAGCTCATTATCATTGATTACTTTTACAACTTCCTTTGCTGAATCAATAGTCCCTTTCCACACCATACACACATCATCAATAAACCGCCAGAATTCCACCACATGGGCATTATACAGCTCTCCGTGGGTGCCTCTGAGGACATGCTTCTCCCACCACCCCACGTGCAAACACGCATAACTGGGGAAAAACATGCCCCCATCGCCACACCACGAAGCTGCTGAAAGATCTCCCTGTTAAACATGAAATAATTATTCAGTAAACATAGTTCGATCATCTTTAAAATCATTTCATTATGCTGGCGATAATTCATACTCCGGTTATCCAAAAAGTGCTTAACTGCTTTTAGACCATCTACATGATGAATGCTAGTGTATAGGGTACAAATGTCCATTACAATCAAAACATAGTCATCTTCCCACTTGATAGTTAGTAATTTGGAAAGAAAGTGACCCGTGTCTTTGACATATGAAGGAAGATCTTCCACAAGTTCATGAAGAAAATAGTCCACATATTTAGATACAGGTTCCAAGAGACTACGCTGAGCAGAAATAATGGGTCGTCCTGGGATTGGGGTTACTTTTTTGTGTATCTTCGGGATGAAGTACAGAGTTGGTATAATGGGAAATTCATTCCTCAAAAAGTTATATTCGTGTTTACTCAATAATCCATCCCTTTTCCACTGACCCAATTCTTTCACCATTGTCTCTTTTATCTGTCTTATATCATTAAAAGTTGCTTTTCTGTAGCAGGTATTATCACTCAGGTGCCGCTCTGCTTCCTCCATATATAAAATCCTGGGCCAAATCACAATATTTCCCCCCTTGTCTGCTTTGTTGATAATAACATTAGTGTTATTACTCAATTTACGCATAAGTTTAGAGTACTGTATTTCCATATACTTAAGTTGTTTGCATTTGCGTAAAGTACTGCAGTTGAGGGTTTTCAGATCTTCAATCACACAATCACTAAATGTGTCGATTGCATCTTTCGGCATTAGGGGGATAAATGTGGAGGGCGGCCGAAACGGACTGCTACATGGAAGATTAGTTCTAATGCCCATTTCATCTAAGTCTTCTTGAGTAGATCCTATCACATACGTATCCACCCTGCTTAATGCGTGCATAGTTCGTAAAATGCCAGTGTCAGAGACTTGAAAATTACTTGTGGGTAGGTTAGTGGTTATAATGTTAGATGCCTGATCTTGGGCTTTATTCAATTTAAAGTGTTTTTTAAGTTTCAATTTTCGAATAAACTTGAACACATCAATGCGAGATTGAACATATTTGAAAGAGCTTTGCGGGCAGAAAGAGAGTCCCAAAGATAGTAGTTGAATTTCTGCCTTAGTTAAAGTCATGTCAGATAAATTAACCACGGTGTTGTCAGGAGTGGTTGAATGCATAGATGCTATTACCATTTCTTTCCTCTGCCCTTCTTGTTGTAACCTCTTGCGCCTACATTTCCTCCTTTGTTGCCTGCGCTTGTTGTTTCTTCTGCACCTTTCTTCGGTTGTGGTCGTGGCCGTAACGTTTGCCGGCGGTCTTCTATTAAAAAACCAAGTTCTTCTGAAGGTGTATACTTAGAGAGCATTTGATTCTGCAATGCATTAGACTCATTATCCTCTGAGTCAAGGCTGCTTGCCTCTGAACTCAGATCAGTATCTGAAACCGCAAGATTGGAGGCAGTTGAAATAGTGATTTCAGGGATTTTTGACACTAGTGCTTGCCTTTTAACAGTGTCATATTTGCGGGCAAACGTGAATACTCTTCCTGTTTCGTAGTCACGTTTGTCTCGTGCAAATTTAAATATTTTACGGTTTTTTATTACTTCCTCATGTTTAATCAGGCGCACATCAATTTCTTCTCTGCTTTTCTTAATGAAATCCTGTTGCTCATGTTGTTCCAATAGATGATTTAATCCTTCAATTTCTTTCAAGATTTCATTTCGGTCAATCTCCGCATATTTTATAAGAATGGAAACCATGTTCATAGACGCCTCTAAGTTATTAGTGGCCCATTCTTTAAGCATTAGGGGATTGGGGTTCTCAAATGATGGAGCTATGAGAACCCTCAATCCCCGCGGCACTCTACCCACTTCTCTATATTTCTCCAAGGACCTCTTTTCCCACCATTTGGTAATCTCCGTTCGGAGTAGTTTCTCTAGTTTCTTCATTGAGGATTTGATGTCATTCGTACTTGTAGTTTCTTTATTGTGTCCTTGCGGTACTTTATCTATATTAGGCAAATTTAAAAATAGAGCATCAGCCACCGCCTCCCGGTTCCGTAGCGTTTCTGCTGATGTAGTCATATTCAAACTGCAGCAAGGTGTATATGCACCACTGTGCTCACTGCTATCGCGTAGTGTGCTCAGCCTACTTCAGAAATCCACAATCCTTTCACCCGCCAAAGTCTCAAAGTTATAGAGTGCAACACAGCTTACCCACAGGTTCCTCGGTAATCCCGCTGGCGTCCTCCGACTCCGTTGAGTCACCAAAGTTACCCTGAGCAATGCCGCGTTGTCTCCTCATCGACTCTCGACTGCGGGGGCTGGCTCCAAAATACTCCTTCCGGGTTAGACTGGAATCGCGTCCGCGATGTCGGCCATACAGACAGCCAGCCGCAAGTTGTAAGGAGGGTCCGTAAAGGCGGAAACAGCCGTGCTCCGCCCGATCGTAATGAAAATACAGAGTCCTGAATTACCTCTTCTGGTAATACACAAACAGGTACGGACCACAGATGTGGAGATTTAAATAGCGTGCTTTATTGCAGTTTTCAGCATGACGCGTTTCGGCCGCGTTACCACAGCCTTGTTCACATAACGCACCGGAACCAAAAACTCTTATTTTATAGTGACACACATCCCATTCCGGTTACACCCCCTGGGCTTTTAATAAAGCTAGTAAACATACTATAATGTCATAACCAACTCATAGGGCTCCCTCTATCATGATGAAATAGTGTAAAACTAACAGTATAAACACATCATTACTGTTGAATTGATCTGATAGATTAAAATATCATTAACATCATATAATTGCTGACGATAAAAACCAAGTGGTTAAAAAAACCTATTGCATGACCTATCAACATGGGGACCAAAGCTGACAATAAAATTTTGCCCAAGTCAGGGTGTACACCGGAACAACCTAATAAAGTGCAAGTGCAAAAATCTGTAAACATAGTGTCATCTGATCTAATTTGATATTACCGTCATATCAATTACCAGATGAATAATAAAAACAGGGAAATGGGGCGGGAAGGAAAAACAACACAATTATAGAGAAGGAAGGCAAATGGCTGTTACAATTCAATTCATCAATCATAAAGTGCAAGTGCAAGTTTACAAATTCAGATATACATATATATATTTTTATGCATATTACCTACTGGCGATAGCCAGTAGGTAGTTCTAGTAAGGAGCTTTTTTGATTTGCCAATAACTTTGGCGATGTTTGACAAATCTTTGCGGAATTTCCAAAACTAATGGGTCAGTCACGTCAGCTGCTGTCTTGAAAATTTCAGAGTGATCTGTCAAGCGGGGGCTGAGAATAAGGGGGGGTCCCAAAACGCTTTTTCTCAATGTTAATTTCCATAGGAAACTTTCTGCCAACACTTCAAACCAGGAAGTATGACCCCACATACAACATCACTCATGACATGTTCTATGACATCATTTATGATATCACTGATGACATCTCAAATGACATCTTTGCTTACATCACTGATGACATCATCCAAGCTTCACTTTCACACATATTGCTCTATAAATTAGTATGACATTAGAGGCCTGACAGTACAAAATAGCTCAGGAGAAAATCACTCATTACTAGTGCCACCACACAAACAACTCACTTAGATATTGAAAACAAGCATTAAATGCTACATTGAATTTATAGCACACACTTTACAGGTAGCATAGATCAAATTAACATTCGACCATAGATATACAAGAAACACTAATTGACTGCAGTGTTCAATATCTATATAATTGTTGACAGAAAGCCAAAATAGTGAATACCAGTTAAAAAACAAATGCCCTTCTATATACAGCTTCTATCTGTATCAAACCATCTTTGGTATGTATAAATTATCATGAAGACAAAATTCTCTCTAATAACTCAAGGCAGCTACAAAAGTTAGTATCTACTACGCAGAATCTTTCTCCTGTAGGAAACTTTATCTGTAGAACCAAAAAACTTATCTGAAGCATAATGAACACAAGTCAACTGCACACAAAGTTACTCTTGAATACAAGCTTTTATAACATGTTCAATGCTACTACACAGCTATGGTACATTAGGAGCATGCGCATTTTCTAAACACTTACACTCATTGGCTGAATCTAAGCTGCACAAAATTAGCTAGAAAAGTAATATGACAGCTACCTGCCACTATGTAAACTATAAAACAGACTAGCAAACTCATTAGATGTCATCAATTATGTCGTTTGAGATGTCATCAGTTATGTCATAAATGATGTCATAGAACATGTCATGAGTGATATCTTATGTGAAGTCATAAGCAGTGCATGGCGGGAGGTAAGTTATAGTTAGTGTTGCTAACTATAACTAGTGAATTTCTGTATTTTTTACTGTTCAAAACGTTAATGTTGTCACTGAGAAATTTACCTAACTATAACGTTACTTTAACTTTTGTTTTTCCAGTCAATTTCTAATGTGTTTTTAAAAACAAAAACCGATTCTTTTATCACACGTTACTATAACGTTACTTTAACCTTTGGATTTTTTGGCGAATATATATATATATATATTGAAAAAAACAAAGGTTAAAGTAACGTTATAGTTAGGTAAATTCCTCAGTGACAACATTAACGTTTTGAACGTTACATATCCTACTGGCAGTCGCCATTAGGTAGTTATAGTTAGGACTGAGTTTCCAAAGGAAGAGCTTTTTTTGTTTTGCCAATAACTTTGGCATCACTTGACAAATCCTTGCGAAATTTTCAAAGCTAATATGACCCTCAATTCAGCTGCTGTCTTGAAGTTTTGTGATGATCAGTCAAGCGAAGGCCGAGAAAAAGGCGATAACCCATGTGTTTTCCTCATGTTAATTCCCATAGAGATATTAGACACGACTACAGTCTAAACCACTGAACAGAATTACACCAAATTTGGCAAAAAGGTAGGTGTTAGTCCAGAAAGCAAACCTTTTGTAAATTGGCTTAAACCTGTTCAGTAGTTTTGGAAATATTAAGGGAAAACCAAATTTGTATATATAGGGACGTGGATCTGACAGTCCCGCGCCGAAATCTGATAGGCTGCCAACACTTCATCCAGGAAGGGTTGTCAGCCATCTTGGGACTCTGCTTCAGCCGGGTCTCACAAAAAACATTTAAAAAAAAGAAAAAGGGGCAGGGTAGGCATGCCCTGACCCCCTAGATGTGTGACCCCCTCCAAGGCAAAAAAGCATTTTTTTTCAATTATTGGCAGGAGACGCACAGGATCCATGGCTCCAGTTGAAAAAAAAAAGAAGCGCTCCTGTAATATTGAGCCCCCAGGTGTGCCAGGTCCCGGGGGCATGAGCAATTATGTAAAGGAGGGGAGGCACAGGGCCCCACCTATAGCTTATGAAAGCCCTGGGAACCACCACCTCCCAGGGGGACTTTAAAATATTTAAACCATTAAATTGCACGGCTGTCCGAGCCGTGGGAGAGGAGCACCATTCTTGAACTCATAAGAAGGCTGTGGTGGGGAACAATCACTCTCTGTTCGGCACAATGTTCTATTCAAATCAGCCCGCAATTCTAGAAGTCCGTCCTACTGAAGGATATTAAATAAGCTTAAATATCACAGGGGTATGGAGCCTACTATAGGAATACTTGACTTACCTGTGGGACTACAATAACCAGCATGCCACTGAGCATCATTGTCATCATTGTAAGCCACGCCCACTGAGGGCGGTAACAATCAAATAAAAGAAGAATGTTTAAACAGGTGAGCGTTTCTTTGTGCCTCTGTGGAGCCCATGACTAAGAGGCGTGGTTGCCTTGAAACGCGTCGGGCATGGATGTAATGCAGGATTGAAAGAAAGCAGGCTGCAGAAGGCATACAATACCTCAGGGTCAGAGCATCGTCGAGTGCCCACTCAAGCGCAAGGATCTTTGATGAAACCATATATATATATACTTTAGTGCATGATGCAGGCGGGTCGGGCTCATTGTAACAACAACTAGCACATAGCCTGCATTAGCCCCAGGAATAAGAAATATTTTGGAAAACGTAATTGCGGGCTGGAACAAAACGTCATAAAAGGTGATAAAAAGGCTTTCCCAGTGCATTGTGGACATTAAAGTATTTCAAGACTACGGAGAGACGTTGTAGTCTTAGATAAAGCAGGACATAACTTTGGTCACGCCCCAATTATCCATATGGCTCACCTGTGATCAAGGCTCTACGTGAGCTGAAACGCGTTAGGATTGAACATGCTGCCATTCTGATTCAAGCGTGAATAAAGTGCCTGTTGTTTTCAAAGTCTGGTGTGCGGCGCTCTTCTTTGTGTGTTACAAGGGAGGTGTTGTTGGATTTATGCGAGGTGCTCCGATCCCCGCGCGCCGAGGCTGCCCTGTTGAGGTCAGGGGCTCAAGATCGGAGAAGATTGAGGTATATATATGTATGTATATATAGCTAACACGATCCACCCTGGGAGTCGAACACACGGCGGGTGCTTTTAATGGCGGGGGTGCTACCGCCTTTGTTCCACAACAACTACTTACTCGAAGCACTCACGGGGTAATTCATTTGCATTTCGGCATCGGCCTTCTTCAGTGCGTAGAATTCAATCCAAAATGAGCACAGCTTCGCAATATTTAAATATTTCAAAGTATCTCTTATTGGTGGGACTGTAATCAATCACTCGACGGCATCTCCAACGTCAGGGATATCTGAAAGAAACGTGAAGGCATCAATGTCCCATAATACATCATAATTCTTCATTTTTTGCCAATGCAGGTAAATTATAGTTTTTGCCCTTCACTGTAATCACTTTTACTATGCCGCCGTTACAGTCACCTCCTAACATTTTTCTGCTGTGCCTATCTCCCTCGCCTGCTGCTTGATGTCACTGACGGTCATCCCGTAGTTGTCCCTCTCATGGCAGGGCACCTTAAACCTGTATAGTCCACATCCTTTTGGTTGCCGGGTTCCTGACAGCAGCGGTTCAGACTCACCAACATAAACAGCTAACACGATCCACCCTGGGAGTCGAACACACGGCGGATGTATGTGTATATATATATATATATATATATATATATATATATATATATATATATATATACTTACTGGCGGTCGCCAGTAGGTAGTTATAGTTAGGACCTAGTTTCCATAGGAAAAGCGTTTTTTGTTTTCCCAATAACTTTGGCACCGGTTGACAAATCTTCGCGAAATTTTCAAAAGTAGTGATCAGCTCCAGTCAGCTCCTGTCTTGAAAGTTTTGGGGTGATTCGCCAAGCGGGGGCGAGAAAAAAGGGGGGTCCCAAAACGCGTTTTCCCCATGTTATTTTCCATGGGAAACTTTAGACACGGCTACAGCCCGAACTGCTGAACAGAATTACACCAAATTTGGCAAAAAGGTAGCTCTTGGTTCAGAAAGAGTCCTTTTTGTTAAATGGTGTAAATCCATTCAGTAGTTCCTGAGAAATTCAAAAAATGAAAGGTGGATAATCTATTTTTCATAGGAAATTTTAGCCAAGGCTACAGCCCGAACTGCTGAACGGAATTACACCAAATTTGGCAAAAAGGAAGTGCTTGGTTCAGAAAGCGACCTTTTTTTAAAATGGTATAAATCCGTTCAGTAGTTGCTGAGAAATTCAAAAAATAAAAGTTTCAATATCTAGGGACGCAGTGGATTCGCGAACCCTCCCGATCATGAGCTTCACTGTGATTGGCTGCCAACACTCCAAACCAGGAAGTGTTGGCAGCCATCTTGTGACTCGGTAGAACCGAGTCACAAGGAAACAGTACAACAAAGTGAAAAATGAAGAAAAGGGGGCAGGGTAGAAACACCCTGACCCCCTAGGCCTGCTCACAAGGTCCCACAAGGACCACCAGGGCCAAAAAAAGCATTTTTTAAAAATAATTTCAGCAAAAATCGCGTTGGGATCACGAATCCCGCCGAAAATGTTTTAAAAAACAAAGCGCGGGCTCCCGCGCTTCTTTGTATTTAAGCCCCCGGGTGGGCCAGGTCCCGGGGGCATGCTAATTTATGTTGCGGGGGCTACGGATTACCGCCCCGGGAGCGCATCACTGCATGAAGAGGAACAGAGAGAGGGGGGAGGCTCTCTGAGACGGGCCACTCCCTACCAGTGCCTTGGACTGCAGAGGCAGACGGGGGCTCCCGACCCTGGACCATTGCAGGCTCACTCAGCTGACTTCAAGGAGATAGGGTCATGCTTCCCCCACACCTGCCTCCCTGGGAGAAGCCCCGGCTGCAGTGGATGGTTCTGCATGGGAAAGACACCAGGCTGCGGTTTAAAGGGCAGCTGTGCGCTAAGCGCCCAGACTTGCTGATCCAGCAGCTGGGAGGTGGACACCGAGGCGTAGGGATATTCTGTGGATAATATCTGCCGGGCTAACCCTTTCACTGCAGGGAAGCATTTGAATATTTCCGATTGAAGCCCATCACTGAATCTTTTTCTGGCCGGGATGGTCCTAATCCTGGCTTCTGCGGTTAGCTGCGCTGTGTGATCCTGGAAGCGCTGTTTCGTTGGCTCGTGTATCCAATGCACTTGGGGGCGCTCTGAAGCTGCAAGTGCCCTTAAGGAGCGCTATATAAATACAAATGCACACTCCCTCACAAACAATTCAACAAAAGAACTGAAAGGTCAGTCCACCCCCTTGCACAGACCCAGAGGCCCCAAACACCGGAATGACAGGGTTCCGTTCTCTCTAACAAAAAACACACTACTCCTCCGCCCCGTGCCCCCGCAGGACTTGGAGAGCCCCTACTTTCTCTGCCACGGCCTGTTCATTTAAAATGTGTGTGTGGGGGAGGTGGGAGGTGCACATACCTATGCGCCTCTCCCCTCAAACACACTTTCTAGGAAATGAACGAAGAGAATTGTGTGTGAGTGTGTGTGGGTGGGGGTCTTAGGTAATAGGGTGAAACAGAGATTGTGTTTTAGGGTGATTGATATGCGGGGCTGGTGTGGTGGAGGGCTGATATGGTACAGCCGGCAGACTAAGGCCAGATGTGTCGCTGGGGGGGGAGTTGTGGGCGAGCTGAGGCGCCGGTGAGAGGCATATAATGCGGGGTCTGGGTGGTTAGTTACAGTGGGCAGCTCCTCTCAGGGTAGCTGTTCTGGTACTGGTTGTGGCGCTCTGCGGCTGACATGGTTCTTGGGGGGAGGGGGGCAGATGTGATGAGAAATATATAGCATGAGTGCAGGCGTGGCGTGGAGGGGGCTTTTGATGTTCTGTGCCAGATGTGCTGGTTGGGGAGGGCGTTTTGGGAGTGTGTGTGTGAGGAGGGGGGCGGGGGGTATTAGCTCGCTTTGAGGACAGATGTGACCGAGCAGATATTTTGATATGGTAGGGAGATGTGTACGGTTAAGAGCAATGTGCTGGGGACCCAGTACAGGCGTAACGTAAAATGTTTTCCCCCACGGATATTCATTGGCCTTGGGCTTAATGGGGACCCCCTGATGGGTTAGGAGCTTGATTATCGGTTGGGGCCCGTTGCTCCGCAGGGGCTGCCGTGGCCTACGTTATGCCCCTGAGTACAGATGTGTTGGTCTGTGGGAGTGCTGGGAGCGTGAAGGTGTTGAGAGACGAGGTGCGAAGGCGGTTGTGAGGTGCATGGGAAGAGCTAAAGGTGATGCTGTTTGAGGCAGATATGCTGAGCCGATTAGAATTTGTGTGGGTGCAAAGGCTGGTGTGTGTCTGTGTTTGGGAATAACAAGTGGGGGGGAGGAGTTCGCGTTCCATTGTGTGTGTCTGTGTGCGTTTTTGAGGTGCAGACCTATGTGTCGTCCTGAGCGGTAATGTACATGTGTACATGAATCCCTCCCGTGTTTGTGAGTGAGTTTTGGTGGTGTTGCTGGGTGACAAGGCATGAAGTTTGACGTATGCGTGTTTGTGTAATGAGGGTTTGGTATATATATATATATATATATATATATATATATATATATATATATATATATATATATATACATATATTCACTGAAAAAACCATAGGTTTCAGGGACGTTATAGTTGGAAATTAGCATTTAAAAAACCATTGAAATTTAATGAAAAAACCATAGGTTTCAGGCACGTTATAGTTAGAAATTAGCATTTAAAAATCCTTAGAAATTCACTGAAAAAACCATAGGTTTCAGGGACGTTATAGTTAGTTGCACATTTTTCTTCTACAAAACCATAGAAATTGCCCTGTTAAAGTTAGTTCAGCTAACTATAACTCACGCACCCGCAATGCACTTGTGATGACGTCACATATTACATCATTCATGACATGGTCAGTGACATCACTGATGACATCACTGATGACATCTCAAATGACATCACTGATGACATCATCCAGTGACTGTGTGTTTCTTTAAAGTTTAAATATGTATTATATATAGGCCAAGGTGTATTGAACAATGAGTGGGTGTATAAGTGTCTGGATAAAGGATTTAGTAGGTGCGTGACTGACTGTTTATGTGAGTGATTACATGTGTCTTACTGAATGCATGGGTTAGTGACTAAACTGTGTGAATGTCTGTATCAGTCTGTCTGTTGTTGTGTAAGCTGCTGCATGGGTTGGTCAGTAGCTACATGAGTGTCTATATGGGCTATTGATTGGTTGCCTGAGTATTTGTATGGGTGCCTGAGTGTGTGTGTGGGTGGGTGGGAGGTGTGTGACTCTGTGCATAGATGCATGAGTGGTTGATTCACTGGGTGTATGGGTTTAAGAGTGCATGTGCAAACAGCTGTATGGGTGGGTGAGTGTGTGTATGGGTGTGTTGGTGAGAGAATGGATGTCTCAGTGGAACATGTCCAAGTAACTACATATGTAAAAGGTAGTGTATGTGAGAGTTGGAGTATATAAATGACTATACGTGAGAGTGAGTGATTGTGAGAGTGGCTGTATGTATGAGTGTGTGCTTGTATCATTGATTGTATAAGAGAGTAAGTATGTGTTATTATCTGTATGAATAAGTGAGGTGGTGTGTGTCTAACGGTATAGTTGAGTAAATGGGAGTATGATTGATTCTTTGCATGACTGACTAGGTGTGTGAGTAACTCTAAGGATGAGTGGCGGTGTGTGAGTGTCTGTATAGGTGTATGAGTATAAATGATAGTGCTGTATTGATGAGTGACCGCATTTGTGAGTGACTGTATGGGTGAATGAGTGGATGTGTGTGTAGACCTAGGAATCAGTGACTGGGTATGTAGTAACTGGTATTGGTGTGTTTATGGTTTCGAAAATGGTAGTCTGTATTTTAGAGGTTATAAGGTTATATTAGAGTGTGAGGAGGTGCATCAGATTATCACGTGGATAATGTCATCAGTGATGTCATTTGAGATGTCATCAGTGATGTCATCAGTGATGTCACTGACCATGTCATGAAATGATGTAATATGTGACGTCATCAGCAGTGCATTGCGGGGGCGCGAGTTAGTTAGCTCAACTAGCTATAACGGCCGAATTTCTCTGGTTTTGTACGAGTGAAATGTCCAACTAACTATAACGTCCCTGTGAATTTCTATGGTTTTTTAAATGCTAATTTCTAACTATAACGTCCCTGAAACCTATGGTTTTTTCAGTGAACTTCAAAGGTTTTTTAAATGCTAATTTCTAACTATAACATCCCTGAAACCTATGGTTTTTTCAGTGAATTTCAAAGGTTTTTTTTTTTATCTGTTTATTAGGTTTTTGTTCAGCAAACATAATATAGTGCACAATAATGTACGAAGCAAAGTACCAATCCCCAACGTACCAAACCCCCCCTCCCGCCCACCCCTGGCATGGCTTACAAATTGCTAAAGTCATTTGTCGGCACATGAGCATCACACAGTCACTATGATATAACATACTAAACTAAATACCATGACGAAGAATACAGGCGCAGCAGCAGGCAGTCCCAGAACTAGCACATAACCGCGTGTAGTCAATTACAACATTACAAATCAGGGTGACTGAGCAAGTATACTGTGAGCAAGGCCCAATAATCTTTAGGCCGTGAAGATTCTGGAAGCTCGTCAGCGTAGGCCTCCAACTGCTCCCTGCAATACAAAAGGTCACAAATCCATTTTTTCACAGTGGGATTTGTTTTTGCTCCCCAGTTCAGTGCCACCAACCTCTTGGCTAACAGAGTTGAGACTGCAACAATACGCCTATTACAGGGCTTGAGACTCTGAACACTTCCCAGGATGCACACATCAGGGGTACAACGCACAGGTTCCATAACAACATCAGCTAGCACCTTCACCACCCCCGTCCAAAACCCAAACACACCGGAACACATCCACGCCAGATGCAGGAAGTCAGCGTCTGCCTGCCCACACCTCACACAGGTAGCATCCTCCCGCAGCCCAAACTTACAGAGATGTAATGGGGTATAATACAATTGGTGCAGAAACTTAAAATGAATCATACGGAGATTGCAATTGGACGTGAGGCACCCAGTGAGTGCACAGCAGTATTGCCACTGCTCTATCGTCAATGCGGAACCCAGCGCCGCACTCCACTTTAAGTAAGAGGGGTGTTCTCCAGGCTCATTTTCCCTTTGCGAAGCACGGCATAACTTGGTAATAAGGCCCTTTGTCTCCGACCCAGCCAGCTCCGCCTGCAACGCTCGCATCAGCACAGGTTCAGCCGGGAAGGCCTGGTAGATATCCCTAATCGCTTGCCGCACCCGGACATATATAAACCCCAACATAAAGCTGTGCTGCCGATCCCCTTGTATATCCCGCAATGAACGAAACTGCCCTTGATTATACAAGTCCCCCAACGTAGTAATTCCAACAGTCGCCAATTCACGCAATGCAAGTTTCTCCCGGGCAGCCGAAATATCTGGATGTGCAGCCAGTGGCAGCGAGAGAGCATACAGTGCGGGAAGCCTGGACCTCTTAGCCAATGCCCTCCAAGCCCAAGCTGTACACAGTGCAGGATTTATTTCGGTTCTAGGCCCGCCCCTCCCCCTGGAGAGGGTGACTGCCTGCAGCGGCAATGGAAGCACAGCATCCGCCTCTATTGCAGTGTGGGGTTGAAAGCGCTGTGGAAAGTACCAATAGTGCGCAAATTGCGCCTGTGCGCAAAGATAATAGAGCCGTAAGTCGGGCGCCTCGAAGCCCCCGCGGTCGAAAGGCTGCACCAACACATCCCAACTACATCTGGGTTTCTTACCACCCCATACGAATGTGAGCAGTGCAGACTGAAGTGTACGGAACAATGCAATGTTTAATCTAATCGGGACATTTACAAATAGATAAAGTAATTTGGGCAGAATAGACATCTTTATCACAGCTATGCGATCGGCTAGCGAAAGAGGCAGACAAGTCCATCTCTCCGTCTGCTCAATAATCCGTGTGATCACCTGGCCATAGTTCTCAGAAATCACCCGATCAGGATCTCTGTGCAACCATATCCCTAGGTATTTCACTGGTTCCTGAGTCCACGCCAACGGGAAGTCCATCTCTACCTCCAGAGTCCCAGCAGTGAGAGGGAACACGACAGACTTCGCCCAATTAATCCCCAGCCCAGAATACCTCTCAAACCCAACGTATTCCCGAAGAAGCGCCGGCAGGAAGGTGGCAGGCTCCCTCACATACAACAGCATATCGTCAGCGTATAGAGACACCACTAATGTAGTGTAGCTCCTATTTCCCTAATAGGCTCTGCGCATTGGAATAATATATCCTATAGGTTTGACATAGGACTAAGGTCGGTATGTCCCTATCGAGTATATTAAACTTAATTACTTGTGCCAGCTAGCTCAGAGGCCACTAGAAACTTCTTGACGACAAGAAGGGAGTAGTTTCTGGCAGCCGCAAAACATGACCACTGTGTTTCCCTTACAGAATCAGGACGTGTCCCAGAGTCGTAGAAACAATAGATAACTATTTCACTCAGCTCAGTCGTGCATGTCTAGTTACTCTCAAAGTTACACAGAAATAACAGACGGGCGTTTCAATAAAGGATTTATTGAACAGTCTTGTTTCTGTTGTAAGTTAAATGTGCTGTTACGATCACAAGACAGTATGCGAGATAAATAATGTACAGAGTGAGCAGTAGAAATAAATAATACTGTGTTAGCATTATCTTTTCAGCATATATGCATTTACATAAAATGACACAGCCTAAAAATGCGAGTACTCATACGATGCGTTTCTAGCCTAGTTCTACCCCAGTGTTCCTAACCTATCCTAGGTGTAGGGAGAAGTAGAAGTAGGTGATGTAATCCTGACTAGAGTATACTAAGAGTATGTTAAGCTTAGTATGCCAAGAGTCCAGTATGCCAAGAGTCCCTCTAGGTTCTAGTCTGCTCCATACCTGAAGAATGAGAGAGGTAGGAATCTCTTTCCCAGACTCGAACTCCAACACCCCGCAAGGGAAGTTAGATCACTGGAAGCTGGACTCTCTGCGTGCAGGAATGACAGCGTCTTCTCAGTGCGTCCGGCCGGGAATCGGGCTCCTCTGAAGTCGAGGTCTCCTCTGATTTACAGGGGTTTGGGAAGGTATATTTATACCTGAAAATGTTAGCATTGACGTGAGTTGGGCAGCGAAAGACATCATGAATGAACCCCTAAGGAATAATGGTTCATGCATAATATATGAGTCCTTGAAGAAATCAATAGTCCTGGGCAAGGGAAACTCCTGCAGCCTAAGGGTCTGTTTTTTTCATGAACTCGTTGTGAGGCTAGGGTGGACGGATGTCGGAATCCATGCCTGTATTTGGAGTGCATGGGTTATGCCTAAATAAGGTCTAGGATTTTATGCCTATATAAGGGCAAGGCGAATTGTGCCTATATAAGGACATGAGTCTGGAAAGCCCGTTTATGGACACCCTAGGAAATATACAACACCCACTCATCTTTCGTGTGTACGATAACACTAAAATGCTAAACATATAAAATGCTAAAACATTAAAATGGAGTACTGCATATAAAAACATATCCTAAAAGCATTAAAAGACATATTAAAAATGCAAAGGTTTCTGTACATCATTTAAGCAATGTTTTTCATTTCCAGCATAAAGTTCGGAATAAATGCAATCGGAATGAAATATAAAAGCAATATTTACATATGACGAAAATGATCGATAAGTTTGTTCAAAATCAAAGTTATTTCCTGTCATAAAAATTAAATGAACTGTTCTAGACACACAAGATGACTAAGTGTCCCTGGAAGTACTGCCAAGTCCGTATTATAAGGCTAGTTCTACTTTAAGCAGATTGAAGTGCCATTTTCGTTCGAAAAATGGGACAAAAGTTCAAATTTGGTAGAGTTCCAAGTTTTTGAAAAATGAAGGCCAAATTGTTACTGCATCTCTGGACCACAGTATGCTGAATCAGAGTCAGTTTACGGGTCTGGTGTAAACATGAGATCATCTATTTCAATAGACAAAACATCATCCACTGTCGTTGGTGTAAGTTGAAACACCTCGTGTAAGAGATTGACCGCACAAAGATGTGAAGCATCGCTCTCAGCATAGGTCGCCGCAGCAATGTTTGCGTCCGTTGTTACCTGTGTGCCTGGAGTTGTCTCTCGTACCTCAGCAGCTGCCGGAAGCGACTGTGAGATCTCAATGAATGCTGACATCAGGATTGGTAGCCTCTGGGGACAACACAAAGCATGGGCCGTTATCGGTACCAGCAAAGTATCGACATCCTTTGGCGTGGCTGATGGATATGTTAGACAAGCGTCCAACACGCATTCTTCACCGCATAGCAGGCATCGTAGAACAGGTAAGATGCAATCTTGCCAGATTGGTCTAAATGACAGGAACCAAGTTGTATTAAGGTCCCGTAGACGAGTCATGCCCAATAGCTGTACTATTCGCTCACAGCACTTTCTTTCAAGTAGAGCTTTCTCCATTTCGCTCGGAGTGATGTCTGCGAATAGGCTGGCCATAGCGCAATAGCAGAAAGATGAATAAAATTCCGGCAACAAGTGCGAGAATTAATGGTATGCCACCAAACACTGAATGTGCAAAGTTGGGGATAATTCCAAGTATTGCCTGGAAAGGTGCTAATAGACCGGAGCAAATGCTCTTAAATACATGTACAATTCCGGTCGTATCTGACATGTTAAAGATACGCGATATCATTTCTACAAAATGTATAGGGCAGTTTGTACGTATTAAAGTCTGTATCTCAGCCGAAGTCCTTGCTACTTGTAGATCATAGGTTTCTTTGGCCGAGGTCAAAGGCACTGTTTGCTGTAAAAGCATGGCTTTCATTCTGCTCAAAGTATCAAATCTTATAAAGGAGACGTTCAGCGAAGGCCATAGCGGCGACTCCCTGACTGTGTCTATTGGGGGAAACAATACTTGCATACAGCAAGTGACCCTGGAGTTGACCGTTACTAGATATGGGATGCCTGGCAACATTCTGCAGCAACTCTGATCATTCAACATGAGGTAACTCCCGTTAGAAAGTTGTCCAAACGTTGGATTAACCACAGCAGCTGGTGTACCCCGCTGATGGCAAGACAAATTCGCCACAGAACCATTACAAGCCCCGTGTAAAGAAATGTCCTGACACATAAGTGAACCGGTAAGTGCATGTTTACAGTTGGTACCGCTTAGAAACACTTCACGATCCCCACTCCAACATCTATGTGTATACGGTAAATCCCAAGATGTCTTAATGTATTCCTTACCCAACCTTTCATATTTGCCTGCTTGCACTTGTCTGAGGCAATACTGAAACTGAAAAGTAGTCACAGGTAATGTTATTTTGCCATGAATAACCCATTCTGTAGCTGGTTTTTCTGCCACTGTGAATGGTAACTTCTCCAGTTTTTCAATGCTTAGCACTGTATACCTTGCTCCTCTTTGTGCCAATTCGATCTGTTTATCAGTGAGATTGTATTCTGCAAACAGAGACGACGTGTTGATGAAACGCCAAGGCACATAGCCCGCTCGCAAAGATTGCAGCGTCCAGCTCAATAACACTATAGAACGTAATTGGGATTGACCTTGTTGTAACATAGCCAAATCTTGTTCTAGAATGTCGATAGCAGAGGATACAATGCCATCCAATGAATATATTCTGGAGGACAAAGTTGTTAACCCATTGTCGACCACAGAGAGTGTTTTCTCTAAATTAATACGATCAAGTTCACGTATTCGTTCTGTGGCCTCTATCTGTGACACTTTCCATGCTTCATTATAAGCAGCATAAATGCCGGCATATATGAAACGTTTTTGACGCGGTTTTCTTGGTCCATGCAAGAATTCCCTAAGATCTCGTCTCCTGTAAGTAAGCATAAGTGTTGTTTCACATCCTGTAGTGTAGATTTATGCAGCCAATCGAGGCATAATTTTCCTACACTATATGTTGTTACTACCCCCAGATGTTGTCTCTGGACGTATCTTGGGTCTGGCCTACGTATAGTAAAGCCCTGAGTTTTGTTCAAGAACCTTTCCTGACAGTTGTTTGTGTCTATGGGCCAGATCAACCATTTCTTCCAATTTGGATCAGATCTGTTGAGTTGTAGTATATTGTCAACTGTCACCACTGCCTTTGTATTATTATCACTGGCAGGTGTTGGCACAGAAGGTGATTTCATCTCTTTGATCTTGGCTAATCCAAGACAAGATGTTTGTTGGACGGTTTCATTCAAAAACAGTATTTGTTCAGGGATGATACAGGCTCTAAACAAAGCTTCTATACCCTGTACTTGCCAATCTTTACTACCCCAGACAGTTTTTGTCTCAATTGTGTCTTTCCATAAGTCGAAACCCTGTGTAGACAGTTGGGCAATAAATGCTGCAGAGTAAATCTGTTTCGTATTTGTTAACATAGTTTTCAGACCTGTTTTGTTTATATTTCTATAGTAAAACGTTTCTGGGTCAGATGTATTGTATCCTGAAAAATATGGAAACTTACTAGCAAAAGTTTTTGAACTACCTTGTGGTGGTGTAGGACAATGTTCCCATTGGTTAAACATAAACACATTTCTTGGATATGCAGTTTTATGCAAATAATGATGACCATAGTGGTTATAACAATACAGTTCTTCATAGTCTGATGAACCCTCTAAATATTCATTTTTAGAAAATGCAGCAGATTTTTCTAGATCAAACATTATGTCAGTCACAGTCTCAAAGTCCCAATCATCTGAATAGGTACTGGACGTAATTAAATCACTTAGTGAAATTTTAAACAAATGTGGAATGTTCAATTGTTCCGTTGGTCCGAAAATTTCATAATCTGTTTTGTCCCACACTATACCATCGTGTATAGGAACAGCTGTGATGTTCACTGATGACAAGTCTCTTGCTTCACGATGGGAAGATTTATGAGGTTTCAAAAGTACGTTTACGTCTTTTCCTTCACTGTTCACATGGATGTATCTGCCACTTATAAGCACGCTTACTGTTGTTACCAAAGCTAGCCAGAGCAGAAAAACAAAAAGTCCAGATGTAATCCAGAGTTCAATCCATGGCGAAACCAGATAAGTCTTTTTCAGAAAGTGAATAAAGTCTTGTACTTGCTGCTTGAGTTTGAATGATGCTGGCGTCGTTTCAGGTTCACTTGGATCTTCTGAGAACGTATCAAAGTCAATGAAATAGCCAGAAGCAGTTCTGTCAATTGTTGGAATTGCATCAGGATTTGTTGAAATCACAGGAGACAGTTCTTCACGTGTCACGTTGGTGTAGACAGGTGTATTTGGACGAACTGTTATTTGGTTGTCAAGAGGGATGAGTTCCATAGCTTGGTTGCTTAGTCCTTCGTTTGTTACAGCTGAATTCTCGATCGTGATCAGTCTTTCAGTCTGAACCTCTTGAATAGTAGCGAGAGGAGTGCGTCTGCTACTAGGTCGGAGTCCACGAGGCCTACTGCTTAGTATTGGCCACATACTGTGGTTTGATCAGGTCGATGGACACAAATCTTTTCTCCTTTCTTCCAGCAAGGGGCGGCAGAAGTACTGTCCTTGTTCCTTGAACAGCTAGAACAGGTACCGGTTGTCTGTAAGAAGGTCCAAATTCCTTCTTGTCCGCAATTTTTCTCTGACTAGATCCCCAACTTTCGGAATCCAGACAGGCCTTGCTGGGACCGCCGATATTTCCCCAGTGGTGGTTGGCTGTAGGGATACGTTGCTTTGTTTCGTTCTTAATTTGTTAAGATCCTGTAAAACAGCCAAACGATCTTTGATATCAAATAGTTTATTTTCCACCACTGTGCCTACGTGTTCTAAGTCTGGAACCCACATTCTTGTCCCAAATAGGACCTCATATGGAGTGACCCCCCTAGAGAACTTCTTGGCAGATTGTTGAGAGCGCGCTGTACGCTATTGAGGTGTTTGACCCACCCATCACCCGAACCTAATACCCTAGCTGTTATAGACTGCTTTATGTCCCGGTTTTTCCTTTCCACAACAGAATTTCCCTCAGGATGGAATGAAGAGGAGTACCGCAATGCAACGCCCAGCCTGGCCATGGCCTCCTTGTAAACCCTAGAGCTAAACGCAGGACCCTGGTCAGAATGTAGCGTGCCTATTGCGTATGTGCCGATAAAGACTCGCAAATCATTTATAACAGTTCGTGCGTCAGGCGAGCGCTGAGGCCATAACCGTAGGAACCTAGATTCAGTATTTGCGGGAATGCCTTTGTCCAGTGGGACGCAGGCGAGTAGATAGCCTAATACTGTCTAACAGTGGTGTCTGTACTGGGCTGCCGCATTCGCAGCATGGTATCTGGTGGCTCTCTCGCTGTAATTTACAGTCTAAGCAGTTGTTGATGAATATTTGAATGTGTGTATTCATTCCAGGCCACCAGTACATCTCTTTTAATTTCAAAATTGTGTTTGAGATCCCTTGATGTGACAGACCCTCCCCCAAATGTGTTTCATAAATTAAGGCTGCTCTTCGTTCCATGTTTGGAATTACCCTATCCCCCACTCCAGGGATTCGAGCAAAAGGAACGTTGTTCGCATCAATTACATAAGAGTACTTGAGTGGAAACTTTTTTGGTAACGCTGCACTGCTGCCTTTGCTCGAAGCATTGACAGCTAACATTATCTCACCGTCTATTTTTGTTTTTGAACAAGTGATCGCAGCTACGGAAGCCGTCTGAACAGCCCCCTTTGCGGCTTCGTCAGCCAATGAATTCCCTGCAACGTGAACGCCATCACGCTGATGACTCAGTGTGTGAATCACGTGAGCCTTTGGTAGTTCGTGTTTCAACTGAACTACTTGTTCCCAAAGCAGTTTGTGCTTTATTGTGACACCTTTCGCATCTTTGAAACCATTTTCAAGCCAGGTTTGTATATAGTCATTATACGACTGAACACAGTAAAAGGAATCGCACACGATTAGTGTGAGGAATTCTCGATCCGTACTCTCAAGTGCCAGTTTGAATGCCTGTAGTTCAGCTCGCTGAGCTGTACAATCACCTAGTGATTGAGTTTTTGTGACCATAGGTCTGAAGATGCCATTTCGCATGCGACCTTTAACGATAGCACACGCTGCACTGTAAGCTTGCTTACTCCCTGTTGCGGGCTGTGCGGATCCGTCAGTGTAAATTATGAATTCATACTGATCGAGAGGCAGAATCTCAGTGGGCAGAGGACATTCTTGTTCATATTGGAGAAATGCTTGTGTTTTTAAATCTGGATCAAAAACATATTCAACATCAGGTGCAGCAAGAGAATTAACCCATTGTATCCATCTCGGATGTAGTGCTTTAGCATTTGGAATGCTTGCTTTTGTGACCGCTTCTAAAGCTGGTACCGGGGTTACGACAATTATGCGTTTCCCTTGGGCTAAGGCTCTTTCTTTTGCTACAGCTGTTTGAACTGCTGTTAGAATTTTTTCAGTAGAACTGAATCGCATTTCCGCTTGTGTGTACAAATGTGATTTGTACGCGATTGGTACTTTTTCACCCTCATTGAAGGTTAAGTAGGTGAATCCACATTGACCCGAAATTATTCGAATCACCAAATTTCTTTGACTTACGCGTGTTTGTAAGTGATTTGTTGCTAACATGTTAGCCTGGAGTGAACGCAAAATTTCTGTGTGTTCGTTTGTCCAGTTTTTGATTGAAAAATCAGGTTTAATTAATGCGTAGAGAGGTTTAACCCTTTCTGCATAGTTTAGTATGTATGTTCTTCCAAAATTTAGGAAACCCAGAATGGATTGTAAGTTTTTAGCGTCTTTGGAGGTTGGAGCAGCGCACATTTCTCTAGAAAGTTAGCTGCCAAGCTCTTGCCTTCACTTGAAAGCTCATATCCCAAAAATAGGACATTGAGATGGGCAATTCGGGACTTTTTAAAGTTGAACTTGTAGCCCTCAGAGGCGAATCCCAATATAATGGTGCTCACCCTGTTCAAGTGTTTGTCCAAGTCATCGTCTGTCAGATAGATGTCATCTACATAGGACAATGCCTCGTTGTCATAGATTTGTAGTAACTCTGTTACCCTCGCTGAGAATAAACCTGGGCTGTTTTTGAACCCTTGTGGGAGTCGACAAAAGTGACGCTGGGTCCCCATTATGGAGAATGCCGTTAAGTACCTACTTTCAGGTGCTATATTTTGACAAAAGAAACCATTTGAGATGTCTAATGTTGTTTTGTATTTTTTACGCACAATGTTATTCATTAATGCTGTGCTATGTGCATTTTGCACTGCAAAAGTTTTAGAACAAGTGTTTAAATGTCTGTAGTCCAAAACTAGACGATATGTATTGTCTGGTTTGGAGACAGGAAACAAAGGATTGTTCATTGAGGAGGTGCATGTTTCAATCACCCCTTGATATTCAAGTTGATCTAAGATCTCCCTGACCTGTTTTTTAGCTTCTTGCTTAATAGGATACTGCCTTTGTGCAGTTGGTTCATGTTTCAGATTTATTTTATGGTGAGGTGAGTCCTCATCCCATCCTACATGATTTTTATATAATGCTGGAGCCTGGGCCACTGCCCATTTTCTGGCATATGTATATTTTAGGTGAATTGGTATGTGATTGGAGAAGGCAGGCATAATAATGTCCTCGCCGTGTGGGCACTCCCTGACAAATTGTGGTGGCCAGTCCTTTTCTGCTAGAAGTATGTCATAACCCTTTGATAGTCTTTCCCAAAAGAGTGCTTTAACCTGTCTAGGTTTGTCTCCCTCCATCCGGAGTGTTATGTCAAATAACTTTTGTGGAGTACTAGCCCTGGTGTCTACAGTCTCTACTGTAATGTACTCATTCAAGTCCACTATCTCCAGAAGTTCCTTCAGGTTCTGGCGAGCTATTGTGACTTCTGCTGCACTGTCCAGCATTGTCTGAGCCCATTCTCCGTTCTTGAGTTGTGTTCTCAGTATTCTCGGCATGTCTTACTTTCAGACCTGCTACTTTCTTTTTGGAGAATTGAGGTTTTTCTTTAATTTTTGGAGCGTGTTTGTCGTCTTTCGATTTCACGCGTTCTTCTCTATGTTCTGTTCGTCCTCTTCTTTCCGAAGTCTGTGATGAGACCTGAAAGGGACGAGAGGAACGTGTATCAGTATCTTGATACCTATCAGGTTTTCTCAAATTATCCCTATTCCTGAGGTTATACCTCCTTTCAGAGGGCTCCTTTTGAGGAGACCTACCTCGGGATTGAGAACCTTTCTCATTTGAATTTTGTTTAGTAGACTCCCACTTCTTTTTAGAAGATGTAGGAGTTTGTTTAATTGAGTCCTTCTCAGGACTTTCAGATAGTTTCGGCTTCACTGGTCTTCCACCCAAACTATCTCTGCCTAATTCTGCATAAGATTGTTCTATTATTCTGGATAGCTCTGTTTGATGTTCTGTAACATCAAATTCCCTTAATTTTTGTCGGATCGCCACTGCTGCTGCCTCCCCTTTAATATTAGATAATATTATTGTTGAGACCTGGTCGAAATTTTTCAGTAATTTCATACCTAAATTTAAAGCAGGCTCTGCCCCGTATTCGTTTTGAATTTGTTTTAGGACATCAGGTATTACCGCAATCGATGGAATACCATGTGTTTTAGTATAGATGGCAGCAAAGACTGAGCCCCAAGTGGTGCAGTCTTCCAGTTGTGGTGTGATCCCCATTGGTAAACTAATGGTTAGGATTCTGTGTTTCTCATGTGGGCTAGTATTTGGAAATACTGCTTCGATTTGAGTAATTTTTGAGCTATCCAAAATGGAATTTGCTCCCGCTTAGTGGGCATTTTACCCATGACTGCGTATAGAGTCTGTGGTGTAATTTTTAAAGTATTCCCCTGGTGGGGGGTTTGATTTGGAATTGTTAATGGTGGTTGGACTGTAAAAGTCCGCATGACATATTGAACTAATTGTCTGTAGATTTTTATTAACTCTGTGAGTTGAGTAAGTAGTTCCTCATCTGACATTATTTCGATGTCTGGATGAGGTGTATAGCTGGCTAGAATCGGCCATGTTGCTCCTGGTCTACCTAGTGGACTGAGCCTGGTTATGTTTTTGTGATGTTTTAGGGCGCCTTTAAACCAGAGCTGATGCTCTTGGTATGTTAATGGAATTTCAATATCCTCGAAAGGAATGTATTCCTCTGGTGGTTCATCTTCTTTGTAGAAGTGAAATGTGTGAGTTACTGAATTGGATTCAGGAAATATTACCCATGAATAGAATACCTCTGTCTGAAAGGATTCATGTGCCTCTATCACGAAAACTGCTCTACCTCCTCTCGGTGATAGGCCATGTTTTATAAGTTTTAGAGTAATGGCTCTTCTTAAGTTTGGAGCGATGTCGATGACACCCTCCTCGGTTTCATTTAAACCTGTATTGTTAAAAAGTGCTGCTTGGGCTGGATCAGCCGCAGCTCCACCGTTTCCGGCGGGATTGTCCCCGTTTAAGGACATTTTGTTTTATGAAAAATGTAGAACAAGTTTCAAGGAAACAAAGATAAGGTGCACAATATTTTGGAACACTGTATCCTTCAACGTTGAGCTAACCAAACAGCTAATATATAGGGTACTACCCTATGTAGCCGTGGTGGATACTTAACCCTGCCCACCCCAGACGTCTTTAGGAGTATATGGGTAGGGGTCTCTGAGAGAAAAGAAGAAGCACGGCTGAGTTACTCAGTATCTAACGTTGAATTACTGCCTTACCAAACGTTGGGCGCCATGTAGTGTAGCTCCTATTTCCCTAATAGGCTCTGCGCATTGGAATAATATATCCTATAGGTTTGACATAAGATTAAGGTCGGTATGTCCCTATCGAGTATATTAAACGTAATTACTTGTGCCAGCTAGCTCAGAGGCCACTAGAAACTTCTTGACGACAAGAAGGGAGTAGTTTCTGGCAGCCGCAAAACATGACCACTGTGTTTCCCTTACAGAATCAGGACGTGTCCCAGAGTCGTAGAAACAATAGATAACTATTTCACTCAGCTCAGTCGTGCATGTCTAGTTACTCTCAAAGTTACACAGAAATAACAGACGGGCGTTTCAATAAAGGATTTATTGAACAGTCTTGTTTCTGTTGTAAGTTAAATGTGCTGTTACGATCACAAGACAGTATGCGAGATAAATAATGTACAGAGTGAGCAGTAGAAATAAATAATACTGCGTTAGCATTATCTTTTCAGCATATATGCATTTACATAAAATGACACAACCTAAAAATGCGAGTACTCATACGATGCGTTTCTAGCCTAGTTCTACCCCAGTGTTCCTAACCTATCCTAGGTGTAGGGAGAAGTAGAAGTAGGTGATGTAATCCTGACTAGAGTATACTAAGAGTATGTTAAGCTTAGTATGCCAAGAGTCCAGTATGCCAAGAGTCCCTCTAGGTTCTAGTCTGCTCCATACCTGAAGAATGAGAGAGGTAGGAATCTCTTTCCCAGACTCGAACTCCAACTCCCCGCAAGGGAAGTTAGATCACTGGAAGCTGGACTCTCTGCGTGCAGGAATGACAGCGTCTTCTCAGTGCGTCCGGCCGGGAATCGGGCTCCTCTGAAGTCGAGGTCTCCTCTGATTTACAGGGGTTTGGGAAGGTATATTTATACCTGAAAATGTTAGCATTGACGTGAGTTGGGCAGCGAAAGACGTCATGAATGAACCCCTAAGGAATAATGGTTCATGCATAATATATGAGTCCTTGAAGAAATCAATAGTCCTGGGCAAGGGAAACTCCCGCAGCCTAAGGGTCTGGTTTTTTCATGAACTCGTTGTGAGGCTAGGGTGGACGGATGTCGGAATCCATGCCTGTATTTGGAGTGCATGGGTTATGCCTAAATAAGGTCTAGGATTTTATGCCTATATAAGGGCAAGGCGAATTGTGCCTATATAAGGACATGAGTCTGGAAAGCCCGTTTATGGACACCCTAGGAAATATACAACACTAATGGTCGCTGCCGAAAATGCAACGCAGCTGCTGCATGCCGCTGGCGAAGCTTACAAGCCAACGGCTCTAATGCGAGCGCGAAAAGCATTGGGGAGCGCATGCCCCGCTCTATAGGGAAAGTTGAGGACACCCATCCATTAACACGCACCCGTGCCAGTGGCTCAGAGTACAGCACCCTTATCCATTGCAGAAAAAACAGAGGGAGGCCCATTTGAGTGAAAACAGTAAACATATAGTGCCACTGAAGGGAATCAAAGGCCTTTGCTGCGTCTAGTAACACAGCAACTGCCTGAAATGCCGGGTCAAAATAATGCAATGTAGCAAACACCATACGTAAATTGTGCGCTGTAGACCTAGCTGTTACAAACCCTGACTGATCCGGTAGGGCCAGTAGAGGAACTAGTGGCTGAAGCCTAATGGCTATCATTTTGGCCAGTATCTTGGCATCTATATTGATAATAGATAGAGGCCTACAGGAGTCACACCGGTTGGCAGCCTTATCGGGCTTCAGGAGTGTTACCAATAAAGCCTCTTTAAGGGAGGGCGGGAGTGTTCCCTTTTCGTATGCCTCCGCATACACCTCCAGCAACCGGGGGGCCAAATCATCCGTCCAACCCGGCAGCCTTACACGTGGGGAGGGACATGATAGCTAACTTAACGTCTTCAACATCAAAGGGCTGTGTGATGTATTCCCTCTGTCCCTGAGATAGCCATCCCAGCGCAACATCGTCGAGGTAGGTGTGTATATCAGCCGGGGGGACTGTAGTTCCCCTCGCATATAAGTTAGTGTAATACCTAACGATGATATCACTGACCTCGGGAGTCATATAGTGGGACACTCCATCCTCATCTAACAATTCGGTAATATGCGCCTGACAACGCGGTGCCGCGAGCTTCTGGGCTAAAGACCTACCCGGGCGCCCACCTTCCTCGTAATAGCGAGCCGTATTGCGCCTAGATTTGTGCAGCAGCTCTTGATCTACAGTTTCGTTATGCTCCGTGACCAGATCCCTTATCTCCGCTAAGGTAGTGGGGGAAAGGGACTTCTCATATTCTCGTTCCAATGTAGAAATATCAGCCGCTAGCTTATGAATCCTACGTCTGAGGTCCCGCAACACTCCAGCCTGCGCCCCCATGCAGGCGCCCCTAATCGTCACTTTAAATGCCTCCCATAATACTCCAGCGCTGTCAACCGAGCCGGCATTCTCATGAAAGAAATTACGGATTGCCTCACCAATGGTCAGCTTAAAGACTGGGTCCGTCAAAGACGATGGTTGTAACCGACATGTAAAAGGTGGACGCTCGCATGTGGGTACCTGCAGTTCAAGAAGCACCGGGGAATGATCAGAGAGGGTTCGTGCCATGTGACTAGCCTTCAATGTCCAGGTGCAAACATTCTCAGTGACGAGCCAGTAGTCAATACGAGACCACGTCCCATGCACAGAAGAGACGAAGGTGCTCTGCTGATCCCCAGGATGGCGAATGCGCCATACATCATGTAATCTTCCTGCATCCATGACCCCCAGTAATGTTTCTGATGCCAACTTGGGCCTAGCTGCACCTCTACTCACTCGGTCCAGTGTTCCATCCAAACATACATTAAAATCGCCACCCCAGAGAATGTCAGCTGAGGGGAACCCCGCTATGCGGCGCCATACATCTGTGAAGAAGGAGGGATCGTCCACATTCGGTCCATACACATTCACCAATAATACACTCATACCCCCAATTGCCCATGAACTATCGCCACTCGTCCATTCTCATCTGTTTCAGTCCGCAGGACAGTAAATGGGATTCCCTTCTTAACAAGAATCATAACGCCCCGTGAGTAGGTAGAGTAGGAGGACGCTAACCGTGCTCCAGCCCATCTAGCACCCACATTGCGTTCAGATGATTTGGTGAGATGCGTTTCTTGAAGGAACGCTACCTGCACGTCCATCCTGTCCAAGTATGCTATCACTGAGCGAATTTTCTTAGGGGTATTCAGACCCCGCACATTCCAGGTGATACACTTAATTTTACCACTCATACCGCTCGCACCAGAGGACATTGCAAAAGAAAAGGTATACCTCCGCTCTTGTGAGCCCTATGTGAAGCTGCATCTAAACTCCCTACATCTAGTGTAAGAAATATTGCCACTGCCTTCCCCTGAACCTCAACCCCCGACCCCCCACCCACTTCAGCTTTCCCAACATGCCAAAGCCATCCCGAAGTAATACCAAATACCCCAACCAAAAACAAAGAAGAAAAACTTGTCTGTGGGGAACACCCATTCGAGGGGGGCGTCAGAGCGCTCCTAACCTCCCATCTAGTAGGAGGCGGCTGAGCAGGTCTAGGGACTTTGCCACCCAGAGCCGTACTGGGACCCCCCCCTTGCATACACTATGAGCCAACGGCCAAGAAAAACGCATACATATGTAGCAAAAAGCGCTCTCGGTACAGTGTGCATCAATAAACAGAGGGACTCAATAAAGCAGCAATCGAGGTCCTGAGATGACTAAACCCCCCATTACTGTTCCACATCGCTGTGTGCAATGCTGGACTCTCGCCGACTCAACTGTTTCGCGTGCTCTAGAGCTGCCTTGGGACTGGAGAAAATTTTGGAGTCTCCATCAGGGCCAATCCGCAGCCTAGCAGGGTAAAGCATTGCATATGGGACACCCTCAGCTTGCAGAAATTTTTTAACGTTGCCAAATTCTCTGCGGGCAGCTTGAACAGCAACTGTAAAATCAGGGAAAAATGCCAGAGCGTTACCTTGATGGACAATAGAACCCTTCTCTCTAGCCATCCGTAGAATGGCATCACGGTCCCTATAATTTAACACCCTAGCTATTATTGGGCGGGGAGGAGCCCCAGGGACCGGACGCGCCGCAAGGGAGCGGTGCGGGCGCTCTACAATAAGCATAGTTGATAATTGTTCAGTGCCAAAAATGTCTTTGATGAGGTTTTCTATGTAGGTCTCCATTTTCCCCACATTGGTGGATTCCGGCAGCCCCGTGAGTCTTATGTTATTGCGCCGGGAGCGCGCCTCCAAATCCTCATTCTTGGCCTGAATGAGGGCCAGTACCTTCTCCATATTCAATGCCTTGCTTGCAACCTCGCTCAGGCCATCCTCCGTCGCAGATACGCGTTGTTCCACCTCCCCCATACGAGTGTTTTGTTTCTCTAACTGCGACGACATATGGTCCAGGCGATGATTCACCGCAGCCATTGTGCCCTCAATGGACTGAAGACTACGCTGCATAGCTAGTAGCGTGGCTTTGAGAGTAGGAGGCGCATCACCCAGGGCATCTGCCTCAGAATCCGAGGCTGCTTTTTCTGTCGTTTTAGTAGATTTTCGCGCCTCAAAAGTGAGACGAGGTTGCGATTTATCTGTTCTCCCCATGATGAAACACCAGAGTGTGAGCCGTCCACGCGCAAAGTGCAAGGAACTCACCCCACGCCGACACTCCCCACAGACCGGTGTATGTAGCTAGATGTCAGTGTATCCACTCCAAACTCAATGCCACAGCAACAAACATCGGTCCCAATCAGGCCCTCACACAGGCCCCTGCACAGCTGCCGCCAGACTCAAGGTGATAAAATCCAGGCCCCACACGCAGTTTCACCCGCCCCAGCTTGTCGACCCCAAGCAGGCCAGACAGCAAACACCACCAATCAAGAAGGGGGGATAGCTCTAGAATTGACACCCCCAACGTGAGATCAGCACACCAGTGGGAAACAGTCCTTTCCAAGCGCAGAGCAGTCAGAGCCAGGCCGCAAGTTCCAGCAAGCCTTTGCCACACATATAAGTAACCCTGAGCACTAGGTCACCAGATGCAGGAACCCAATCCTCTCAAATCGCCGTTCACCGGGTCTCACAGCACCTCAGGCACACCAGTAGTTGATTGTCGCAGCACTGCCCTCACTGCGGACTCCACTGACTTAACAACCAGGGCTGCACAGTTAAGTCCAGTCACTCATGAAGGCCTAATACTCCCAGCACTAGGCGGCCACAGGGTGAGGAAGTCCGTCGAATGCGGGGCTGCACCCGAAAACCTGAAGGCCACAGGTACCGGCAGCGCCGCCAACCACCTCCGCACCCGCGCCCCACCACCTCACCCCCTATGCCTCCCACGGCTCGTAGAGCGCGACCCGCAACCCCGGGCCCGCACCCGCCTCCGCAGTAACGAGCCCGGTAAGGCCCAGCCCCACTCACCGCAGTCGGCACCAGGAGCGCACGGCAGGCAGCGGCGCTCTCCAAGGCAGTCCGGACCAGACGTAGGTGCGAGGTCGCCGCCTCACCTCCTCCCTCTGCGGGGCTCCAGCTCGGGCGGCCCACGATGCCTCAGCACCAGTCAGGCGTACCGTGATCTGCCGCAGGCACAGCTAGTGTCTATGCGTGCCAGCGGCCTGTGCAGCAGTCGATCCGCAATCCTCCGTCCCTCAGCGTCGCTCCTCACTCACGATCACAGCAGGAGCGCCACAACTCAAGGCTGCACCACGGGCGCCATTTTGCCCGCGTTCGCCAAAATTGTTGCACGCAGGATTCCGATCACGGAGGCAGTGCTGGGCTCCTCACGACTCCCAGAATGGATGCAGGGGGGTAGTATCTTGCAGTTCCCCTGCAACAGCGTTGAGGATGCAGCGATTTAGTGGCGGATTATGGGCGGATAAGAGCTCAGCCAGGCAGAGCTACACTAATGTGCAGCCATTTTGCCGTGCGCCCTCTAGCGCCCCCTCTTCAAAGGTTTTTTAAATGCAAATTTCTAACTATGCCTACAGAGGTAGGACATGTGCTGAAAGAGGAAGAAAGGCGCAGAAAGAAGCAAGAGAAATGCAGAAAGAGGCATCAGAGGTCAAGAAAGACAAAGAAAGGTGCAGAAAGAAGCAAGAGATATGCAGAAAGAACTAACAGAGGTGCAGAAAGAGGCCTTGTTGCAAAGTCATCCTGTGCCCCCAACTTTTTGCTGACTGGTACTGGTGGTAACTGACTCTGACTAACCAGGCCCGGAGCCAGTGCTATGCTAAAAGACACTTAGAATGCAGTGAAAACACCTACATACACTAGGGTACACTATGGGTTGGGGTACCCCTGTGATTGGCATGACCTCCCCTGTAAGGCCCTAATATATAATAGGGCAGGGGGATTAAAACTACCTCTAAGTCAGAGGTGCAGAAAGATGCTCCTTTAAGTAGTAGTCACGTTTGCAGAGTGGTGGAGAAAGGGTGCTGGGCCTCCAACCAGCGCTCATGAATTCCGCTGCGTAGGACTTACAGGAAGTACCAGGAGGGCTTCTTGGCCCCCAAAGTCCCTCAGGAGAAAATTGGACCTCATCCCCATCCCGTAGTCTACCAGGAGGCGCGTTTGCAGAGTGGTGGAGAAAAAGTGGCATGCCTCCGAAGACGTTTTAGCAATCCCACTGTGTGGGACTTACTGGAGGTAACAAGAGGGGTAGTTGGCCCCCAAGGACATCCCTGGGGGCCAACTACCCCTCCTATTACCTCCAGTAAGTCCTACACAGCAGGATTGCTAAGTTCTTATAGCAGGCCACGCCCCCTCTGCCCACCACTGTGCAAACGCACTCCCTGGCGCACTCTTGGATGGGGATTGAAGTCCCCTTCGCTGCTGGGGGTCCTTTAGGGGCCAACTAGCCTACCGCTTACCTCCATTAAGCCCCACACAGTGGGATTGCTGAGAGGTGGACACAGCCTACGCCCCCTTTCTCCACCACTCTGCAGACGCATCTCCTGGCGTGTTCTGGGTTGGGGGATTAAGTCCCATTGAATCCTGAGGGTTCCTGGGGGCCAACTAGCCCACCTGGTATCTCCAGTAAGCGCCACAGAGCTGCATTGCAGAGAGGTGGTCCGAGGCCACGCCCCTTTTTACGCCACTCTGCAAATGCGGCTCCTGGAGCACTGCTGCTCGGAGGATGAAGTCCACTTGTGTCCTGAGGTCCTCAGGACACAAGAGGACCTCATCGCCCCACCAGCAGTGCACCAAGAGTCGCGTTTGCAGAGTGGTGTAAAAAGGGGCGTGGCCTCGGACCACCTCTCTGCAATGCAGCTCTGTGGCGCATACTGGAGGTACCTGGTGGACTAGTTGGCCCCCAGGGACCCTCTGTATTCAAGGGGAATTAATTCCCCAACTTACAACGTGCCAGGGGGCGTGTTTGCAGAGTGGTGCAGGGAGGGGGCGGGGCCTCCGGCGAGATGCAGCTTTTTAAAAAAAAATTTTAGAAGGGGGGGCTGTGTCTCTAATTGAGTGAATATAGAGGCGCTGAATTAGCTGCGCTCAGGTGAGAGAAGGGGGGCTTCCACAAAATAATCCCAGCGCAGCCCCCAGCCCCGTCCAGCCCCCTCCCAAATAATGAAGGAATCTGAATCGAAAGGTCCAAGATTGAGTGGCAGTTCATGTTTCTGGAACTAACTGGTTTTAAAAAGAAAAGGTTAAGACTGTTGCAGAATACTAACTAGCCGAAGGCAGCCGGCAAGGGGGAGAGCGAAAGAAAAAAGAGGGAGGGGGGCCGAGGGGAGGGAGACGGCTGACCTCTGAAATTGCTTACAGAATTACATTTGTTTTCTTGTGATTTTATTAAAAGTTACTCCTCATCTCCAGAATGCGTGAAAATATCTACTTTCCACTCAGATACACCACATTAACTTGTTGGAGGTGAATTTGTTTGTTTGTCTATTTTATTTATTTGCTGGATAAGATTGATGCAGTCTTATTAGCGCTAAATCTGGTTATAGGAAGAGATAAAGTTGAGATCTTTTCTTTTTTATTCCAATTACTAGATGTGTCACCCAACTGAAGAACTGAAACATGATTGTTTATCTTTGTGCAAATAGAAATCAGAGAGTCAGGGGGTGTGAACGATAGCGCACAAACTGTGGGTGTCATGGGCCATATATGCCTTTACTGAGCCGAATGTGCGCTTTAAGGCAGCGCTATAGGAGGCTGGGCTGCTGTACGTCCAGAGATCCCTTATAAATGCTGATTGCTGCGAATAAACCGTAATCACCTATGTTACTATATACACACCAACTGGCAGACGTGTCGTGACGTCGAAGCTACTGCGCGGCTAGTCCTGTACATATTATTTCCCCGACACCGACTATAAGTGTTAGGAATGTTATTTCTACACAGCAGTGCAATTCACTAGTATACGTAGAAATGCATGTGCGTACTTATGTGTGCTTACGTGGGTGTTTGCGCATGTGTGCGTGCTTGTAAATCTCTGTATGCGTGTGTTTTGCGTGTGCTGCCTGGATGTGGTTATTCGTGTGGTGTGCGGCTCGAGTGTAGGTGGCATTATTTGTGTATGTTAGCTTATGCACTACTGTTTGTGTAGGTTTAGATGTACACTTTGTGTTTGGGGTGTCTTTTACGACTGGGTGTGGTGTGTGCGTGTTCAGTGGCCATGTGTCTGTGTTGTTTGTTGTATGTGAGATATATAGGTTGCTTTTGGTGTGAGTGATTGGATATATTTTGTATATGGTCTGTGTGTCTCGGGTGTTTGGCATGCATGTGCATGTGTTCCGTGTGTCATTTTTTTGCAGTATGTGGTGTTTCTGTGTGTGCGCACATATGCAAAGATTTGGGTTTGTCTGGGTGATTGTTGCCCGTGTTTCGAGCACAGTGTGAGTTCTATACCTTACCTGGGTGTGTGTGCATGTGGCAGTGTGTGGGTGAGCTGTGACGTATTTGCGTGTTGTAAGGGGAGTGTGGTTACGTGTGCTTGTGGTGTGTTTAAGGAGAGTGTGTGCCGGTGTGTGTGTATGTTTGATTGCGTGTGGTGGCACAGTGTACACACCGATACGCTGGCCCCGGGGAGGTGGCGGTCCCCGGGGCTGCGGGGGACCCCGTGGGCCCCGCGGGCCCCCGCGGGCCCCCGCTATTTCATTTTGACATTGCCCCCGGGACCTGGCCCACCCGGGGGCCTTATTAAAATGAAGCGTGGGAGCCCGTGCTTCATTTTTTTTTCCGACAGGATTCGCGCACCCAGCGTGAATTCTGCCGATTTTTGGGACCCCCTGAGCAGGCGTAGAGGGTCAGGGTGTTTCTACCCTGCCCCCTTTTCTTGTTTTTCACCTTTTTTTTTACTCTTTTCTTGTGACTCGGTTACCGAGTCACAAGATGGCTGCCAACACATTCTGGTTTAGAGTGTTGGCAGCCAATAAGAGTGAAGCTCGTGCCCGCAACTCCTCCTCGGTGCTCAGATATCAATATGTTTCTTTTTTTAATTTCTCAGGAACTACTGAACAGATTTACACCATTTAAAAAAAAGGTCGCTTTCTGAACCAAGACCTACCTTTTTGCCAAATTTGGTGTAATTCCGTTCAGCAGTTCGGGCTGTAACCTTGTCTAAAATTTCCTCTGGAAATTAACGTGGGGAAAATGCGTTTTGGGACCCCCTTTTTTCTCGGCCCCCGCTTGACGAATCACCCCAAAACTTTCAAGACAGGAGCTGACCGGAACGCCCCAGTAGTTTTGAAAATTTCGAGAAGTTTCGTTAACCGGCGCCAAAGTTATTGGGAAAACAAAAAATGCTTTTTGAATAGAAACGAGGTCCTAATTATAACTACCTACTGGCGACCGCCAGTAGGTAATATATATATATGTATATATATATGTATATATATATATATATATCCAAACACTGTGAACATTTTCTTTTTAAGATAATAATCCAAAAGCAAAGAGAAGCACACCACGGCTCTAATACTTTTCAAGCGTGTTTATTCGATTAGTGCAACAACGCTACAATAGCGTTGTTGCACTAATCGAATAAACACGCTGGAAAAGTATTAGAGCTGCTGTGTGCTTTTCTTTGGCTTGGGATTATTATATTAAACAGAAGATTTTCACAGTGTTTGGATTTATAAGGGGTTTGCAATCCCCGTTGCGGGCTCACTGTCCTAAAGCAGGTTCGGGTGATAGCGACCAGCTCAACCATACTACCACTCATACACCCACTCACTAATACAGCCATTGACCTTTTCACCCATACAGGCACTCACACACTGAGTGAATCAGCCATAGAACTGCTCAACACCTAGACACTCACCCATACAGTCAATCAGACAGCCACTTACTCACCCAAACAGTTACACACACCCAACTTACTTACTCATGCAAATAGTAACATGTCCTCACTCACCTATACAGTTAGTGACAGAAGCACGCACTTATCCATTTAGCCACTCTCATATTCACTCACTTACGCATACCCCGTCACTCACCTATATTCATATACCCCGTCACTCACCTATACTGCCTTTCACAGATTCAGTTACTCACCCATACTGACACATGCACTCAATCACCGACACAGCCATACAGACACTGACTTACCCATACAGCTTCTAAGACACACACACAGTACAGCATACAGCCAATGACTCACCCACTCACTCATCCATACAGGCAATTACACACCTCCTCACCCACACACACAGACACCCAGACAACCATAGAGGTAGTCAGACAACCAATCAATCACCCATATAACATTCATGTACCCACTTACGCACTCATACACCCACTTAGACATCAACTGACAGACAGATACACTCATTTACACAACCAGTCACTCACCTATACATTCACTGAGACATCTAATCACTCACTTATACAGTCAGTCATGCACCCACTGAGTCATCCATACAGACACTTATACACCCACTGATTCACCAATACACCTTAGTATATATATTTAACACTCATAAACTTTTCTCAGAACAGTCACTGGATAATGTCATCAGTGATGTCATTTGAGATGTCATCAGTGATTTCATCAGTGATGTCACTGACCATGTCATGAGTGATGTAATTTGTGAGGTCATAAGCAGTGCATTGCGGGGGCGGGAGTTATAGCTAACTCAGGTAACTATAACGGCTGATTTCCTCTGGTTTTGTATGAGTAAAATCTGACCCTAACTATAATGTCCCTGTAACCTTTGTTTTTTTCAGTGAATATATATATATATATATACATATTACCTATACATTTTTTTTTTTTAACACATATTTTATTAAGTGTTCGGGTTTGCCAGCAAGTTTTGCAACGCTGAATGCGTTTTTTAACATTTTACATAACAAGTAAGGAATAATTCACATGTTATCATACAGATCCAGTAATTTTTCCATCAGTGTTTGCGTATTTTTGTCTATAGCTAAGGTAGTTACGTACTTACAACCCAACCCTTGCAGAACAGCATATATAGTTATGTTTTTGAAGAAACTTTTAATCCTCCCATAGAAACCCTCCCGCAATACATCCCACCCAAAAACATTCCCTTAAACTTTGCCGCTGTAATCTAATCGTCCATGCTCAAGCATGTAGTCATTCGGGGTAATCATTCTGTTACGGGGGGGGGTGGACAAGGGGAGAGGAGGGGAGGGACAGGGGGAAGAGGGGAAGAAGGAAACAGACATATGGGTGGTAGCTCCCTGGCTTACAAGGTAGCGGTGGCCTGGAACTCACTTCCCCTAGACCTTCGCAGTATCCAGGATCCATAGCTTTTCAGGAAACGGCTGAAAACTCTGCTTTTTATTTAATTAACCGTTGACCCTCCGCTCCCATTTAAGGTATCGCGCCGGGACACTCTTGAGTAGCCGTGCGTGCTATAAATGACAATAACATAACATAAAATAACATATATTTCCACCTCACAGTACAATTGGGAATCAGGCACTACCTATATGATTATTTAGTGTGTTCCGGGGACCTTCTATTTCTTCTCCCATTTCTGCTTTAAACTGTTCTAACAGCTAAGCCCAGTCCAGGGAGATCGGCTTCTTCCTTAATCCCCTATATTCCTGTCGCTGAAGCGCCTCTCTTTCGGCTATAGCCCATCTAATAACCTCCTCCCTCCATTTGCCTTCACGTGGTGCTGTGCGGGATTTCCAGCGCTGTGTGATTAATCTTTTAGCAAGCATCAGGGCTAATCCCGCAAAGCGACGCAGTAAAGTCTCCTTCTTTGGGAGAGGGAAAAGGCCCAAAAGACAGTCCTCTACGGTAGCCCAGGGAGAGCGCTCTGTAAGTTGGGAAAGACCTCGTGTGACCTCTGACCAAAACTTCCCCAATATGGGGCAAGCCCATAACATATGGATAAAGTCAGCATCTTGATGAGAACATCTTGGACATTCAGAGGAAGCAGTAGAGGACATTTTCTGTATTGTCAACGGCGTGAGGTAGGCCCTATGTAATATTAATAGCTGTATTGTTTTTAGTCAGAAATTACGGAAAACCCGCTTAGGATGTTCTAGGGCTGAGGCCCACTCTTCATCTTCCAATTCCCTTGCCAGTGCCATTTCCTATTTTTGTCGATGGGGTAGTAGAGGAGTACCCATATGTTCCCTCAGTCCACGGTATAACCACCTAACAACATGGCACCCGTGACCCATTATGCGAATGGGCCGCAATAATTGGAAGGTAGGGGGCTCCTTTTGGCCCATTAACCAATATCTCCGAATAAATTGTGTGATTGCCACGTGTGTGAGGAATAAAGTGCCTGGTACTGCGTTGGTACGCACGAACTCGTCATGGGGCATCAAATTACCATCCAAAAATAAGTCACCCACCGTCTCCGTTCCGGCCTGTGTCCAGCTCCGTAACCTAGTATTTGACAATATTCCACGCCGGGTGGGTAGGCCAGAGAGTGGAACGTTTGGGGCATATGGGGTAGGAATTTTTGCATATTTTAGCGCCTGTTTCCAATAATGTATTGCAATATGCAGGAGAAAGGGGGGGTCTAGCATCGTGTCAGCTCCGGGGCATAGCAATGCCTGTAGTGTTCCGCGCTGCAGACGTTCAGGAGAATAACCTATTTTAAATAAATTATGGCCAGCCAACCAATATGCTAGCCATTGCAGCTGCCCGACAATGCAATACGCCTTAAAATCAGGAGCCCCAATACCTCCCGCAGCGCTCGGAAGCTGCATTTTGGTCAAGGCTAATCTATGCCGAACCGTTCCCCAAAGCAAAGACGACAATAAGGTATCTAGTGTTATAAAAATCCATGTCGGGAGGATAACAGGAAGGTTCACGAAATGATATTGGAGTCTGGGGAGCATGACCATTTTAGATACAGCTAAACGACCTGCTATTGTTAACGGCAAGGTAGTCCAGAACGATACCTGAGAACGGAGGGAATTAATAGCTATAGCCACGTTCCCATCTATGGTGTCTGCGCTGGTCCTGTACATGTGTATTCCAAGGTACTTAAAGGTCGTGGGCTCCAATTTGAACTGTAACTGGCCAAAATGCAAATAGGGTCTTGTTGGACTTGGCCCTTTTTGGCAGGTTCATCCCAAAACTTTTTGCCTTTTCTCTGACATGGTGTTGGTGGTTTTAGGCCTCTGGGCACTTTAGCACTGTGGTCCAGTGTAAAGTGCGTACGCTCTCTGTGTACATTTGGTAAGGTTGGCCTGCCCTCCCATAGGAATGCATTGGGGATTCCCTGATGAAGTGTGTCAGTGGTAATTCCTGGGATGGGAGGAGCAGAGTGGGCGAGTGTAGTATGTATGAAATTGTAAGAATAAATGCTACGCAATGGTGTGCGCAGATTTATGATGACTTGTTGAGAAATGCCACTTTTAGAAGTTGGCATTTCTGTGTGCTATGTGCCTGCCTGCCTGATGTGAATTGCATGTCTGGCTTTTGAGTGACAGGGTCTGGGAGGTGTGTGTGGCTCCAGGAGGGGCAGGGTGAGTCAGCGCTAGGCTGAATGGGACATCTGCAGGGGGAGTAGTGGGAGGAGTAATCCCTGACTCTGAATAGGACTGTGCCCAGCCTGTACAATGCTGGCTCCACCCCTGTGGTGTGTCTGATCACCTAGCCCCCACCTGACAAAGGGAAGAGGAGCTTGGAAAACAAAGTGCTCCAAATCCCCCTGAACCAGTTGCATCTGGTTCCCCCAAACCCTACACTGCAGACAAAGGAGGGAAGTGGTATAAATGTAGGGGCTGTGACCCCATGTTTTTGGTGTGTGCTGGTGCTGTTCCTGATCCTGCTGGGGCGTGCTGCTGCTGGGGCCCAGGAGGAACCACCATGAGGGCTTGCCTCCCTGGACCCAGCATTGCCCCCTTAATCTTCCAGGACTTTGTGCTGCATCTTGCGCCCTGTGAGCGCTGTGCTTCATTTCTGTATTTGCCCCAAGGAGGAGGAGAGCGTGGGCTGTGCAGCGCTGAGCTGCCGTCTATTTAGAGGGAATCCCCGTCGTAGGGATTCCCCCATGATTCCGAGGAACGGGTGCCCACCCGCATTCTTTTTGTGCTGAGCGGGAGCCCACCCCGCGTTGGGAATTGTAGGCGGGTGCCCACCCCGCGTTTTGAGTTATTTGGCAGGTGCCCACCCCGCTTATGATGGTTTGCGGGTGCCCACCCAGCATGAATGATTTTACCTTGGAGAGCGGGTGCCCACCCCACTCTCCTGCTATTTTGAACTGTGGGTGCCCACCCCGTATCGTGGACAACAAGCAGAAGCTGCCGAAAGAAGCTGCCGGGCCGCTGCTGAGCGCGACCCGGAACACAGGCACCGTTGCCTGGTTGTGGGCAGGCCAACCAGAAGCCGGAAGTCCGGAGCCTCGCGGGCTCCCCATCGAAGTCCCGGGTACCAGGAGGGGGCCCGGGCGAAGCGAGGAGAGGCCCGGATCGTCAGGCGGGGCTCCCATGTCTGGAGAGAGCCCCGCATGCTGGGAGAGGAGACCGGGAGAAGTGGTACCGGTCCCGCAGCGAGAGAAGAGCACCCGAAGAGAGGAGTCCGGAGCAGAGAGTCCGGTGAGTGGAGCTGGTGGGGAGGGGGTGTGTGTCGAGGCACGCTATCGGTGCCTGCCCCTGCAGTTGCTCCCCCGAGGCACAGATGTGCCAGAGCCTCTTTGAGTATTCCCAGTGGTACCGCCATGGCGGACCGCTGATACGATGGGGCCAATTTTAGTTAGAGAGCCCCAGTGGGGCCCCGAGGGCACAGTCGTGCCAGGGCCCATTTACTTGGTCCACAGCTGCCCTGCCTGACAGAGGGCAGCTGCAACGTTTGGCGCATTGTTGTGTAGAGAGCCCCAGAGCAGGGCCTCTCTGGTTATTTCCCAGTTGCGCCGCCGTAGCGGGCAACTGCAACGTTTGGCGCACATTTGTTCTATAGAGTCCCAGTCGGGCTCTCAGGGCACAGTCAGTGCCAGTGCCTACTTTTCCTCATCACAGCTGCACGGCAATTAGCGGCAGCTGCAATGTTTAGGCTGACATTTCTTTGTGGGCATTTTTAGTGAGACAGGAGTGAGATACACTCCTGTGCCCCAGCGCAATTGCGCACTTGTGGATTCTGCTGCAGTGGCAGCCGCCCTGACATTTGGGACATAGGGCATTTGAGCCCTCTGAGAAGGCTAGTTGGCCAGGGGGACTGTGAGGTTGATAGGGCGCCAGGCCCTAATGTGATTTATGTGGTGCTAGGAAATGTGATTTATGCACTGTAATGTATGCCTCTAGTATTTATGTTTAGGAGGTTATTCCCTAATATGAGATTTATGCTTATGAGGTTACTGCATAATGTATTTATGCTGGTGAGGTTATGGTCTAATATGTTTAGGCTTATGAGGTTGGCGTATAACAGATTTTGCGCCTGATTTGATACTGTGCATAATATGGTTTATGTTGCAGGATAATGCTGAGCACAGTGTTTGCCAGTAATTACTGGTTGTGTTCTACGTTTGTTATATGTTCTACATTTACTATGTTTACTAAGTGATGGTTCTGACAGTGGCCCAATTGGCCCTGTCAGGTGTATATAATCCAGTGTAAATACTGCCTAGTGCCAGTTGGCACAGTGTATATTATGTGATTACTATTCTAATGTGTTTATGGTAATACAAAGGCTATTTTTGATATAACCTTGTGTGGAGTTCCTTTTGTGGTGTGCCTAGGGTGTTGTTGCTGTGTGGGTGTTGCGCAAACGCTTTACACATTGCCTCCGGGATAGGCCTGACTGCTCGTGCCAATCTACCAAGGGGGTGAGCAGGGGTTATCTTCGGCATGTAACTCCCTTGCCCTGACTAGAGTGGTGGTCTCTGCCTGGCTTTGGCGCAAGTCTTAGCCAACCAGAGATCCCATTTCTAACAGGTCTATTATAAGTGTCATAGAAGGAGTATGCCACAGACTTTGAGGCATTAAGATATAAGCCGGATATTTCCCCGAACTGTGAAAACACGGCAGCTATGGGTTGCATGTCCATATTTAGACCTTTAAAATATAGTAGCATGTCGTCAGTGTAAAATGATACAGAGTGTGTTATCGCACCTGTTGGGATGCCATATGGGGCCATAGTACGATGCAGATGTTGTGCTAGGGGCTCTAATGCTAATACAAACAATTAGGGTGACAGCGGGCATCCCTGACGTGTTCCGCGGAAGACATGATATGCAGGAGAAATGGTTGCACCTGTCTTAGCACGGGCTGTGGGGTTGGTGTAAAGCAATTTTATCCAATTGCAGTATTCTGGGGGTAATCCAAACTTGCCCAATACGGCCAGCATATATGGCCAACTCAGGGTATCAAACGCTTGACGTACATCTAATGACAGACATCCCGCTAGTGGCCCTGATGCAGAGACTGCATGTATCAGGGGTGTAAACGGCAAATATTTGGTGAGGTGCTGCGTTTGGGTATAAACCCACATTGGTCCATATGTATTAATTTGGGAAGAAGGGGGAGTAGTCTTGACGCTAAAATTTTACTGAGTATTTTGTATTCAGTATTAAGTATTGATAGGGGTCTATATGACGTGAGATCAGTCGGGGTCTTATCAGGTTTCAATAAGGACGTGACTATTGCCTCTCTGGTTGTGGTAGGCAGCGAGCCCTCTGTAAGTGAGGTGGTATAAATTTGCAATAATTTTGGAATCAATGGTGTCGCAAAAGTTGAGTAGAATTCAATAGGGAGCCCATCCGAGCCCGGAGTCGTATTACGGGCCAGTGCCTTTATAGCATTGCGGATCTCTGCTGGGGTAAGCGGGCTGCCAATTCCTCAGCATTTGAATCCAAAATAGTAGGGAGTTCAATGTCTCCGAGAAAGGGAGCAGTTGCTTCTGTCATATCTAGGGGGGGAGCCGTATAAAGATTTGTGTATTATTTCTGAAATGTCCTATTTATTTCAGCTTGGGAAGTGACCAATGCGCGTTGGGTATTATATATCGCTAGAATGGGAGTGGGAGTTGTTTGGGGTTTGATCAGTCGCGCTAATAATGTGCTAGCCCTATCCGCTTCAGCGTGTGTGCGTAGTGTATATGCATTTAAGTCAATCGTTCTTAATCGCTCTAATAATTCAGCATATTTTATCCTAGCTTCTTGTAGATCTTCTGCGCCTTTCGCGTCTGCTTGGGCTGCCACTTCCAGTGTCTGCAAGATGTCTTCTAATTCCGTTATTTCTCTCACTACCTCCCTTCTGGTTCCTACTAAGGACTCCAAGGATACCCCCCGTATCGTCACTTTAAAAGCCTCCCATTCCAAAGATCTGGTCGTGGCTGTGCCCTCATTTTCTTCAAAATATGTGGTTATGGTTGTAACTAATGTAGTGCGGAACACTTAATCTTCCAAGTGCAAGGGCTGTAACCGCCACGTTGGGATAGGCGTGGGGACACGGCCCCAGTTTAATGTTAATTCTATGGGATTATGATCAGATATGGTTTTGCCCAAGTAAGTACTCTGTTTAATGGTCGGGAATAAATCTGGTGTACAAAGGAAGTGATCTAAACGGGTGTGCAATTTATGCGGGTGGGAATAATAAGAATATTCCTGCATATTAACGTGTTGTGACCTCCAGACATCAAGTAGATTCCAACCCTGTGCCCATCGAGTCAAGGTAGCGGCTTGTGTTGTAGCATTAGTGTTTGGTAGGGGAGGGTGGGATCGGTCTAGATGCACATCAAATACTGCATTAAAATCCCCACCCCATATCCATGGGTATTGAGACCAGTCTGAGAGAGCCCGAGACACTCGTGATAAGAAAGCATCCTGGTCCACATTTGGAGCGTAAATGGAACCCAATACCGCTTGTTTGCTGTCTAGGGTCCCCCGTAGAAAAACATATCTGCCTTGCTCATCTATTCTACTCTCGCTGAGGGAAAAGGGAACTCCAGTCTGTAACCAAATTGCAGCCCCTCTGGAAAAGGCGGAATACGCTGTTGCATAAATTTGGCTTCTCCAGCGTCTCTGCAATTTACAAGTTTCTGATGATATCAAATGTGTCTCTTGGAGATATACTATTTGGGCTTTACGGCGGTGCAGCTGTGCAGCTATTCTGTGCCGTTTGTGGATTGCTCCCATCCCCGAACATTCCAGGATATGATAGTATAAGATTTGGCGACCGACATCATCCAAAAACATTTGTAAGGGCCTCCCCAACCCAACCCCCACCCCCCTCGACCCCAATCCCCAGATCATCATCGGACAGTGCGGCAACAATTTGAACAATACAACCTTATCCCAATACTGGGTCCAACGATTTAACTTCGCCTGACCAAACTGTGCAAGAGAATTCAACATAGTACACTTTGAACAACTGCTTTCGCCTGTGGGGTAAGCTGCGTACTCAGTTCACGAATAAAACATTATACGATGAGTGGAAGTGCCCAGTACAGGCCGAGCCACGGGACTTGCCAAACCAACCCTTTCGTATATCCCTGATGCCATATCCAAATTATAGTATAGTATATACTGGCTAGAGAGTCATTTGAGCCATTTGTGGCCTGTTTGTATGGCCTGGTCTATCATGCTCAAGCTATGCAGAGGCACAGTTCCACCATATACACTATTGGGTCACCCCAATGGGTCATTACTGAGCTGCGTGGTCTCTGATGGGAATAATGTCACACTTCCTCCTGAGTCAGAGTCAGAGTTCACCTCATCAGAAGGACTGGTGCTGATAGGTGGATGAGAAATGCAGAGGTCCTTGGTGGATCGGAGGGCCTCCTGCCTACCCTCCAGTACCAGTTGGCGAGGTGGGGGACTGGACCCCGTGCTCTGTGTTAGGAGACCCATTCTGCGCCTCCGGGGGCCACATTGTGATTTTGGCTGCGATGTCTTCAGACATCTGGCAGGTAATGTATCAGGGAAGTTCCTGTCTAGCCAATCCCACGCACTGTTCGGCGTATCAAAGAATAATGAACGCTGATTATAAATGATTTTCAATTTGGCTGGGAAAAGCAATGCAAATGAAAGGCCCGCTGCTCTGACCCGTGCTTTGACTTCCATGAACGAAAAGCGTTTATGCTGGACAGCCAGTGTGTAGTCCAGGAAGATGGAGATTCTAGCATTATCTACTTGTAGTGGGCCACTGTCCCTTGCTGCCTGCAGCACATGATCTCGATCTCTGTAATTCAAAATCCTGGCCAATACTGGACGGGGGTTTGCACGAGGTATGGGTCGACGTGTGGGGACTCGATGGGCCCGGTCAACAGTGAAATGTGCGGATAAGCCTGTAGGGGCCACACTTGATTTCAGCCACTTTTCTATGTAGATTGTTGTGTTGGGGCCCTCTGTTCCCTCCGGGAGGCCCACGATTCTGAGGTTATTGCGCCGAGCCCGACCCTCTGCATCATCGCCGCGGGCTTGTAAGGATTCGATTTGTTGGCGCATTTGTTTTAACTGTTCATCATGGTCTTTCACTTGGGGCACTACCGTTTCCAATGTTTGCTCTGTGGTCTTGACTTTATCAGCCAATTTTCTGTGATTGTCTTTGAGCAAATTGAGTTCTACTGAGATCGTGCCCAATTGGTTTTCAATCGCAGATCGGGAATCGCGAATCTTTTGCAGGATCATGTACAGCTTATCCACTGGAGGAGTGGATGTGGCCCCCTCCTCCGCCTGCCGAGAGCGCCCGGACGAGGTCTCGGAAGGCGGTGAGCGAGACCCAGCCCTCCCGGACCTTGAGGCTGTTCTAGTCTTCCCTCTGCCCATGATTACAGGTGGTAAGGTTGGTTATGTATTATGTGCCTATACGTTGGATCAAATCACTAATCCAAACACTGCATCCTTTAGTTGCTTATCATATATTCAGGTAAGGCCAGGGCCCTCTGCAGTGATGAGGGATCGGTGCCCCCTTCCCAGTTCACAGTCTGCGACAGTACTTAGTGCAATGCAGCTTACTAAGGAGTATAAGCTCTTATTTCATGAGGTATGGATGTTGGATACCCTCAGGCTGTTCCTGGTAGTGGGGGCCCAAGCTCCGTGATGAACCCTGGGCCTACTCCCTTGCTCTAGCACCCAATTAAATTATGGTAGCTTACAGAGGAGGGGGGCCTCCCGGGAAGATCGACGTCTTTTCACATACCTCTGTATTCACGTTATTGAGCCTTCTTATGAGGGAGTGAACCGCTGTCCCGTACCGTCGTTGCCCACCACCTTGAAAATACTGGGACCACAACCAGAGAGGGGGGAAAAACGGGATGGGGCTAAGGAGCGCTATGGCTCTCTCGGTTCCTGGATCAGCCGCGTTGTTAATGTGGGGCAGCAATACATTTCCCATTGAGTTCCAGTTCCCAGGACGTCAGTCAGCCGTGCGGATCACTGTGGGGGCCCACCGGTTCCCAACATTGGTTGCATGCAGCAGAGACGCACCTGTAGGTGGACGCCGTATTGATTTCACCCCATCCAGTACCAGCCGCAGGGTAGGGTGTCGCCTTCACACCAACTCTTCCGTACCTCGCTGTAATATTTTCTCAACTTGGCCCCACAATCATATAACCGATAGACACTTACGGTTACTTGGTGCTCTGTCCCTGCAGTTTGCTTTGTTCGCCCTAAGTTGGCAGGGTATGCCCAGACGTGGGTCCCTTGCTCACTTTGCCACTGGATTCAAGCTAGCCTGGCTGATGAGGGCTGTTAGCCCAAAACCGGCCCCACAATCATATAACCGCTAGACACTTACGGTTACTTGGTGCTCTGTCCCTGCAGTTTGCTTTGTTCACCCTAAGTTGGCAGGGTATGCCCAGACGTGGGTCCCTTGCTCACTTTGCCACTGGATTCAAGCTAGCCTGGCTGATGAGGGCTGTTAGCCCGAAACCGGTCCCAGGATGCTTGTTTCCGGTCCAGGGAAGACATGGCTTGGCAGTTCAGGCTGGACTGTTCCCATGAGGCACAGGGTCAAGACTGATTTGCATATAGCTGTGTCTGAACTGGGGTGGCAAAGTGAGCTAAAGAATGATGATGGATTCGACCCAGATCTGTGACTGGGGGTGAGTGTTTGAAACGTTTCAGCACTCCGTCCATCTTCTCCTTGTGTTTGCTTTGGTACGCCCTAAGTTGGCAGGGTATGCCCAGACGTGGGTCCCTTGCTCACTTTGCCACTGGAGTCAAGCTAGCCTGGCTGATGAGGGCTGTTAGCCCAAAACCGGCCCCAGGATGCTTGTTTCCGGTCCAGGGAAGACATGGCTTGGCAGTTCGGGCGGACTGTTCCCATGAGGCACAGGGTCAAGACTGATTTGCATATAACTGTGTCTGAACTGGGGTGGCAAAGTGAGCTAAAGAATGATGATGGATTCAACCCAGATCTGTGACTGGGGGTGAGTGTTTGAAAAGTTTCAGCACTCCGTCCATCATCTCCTTGTGTGTACTTCGCGGCGCCTCCACAGACCGGGCCCCATCCGCAGTCAAAGATGATATTGGCCCCACACAGCAAAGTATCTCAAGCCGACCCCACACCGGCCACAGTACTTTGGGCCCCCTGCAAAGTTATGGCGATGTGCTCCGCACTGCTCCGGCTGGAACACCTGATATAGAAAGGGCACTCGCAGCTTGTAGGGGCGAGTTCTTTCAAGTCTCTGCCCGGCTGTGGCCTCAGGAGTTCATCTCCAAAAGAGCACCATCACATTCAGAGGGGGGGCAGGCGGGGAGAGAGAGACGGCCCGTGACCGTCCCATGGGACCGCCACCATCGCCAAGCAGCGCCTCCGTTGGCGTCACAGCACCGCAGGGGATGACTCGATCTGCGCCCGAGCGTCGCAGTCCACAGCAAAGTATTTCTAGGAGGCCCCACACCGACCACAGTTCTTGGGGCCCGCTGCGGAGGTACGGTGATGCAATCCGCTCCGCTCTGTCTGGGGAACCAGACCCAGGAAGAACACTCACCGCCTGTGGGGGCCGCTTGTGGGGGAGAGCTCCTCCAAATCAATGCCTGCCTGTGGCCTCATGAGCGCGTCCCCCGATCAGCATCTCCGCATTCGGAGGGGGGGCAGACAGGGAGAGAAGGACAGCCCCACGATCATCCAATGGGACTTCCACCCCCGCCCAGACAGCGTCCCCCGGGTGTCACAACGCCGCTGGGGGTGAGTCAATCGGCACCAAGCGTTGTGGGTCACAGCAGGCCGGTGCAGGGCTCCTCCGGTTGGTAACTCCGGACAAGCACTTCCGGGCCTGGATCCGGGGTCTTGCGTGTGCACACACGCTGACTCCAAGCACTTTTCTCCCATACAGGCCTCCGGAAAGTCCGCTGCGTTGAAGGCCACTTCCACAACCTAGGCCTGCCGTAACACCGGGATCCACCGAGGGACAAAACTCGGGCTACAGTCCACCATAGCCCTTCATAGTGCCCACTCTGCATTCCACCTGTTGTCAGCTATGCCCAGTGTCTCTGCCAGCAGTCCAATTAGGAAGGGAGAACAGATTATTTAGTGGATTAAGTGCCCCGGGCCCGGAGCTCGTCGCTTATGCGACCTCCATCTCTGGCTGCAAGCCACGCCCCCCATATTACCTATACATATACCTATATATATATATGCCACAAGAGATTCTTAACTGCTAAGAACCGGAGGGACACAGCGGGGAATACAGGAAGGATCTTTATTACACAAGAGCAATGGCATTATGCGTTTCGGTCTGTGCCGTCATCAGATGCCTGCTCCAACGAAGTTCTCTCGCCAAATGTCTCACAGAAATAATCCCAATCGTTCCGCCATTGCTGGCTATTCAGGTGGGTGGAGTTAGAGTCCCAAACAGTACTGCAGCCGCATTGGCAAACTGCAGGTACCAGCATGCACCTCTCACGACTTGCAGGTAAGTTACTCCACTGAAGTCCAAGTATCCTTTCAAGGGCCCTGAATTAGATTTCGAACGTGGTTTGTGATCTTTGGCAGAACTCAGCTGGTGAAACAAGTATCCCTCCTGGGTCCCCAAGACGCCTCAACCACATGAGTCCAATTACAGCTGGGCCTGGAATCGTAGATGTAGTAATCCCGGTTCCTTCGTGCAGTCACGGATTGCATTTAGCAACGGCACATTTGCTGAAAGTGGATGCGGTGGGTCAGAGCCTGTCCAATACCTTGGATAGTCGAAAAGAGCGCCAAAGCTGTCCTTGTGGCTCTGTCCTCTTAATGAAGCGGATCTCCTCCAGCGCGCCCAGGACTAGCGCGTGAAATATGCCACAAGAGATTCTTAACTGCTAAGAACCGGCGGGACACAGCGGGGAATACAGGAAGGATCTTTATTACACAAGAGCAATGGCATTACGCGTTTCGGTCTGTGCCTTCATCAGATGCCTGCTCCAACGAAGTTCTCCCGCCAAATGTCTCACAGAAATAATCCCAATCATTCCGCCATTGCTGGCTATTCAGGTGGGTGGAGTTAGAGTCCCAAACAGTACTGCAGCCGCATTGGCAAACTGCAAGTACCAGCATGCACCTCTCACGGCTTGCAGGTAAGTTACTCCACTCAAGTCCAAGTATCCTTTCAAGGGCCCTGAATTAGATTACGAACGTGGTTTGTGATCTTTGGCAGAACTCAGCTGGTGAAACAAGTATCCCTCCTGGGTCCCCAAGACGCCTCAACCACATGAGTCCAATTACAGTTGGTCCTGGAATCGTAGATGTAGTAATATCTTTGGTGCCATTTGACGAATCTTCGCGAAATTTTCAAAACTAATGGCCCGTTCAGGTCAGCTCCTGTCTTGAAAGTTTCAGGGTGATTGGTCAAGCGAGGGCCGAGAAAAAAGGGGGATCCCAAAATGCATTTTCTCCATGTTCATTTCCATAGGAAACTTTAGACAAGGCTACAGCCCGAACTGCTGAATGGAATTACACCTAATTTAGCAAACAGGTAGCTCTTGGTTCAGAAACTGACCTTTTTTTTAAATGGTGTAAATCCGTTTGGTAGTTTCTGAGAAATTCATATATTTAGAAATATTAGTATCTGGTGACTGCGGTGGATCAGCAAACCCTCCCGTCTCGAGCTTGACTCTGATTAGCTGCCAACACTTCAAACCAGGAAGTGTTGGCAGCCATCTTGTGACTTGGTTGAACCGAGTCACAAGAAAAAGGTAAAAAACAAGAAAAGGGGGCAGGGTAGGAACACCCTGACCCTCTAGGCCTGCTCAGGGCCAAAAAAAAGCATTTTTTTAAAAACAATTCAGCAGGATTCGTGTAGGGTCTGCGAATCCCAGCAAATTTGTTTTAACAAAATGAAGCGAAGGCAATCAACTACCCCTCCTGTTACCTCCAGTAAGTCCCACACAGTGGGATTGCATAAGCTCTTCGGAGGCCATGCCCCCCCTTTCTCCACCACTGTGCAAACACGCCTCCTGGCACACTACTGGCTGGGGGATGAAGTCCACTTTACTCCTGAGGGACTCTGGGAGACAAGAAGCCCTCCTGGTACCTCCTGTAAGTCCTAAGCAGCGGAATTCCTGAGCGCTGGTCAGAGGCCCAGCCCCCTTTCTCCACCACTCTGCAAACGGCAACTACTAGTTAAAGAAGCATTTCCAATGTAATAGGTTTCGCATTTGCGAGAGTTAGAGCTATTGGCGTTGTAAATGTAAAAGTTTTTTGCTAATGTTTTTGGAGTGGAGTGGATGTACGTTGTGTGTAGTGGAATTATGTGGTATGTTGTGCAGTGAAATTATGTGGATATAAAGTATGTGATATTTAGTTTATAGGAGTTATGTAGAGTGGGATTATGTGTTATGGAGAGTAATTATGTGGTACGGTAGTCTGTGTTGTGGAGTGGTAACCTCAGGTTTAGTCTTCCTAATTTCCATAGAAGCTAAACTATAAACTCAATGAGACAAAAAAAAGAAGGAACCACTGAGGAGCACTTCTAGACCTAGTCAGAGGTATGAACAGGGCCACTGGAATTATGTGACTGTTTGGCTGCACCGATTTTCAATAATTACACATTTTCCGCATTTGCCACATAATCCATCATCTGCTGCATAATCTGCAGATTTGAACAAAAAAACCTTGTTCCTAGCTCCAACGGCTCAAACGTTACCAAAAATGCAGCGACAAGAGTTACAGAGTGGTGGACGGCCCTTTGCAAAGCTGGAATGGTCACCTGTTACTTATTGCTAAATGTGGGGGTTAAATTAGTACTAATGGTGCGCAAACCACTATTGCTTCTTTCTGCGCCTCTCTTGCCTCTTTCTGCATTTCGCTTGCTTCTTTCTGCACCTTTCTTCCTTTGTCTGCACTTCTCTTGCCTCTTTCTGCACATCTATTCCGCTTTCTGCACCTCCCTTCTTTCAGCACCTCTCTTGCTTCTTTCTGCACCTCTCTTGCTTCTTTCTTCTGCACCTCTCTTGCTCCTTTCTTCTGCACTTCTCTTGCCTCTTTCTGTACCTCTCTTGCCTCTTTCTGCACCTCTGTTGCTTCTTTCTGCACTTCTCTTGCCTCTTTCTGCACCCCTCTTGCCTCTTTCTGCACTTCTGTTGCTTCTTTCTGCACTTCTCTTGCTTCTTTCTGCACTTCTCTTGCTTTTTTCTGTACCTCTCTTACTTCTTTCTGCAGCTCTCTTGCATCTTTCTGCACTCCTCTTCCCTCTTTCTGTACCCTCTTCCCTCTTTCTGCACCCTCTTCCCTCTTTCTGCACCTCTCTTGCCTGTTTCTGCACCTCTCTTGCCTCTTTCTGCACCTCTCTTGCCTCTTTCTGCACTTCTCTTGTCTGTTTCTGCACCTCACTTGCTTCTTTCCGCGCCTCTCTTGTCTCTTCGTGCACCTCTTGTGCCTCTTTCTGCACTTCTGTTGCCTCTTCGGCACGTCTGTTGCTTCTTTCTGCACTTCCCTTGCCTCTTTCTGCACCTCTCTTGCTTCTTTCAGCACTTATCTTGCCTCTTTCTGCACCCCTCTTGCCTCTTTCTGCACTTCTGTTGCTTCTTTCTGTACTTCTGTTGCTTCTTTCTGCACTTCTCTTGCTTCTTTCTGCACCTCTCTTGCCTCTTTCTGCAGCTCTCTTGCATCTTTCTGCACCCCTCTTCCCTATTTCTGCACCCTCTTCCCTCTTTCTGCACCCTCTTCCCTCTTTCTGCACCTCTCTTGCCTCTTTCTGCACCTCTCTTGCCTCTTTCTGCACTTCTCTTGCCTCTTTATGCACCTCTGTTGCTTCTTTCTGCACCTCTCTTGCCTCTTTCTGCACCCCTCTTGCCTCTTTCTGCACCTCTGTTGGTTCTTTCTGCACTTCTCTTGCTCCTTTCTGCACCTCTCTTGCTTCTTTCTGCACCGCTCTAGCTTCTTTCTGCACCCCTATTGCCTCTTTCTGCACCTCTGTTGGCTCTTTCTGCACCTCTCTTGCCTCTTTCTGCACCTTTCTTGCCTGTTTCTGCAGTTCTTTTCATTCTTTCTTTACCTCTCGTGCTTCTTTCTGTACCCCTCTTGCCTCTTTCTGCACCTCTGTTGCTTTTTTCTGCACCCCTATTGCATCTTTCTGCACCCCTCTTCCCTATTTCTGCACCCCTCTTTCTGCACCTCTCTTGCCTCTTTCTCCACCCCTCTTGCCTCTTTCTCCACCCCTCTTGCCTCTTTCTGCACCTCTGTTGCTTCTTTCTGCACCTCTCTTGCTTCTTTCTGCACCCCTCTTGCCTCTTTCTGCACCCCTCTTCCCTCTTTCTGCACCTCTCTTGCCTCTTTCTGCACCCCTCTTGCCTCTTTCTGTACCCCATTTCCCTATTTCTGCACCTCTCTCACTTCTTTCTGCAGCTCTCTTTTAAATTTCTGTACCCCTCTTGCCTCTTTCTGCATCCTTCTTCCCTCTTTCTGCACCTCTCTTGCCTCTGTCTGCAACCCTGTTCCATCTTTCTGTACCTTGCCTGTTTCTGCAACTTTCTTGCCTCTTTCTGCAGTTCTCTTACCTCCTTCTGCACCTCTGTTGCTTCTTTCTGCACTTCTCTTGCCTCTTTCTGCACTACTGTTGCTTCTTTAAGCACTGCTGTTGCGTCTTTCTGCACCTCTCTTGAATCTTTCTGCACTCCTCTTTCCGCACCTCTCTTGCCTCTGTCTGTACTCTCTTGCTTCTTTCTGCACCTTTCTTGCCTCTTTCTGCAGATCTCTTGCCTCTTTCTGCAGCTCTGTTGCTTCTTTCTGCACTACTCTTGCCTCTTTCTGCACCCCTCTTGCCTCTTTCTGCACCTCACTTGCCTCTTTCTGCACCTTTCTTGTTTCTTTCTGCACCTCTCTTGTCTCTTTCAGCACTTCTCTTGCCTCATTCTGCGCTTCTTTTGCCTGCTTCTGCAACTCTCTTGTCTCTCATCACTTCTCTTGCTTCTTTCTGCAGCTGTGTTGCTTCTTTCTGCACCCCTCTTGCCTCTTTCTGTACCCCTCTTCCCTCTTTCTGCACCTCTCTTGCATGTGTCTGCACCTCTCTTGCCTCTTTCTGCACTTCTCTTGTCTTTTTCTGCACCTCTGTTGGTCCTTACTGTACTTCTCTTGCCTCTTTCTGCACCCCTCTTGCCTCTTTCTGCACCCCTTTTGCCTCTTTCTGCACCTCTGTTGCTTCTTTCTGCACTTCTCTTGCTTCTTTCTGCACCTCTTTTGCTTCTTTCTGCACCCCTCTTCCCTCTTTCTGCTACTCTCTTGCCTTTGTCTGCACCTCTGTTGCCTCTTTTTGCAGTTCTCTTGCCTCTTTCTGCACCTCTGTTGCTTCTTTCTGCAGTTCTCTTGCATCTTTCTGCACCCCTCTTGCCTCTTTCTGCACCTCTGTTGGTTCTTTCTGCACTTCTCTCGCTTCTTTCTGCAGCTCTCTTCTAAATTGCTGCACCCCTCTTGCCTCTTTCTGTACCCCTCTTGCTTCTTTCTGCACCCCTCTTGCATCTTTTTATACTCCTATTCACTCTTTCTGCAACTTTCTTGCCTCTTTCTGCACTCTCTTGCCTCTTCTGCACCTTTCTTGCCTCTTTCTGCAGTTCTCTTGCCTCTTTCTGCAGCTGTGCTGCTTCTTTCTGCACCCCTCTTGCCTCTTTCTGTACCCCTCTTCCCTCTTTCTGCACCTCTCTTGCCTGTGTCTGCACCTCTCTTGCCTCTTTCTGCACTTCTCCTGTCTCTTTATGCACCTCTGTTGGTCCTTTCTGTACCCCTCTTGCCTCTTTCTGCACCCCTCTTGCTTCTTTCTGTACCCCTCTTGCATCTTTCTGCACTCCTCTTCCCTCTTTCTGCAACGTTCTTGCCTCTTTCTGCACTCTTTTGCCTCTTCTGCGCCTTTCAAGTCATGACTTCATGCCTGAACAGTATTACAGCCCTTACAACACAGACATAGAGTCTGCATATTCCCAGAAAGAAACCCACCCCTATCCCGTGCATCCAGCACTCCAAGGTATGTAAGCCTAGATGTTGTGAACACATATACTAACTTGGTTGAATCACTGCTTGTTTATTTGAGTGTTTATTGTATAGCACTAGTTTGGCCAATGCTTATTGATCGCACGTCACCGGTTTAGAATGTTTGTTTACTTGAAAATACAGCGTTTCAACTAAGAATGCAAGTGGTTTGTACACTTTGTATGTTTGTTGTAAAAAGCTTCTGTGAAAGAGTGCAAAGGACAGAAGCATCAGAAAACGCCTCGCGCTGCACGCGCGTATAGACTGAGAGGCTTCATTCGACTGCACGTTGCCTCGCGTCTAAACGCGTGCAACGTAGCAGCTGCTTTGGGTGCGTTCGGGTGTGGCATGACTATAAAATGCCACACCCAAGTTCCAGAAGACGCTCAGCCTTCGGACTACGGTTGCGGTGACATCGTCTCTACTTACCCTGGCGTCTCCGGTTTCCTGGGACTTCCGCTTCTGCAGCATCCACGATTCCTGAAACAAAACGGAAAGAAAGCTAAGTAACTTCTTGATTCTTGTGCACAAAGGCGCCCATCGCAAGACAGTAGAAAACTAACAGCGCGCACCAGGAAAAAGACAATTTGGGAACCGTGTTGAATTACAGAAAAGATATTTCGCAAAGCATATTTGTAAAAAGACTTTAGAAGTGAGAATCTTAAGAATAATAATTATGTTATAGACGTATATTTCTATGTTTGGTGCATATCATTTAGTTCCACAATACAGAATCAAGTGATGGAGAAAAGAAGGGGCATGATATTGAAGTAAGTGATTGGGCCTAAGAACTGAATGTAACACTATTAATGTCATGTGCAGTGCTTCTTTGCGTAACAGGATTGAAGAATTCATATCTTGTTTTTATCACTACACAGAGGAGAACAGCATCTTCATCCTTACGGACACAACCATCGTGACTTCCCCTGAAAGACAACATCCATCACACGACGACAACCAGGATGCTAAGTTCATTCCTGTGGATTCGCAGGTAGGACACTTACACCACTCATTCCCCAGACGTAAAGATAGGGACAGTAGAATTGCTAGCGTTTGCCATTAGACATTACGCCCCTAAAAATACTTCTTGTTGCCTCGCAGGTCGACAACAGGAATCCATCAGCGTCCGAGTCTGGCGCTCCTCCCTAGTTTCTATTTTGTAGCCATAGTGTACTTACAAGATCACTGGTTATACCTTAGGGGTTCTGGGAGGTTGGCTCATAGCGCCTCTGCGAAACACAGTCAAGCACCTTACAGGTAAGAGAACTACATCTTGCAGGTAAGAGTGTGTTGGTAACCTGACACTTTCTTGCATCTTTCTGCAGTTCTCTTGCCTCTTTCTGCAGCTCTGTTGCTTCTTTCTGCACTACTCTTGCCTCTTTCTGCACCCCTCTTGCCTCTTTCTGCACCCCTCTTCCCTCTTTCTGCACCTCTCTTGCCTTTTTCTGCACCTCTCTTGTCTCTTTCTGCACTTCTCTTGCTTTTTACTGCACCTATCTTGTTTCTTTCTGCACCTCTCTTGTCTCTTTCAGCACTTCTCTTGCCTCATTCTGCACCCCTTTTGCCTCTTTCTGCACCTCTGTTGCTTCTTTATGCACTTCTCTTGCTTCTTTCAGCACCTCTTCTGCTTCTTTCTGCACCCCTCTTCCCTCTTTCTGCACCTCTCTTGCCTGTGGCCGCACCTCTTGCCTCTTTTTGCAGTTGTCTTGCCTCTTTCTACACCTCTGTTGCTTCTTTCTGTAGTTCTCTTGCATCTTTCTGCATCCCTCTTGTTTCTTTCTGCACCTCTGTTGGTTCTTTCTGCACTTCTCTCGCTTCTTTCTACAGCTCTCTTCTAAATTTCTATACCCCTCTTGCCTCTTTCTGCACCCCTCTTCCCTCTTTCTACACCTCTCTTGCCTCTGTCTGCAACCCTGTTCCATCTTTCTGTACCTTGCCTGTTTCTGCAACTTTCTTGCCTCTTTCTGCAGTTCTCTTGCCTCTTTCTGCACCTCGGTTGCTTCTTTCTGCACTTCTCTTCCTTCGCTCTTTACCTCTTGTGCTTCTTTCTGCACCCTTCTTGCCTCTTTCTGCACCTCTGTATGTCATTCTGTACTTCTCTTGCCTCTTTCTGCACCCCTCTTGCCTCTTTCTGCACCTCTGTTGCTTCTTTCTACACTTCTCTTGCTTCTTTCTGCACCTCTTTTGCTTCTTTCTGCACCCCTATTGCCTCTTTCTGTACCCCTCTTCCCTCTTTCTGTACCTCTCTTGCCTTTTTCTGTACCTCTATTGCCCCTTTCTGCACCTCTCTTGCCTCTTTCTGCTCTTCTCTTGCCTCTTTCTACACCCCTCTTGCCTCTTTCTACACCCCTCTTCCTTCTTTCTGCACTTCACTTCCTTCTTTCTTTACATCTTGTGCTTCTTTCTGCACCCGTCTTGCCTCTTTCTGCACCTCTGTTGCTTTTTTCTGCACCCCTCTTGCCTCTTTCCGTACCCCTCTTGCCTCTTTCTGCAACCCTCTTGCCTCTTCTGCACCTCTGTTGCTTCTTTCTACACTTCTCTTGCTTCTTTCTGCACCTCTCTTGCTTCTTTCTGCACCTCTCTTGCTTCTTTCTGTACCCCTCGTCCCTCTTTCTGCACCTCTCTTGCCTGTGTGTGCACCTCTCTTGCCTCTTTCTGCACTTCTCTTGTCTCTTTCTGCACCTCTGTTGGTCCTTTCTGTACTTCTCTTGCCTCTGTCTGCACACCTCTTGACTCTTTCTGCACCCCTCTTGCCTCTTTCTGCACCTCTGTTGCTTCTTTCTGCACTTCACTTCCTTCTTTCTTTACATCTTGTGCTTCTTTCTGCACCCCTCTTGCCTCTTTCTGCACCTCTGTTGCTTTTTTCTGCACCTCTGTTGGTTCTTTCTGCACTTATCCCGCTTCTTTCTACAGCTCTCTTCTAAATTGCTGCACCCCTCTTGCCTCTTTCTGTACCCCTCTTGCCTATTTCTGCACCTCTGTTCCATCTTTCTGTACCTTGCCTGTTTCTGCAACTTTCTTGCCTCTTTCTGCACCCCTCTTGCCTCTTTCTGCACCTCTGTTGCTTCTTTCTACACTTCTCTTGCCTCTTTCTGCACCTTTCTTGCCTCTTTCTGCAGTTCTCTTGCCTCTTTCTGTAGTTCTTTTGCTTCTTTCTGCACTACTCTTGCTTCTTTCTTCACCCCTCTTATTTATTTATTATTTATTTTTGTGTTTTATAGAGCGCGAACTTGACCCGTTAGGGTATCAGAGCACTTTACAGGAAACATAGAACTGTACAATAGGCTCGGAATCACAATAATATACAAAAGGTAAAAGGGGGCAGGGTGCAGGATATATAAGGATAGAGGACACGTATGTACAGTTTGCATTTTATAGTTGCTCGAGACAAGTCCCCAGGTTTCTAGGAGAGGTGACTAGGTAATCCGAGGGTAGGCGCTAGTCGGGAGTTGATCAGGGTCTCTGTGCTGGTTGGAGGCAACATTTAACCGAGGAATTTACCCATAAGGAAGGTTTTGGCCTTCTTTTTGAAGCGTGTCGGAGAAGGGATTCTTCTGATGGTGGGCGGGTTGCCTCTTTCTGCACCCCACTTGCCTCTTTCTGCGCCTCTCTTGCCTCTTTCTGCACTTCTCTTGCTTTTTCTGCACCTTTCTTGTTTCTTTCTGCATCTCTCTTGTCTTTTAGCACTTCTCTTGCCTCTTTCTGCACTTCTTTTGCCTGTTTCTGCAACTCTCTTGTCTCTTTCATCACTTCTCTAGCTTCTTTCTGGAGCTGTGTTGCTTCTTTCTGCACCCCTCTTGCCTCTTTCTGTACCCCTCTTCCCTCTTTCTGCACCTCTCTTGCCTGTGTCTGCACCTCTCTTGCCTCTTTCTGCACTTCTCCTGTCTCTTTCTGCACCTCTGTTGGTCCTTTCTGTACATCTTTTGCCTCTTTCTGCACCCCTCTTGCCTCTTTCTGCACCTCTGTTGCTTCTTTCTGCACTTCTCTTGCTTCTTTCTGCACCTCCTTTGCTTGTTTCTGCACCTCTCTTGCCTGTGTCTGCACCTCTCATGCCTCTTTTTGCAGTTCTCTTGCCTCTTTCTGCACCTCTGGTGCTTCTTTCTGCAGTTCTCTTGCATCCTTCTGTACCCCTCTTGCCTCTTTCTGCACCCCTCTTCCCTCTTTCTGCACCTCTCTTGCCTCTGTCTGCAACCCTGTTCCATCTTTCTGTACCTTGCCTGTTTCTGCAACTTTCTTGCCTCTTTCTGCAGTTCTCATACCTCCTTCTGCACCTCTGTTGCTTCTTTCTGCACTTCTCTTGCCTTCTTCTGTGCCCCTCTTGCCTCTTTCTGCACCCCTGTTGCTTCTTTCTGCACTTCTCTTCCTTCTTTCTTTACCTCTCATGCATCTTTCTGCACCCCTCTTGCCTCTTTCTGCACCTCTGTTGCTTTTTTCTGCACTTTTCCTGCTTTTTTCGGCACCTCTGTTGCTGCTTTCTGCACACGTCTTCCCTCTTTCTGCACCGCTCTTCTCTGTTTGTGCACCGCTCTTGTCCCTTTGTGCACCTCTTGTGCCTCTTTCTGTACTTCTGTTGCCTCTTTCTGCATCTCTACTGTTTTTTCTGCACTTCTCTTGCATTTTTCTGCACCTCTCTTGCTTCTTTCAGCACTTCTCTTGCCTCTTTCTGCACACCTCTTGCCTCTTTCTGCACTTCTGTTGCTTGTTTTTGCACCACTGTTCCCTCTTTCTGCACCTCTCTTACCTCTTTCTGCACCCTTCTTCCGTCGTTCTGCACCTCTCTTGCCTCTTTCTGCACCCCTGTTCTCTCTTTCTGCACCTCTCTTGCCTGTTTCTGCACCTCTCTTGCCTCCTTCTGCACCCACGTTCCCTCTTTCTGCACCCCCTTGCCTCTTTCTGCACCTCACTTGCCTCTTTCTGCACCCCTCTTCTATCGTTCTGCACCTCTCTTGCCTCTTTCTGCACCCCTGTTCCCTCTTTCTGCACCTCTCTTGCCTGTTTCTGCACCTCTCTTCCCTGTTTCTGCACCCATGTTCCCTCTTTCAGCACCCCTCTTGCCTCTTTCTGCAACCCTCTTGCCTCTTTCAGCACCTCTGTTGCGTCTTTCTACACTTCTCTTGCTTCTTTCTGCACATCTCTTGCCTGTGTGTGCACCTCTCTTGCCTCTTTCTCCACTTCTCTTGTCTCTTTCTGCACCTCTGTTGCTTCTTTCTACACTTCTCTTGCCTCTTTCTGCACCTTTCTTGCCTCTTTCTGCAGTTCTCTTGCCTCTTTCTGTAGTTCTGTTGCTTCTTTCTGTTGCTTCTTTCTGCACCCCTCTTGCCTCTTTCTGCACCACACTTGCCTCTTACTGCGCCTCTCTTGCCTCTTTCTGCACTTCTCTTGCTTTTTCTGCACCTTTCTTGTTTCTTTCTGCCCCTCTCTTGTCTTTCAGCACTTCTCTTGCCTCTTTCTGCACTTCTTTTGCCTGTTTCTGCAACTCTCTTGTCTCTTTCATCACTTCTCTAGCTTCTTTCTGGAGCTGTGTTGCTTCTTTCTGCACCCCTCTTGCCTCTTTCTGTACCCCTCTTCCCTCTTTCTGCACCTCTCTTGCCTGTGTCTGCACCTCTCTTGCCTCTTTATGCACTTCTCCTGTATCTTTCTGCACCTCTGTTGGTCGTTTCTGTACATCTCTTGCCTCTTTTTGCACCCCTCTTGCCTCTTTCTGCACCTCTGTTGCTTCTTTCTGCACTTCTCTTGCTTCTTTCTGCACCTCCTTTGCTTCTTTCTGCACCTCTCTTGCCTGTGTCTGCACCTCTCTTGCCTCTTTTTGCAGTTCTCTTGCCTCTTTCTGCACCTCTGTTGCTTCTTTCTGCAGTTCTCTTGCATCTTTTTGTACCCCTCTTGCCTCTTTCTGCACCCCTCTTCCCTCTTTCTGCACCTCATTGCCTCTGTCTGCAACCCTGTTCCATATTTCTGTACCTTGCCTGTTTCTGCAAGTTTCTTGCCTCTTTCTGCAGTTCTCATACCTCCTTCTGCACCTCTGTTGCTTCTTTCTGCACATCTCTTGCCTTCTTCTGCACCCCTCTTGCCTCTTTATGCACCCGTGTTGCTTCTTTATGTACTTCTCTTCCTTCTTTCTTTACCTCTCATGCTTCTTTCTGCACCCCTCTTGCCTCTTACTGCACCACTATTGCTTTTTTCTGCACTTCTCCTGCTTCTTTCGACACCTCTCTTGCTTCTTTCTGCACCCCTGTTGCCTCTTTCTGCACACGTCTTCCCTCTTTCTGCACCTCTCTTGTCTGTGCACCCCTGTTGCTTCTTTCTGCACTTCACTTCCTTCTTTCTTTACATCTCGTGCTTCTTTCTGCACCCCTCTTGCATCTTTCTGCACCTCTGTTGCTTTTTTCTGCACCCCTCTTGGTTCTTTCTGCAGTTCTCTTGCATCTTTCTGCACCCCTCTTGCCTCTTTCTGAACCTCTGTTGGTTCTTTCTGCACTTCTCTCGCTTCTTTCTGCAGCTCTCTTCTAAATTGCTGCACCCCTCTTGCCTCTTTCTGTACCCCTCTTGCCTATTTCTGCACCTCTGTTCCATCTTTCTGTACCTTGCCTGTTTCTGCAACTTTCTTGCCAATTTCTGAACCCCTATTGCCTCTTTCTGCACCTCTGTTGCTTCTTTCTACACTTCTCTAGCCTCTTTCTGCACCTTTCTTGCCTCTTTCTGCAGGTCTCTTGCCTCTTTCTGTAGTTCTGTTGCTTCTTTCTGCACTACTCTTGCTTCTTTCTGCACCCCTCTTGCCTCTTTCTGCACCACACTTGCCTCTTACTGCGCCTCTCTTGCCTCTTTCTGCACTTCTCTTGCTTTTTCTGCACCTTTCTTGTTTCTTTCTGCACCTCTCTTGTCTTTCAGCACTTCTCTTGCCTCTTTCTGCACTTCTTTTGCCTGTTTCTGTAACTCTCTTATCTCTTTCATCACTTCTCTTGCTTCTTTCTGCACCTCTCTTGCTTCTTTCTGCACCCCTGTTGCCTCTTTCTGCACTCGTCTTCCCTCTTTCTGCACCTCTCTTGTCTCTTTATGCACCGCTCTTGTCTCTTTGTACACCTCTTGTGCCTCTTTCTGTACTTCTGTTGCCTCTTTCTGCACCTCTGCTGTTTTTTCTGCACTTCTCTTGCATCTTTCTACACCTCTCTTGCTTCTTTCAGCACTTCTCTTGCCTCTTTCTGCACACCTCTTGCCTCTTTCTGCACTTCTGTTGCTTCTTTCTGCACCCCTGTTCCCTCTTTCTGCACCTCTCGTGCCTCTTTCTGCACCCCTCTTCTATCGTTCTGCACCTCTCTTGCCTCTTTCTGCACCCCTGTTCCCTCTTTCTGCACCTCTCTTGCCTGTTTCTGCACCTCTCTTGCCTCCTTCTGCACCCATGTTCCCTCTTTCTGCACCCCTCTTGCCTCTTTCTGCACCTCACTTGCCTCTTTCTGCACCCTTCTCCCATCGTTCTGCACCTCTGTTGCCTCTTTCTGCACCCCTGTTCCTTCTTTCTGCACCTCTCTTGCCTCTATCTGCACCTCTCTTGCCTCCTTCTGCACCCATGTTCCCTCTTTCTGCACCCCTCTTGCCTCTTTCTGCAACCCTCTTGCCTCTTTCTGCACCTCTGTTGCTTCTTTCTACACTTCTCTTGCTTCTTTCTGCACCTCTCTTGTTTCTTTCTGTACCCCTCGTCCCTCTTTCTGCACCTCTCTTGCCTGTGTGTGCACCTCTCTTGTCTCTTTCTGCACCTCTGTTGCTTCTTTCTACACTTCTCTTGCCTCTTTCTGCACCTTTCTTGCCTCTTTCTGTTGCCTCTTTCTGTAGTTCTGTTGCTTCTTTCTGCACTACTCTTGCTTCTTTCTGCACCCCTCTTGCCTCTTTCTGCACCACACTTGCCTCTTACTGCGCCTCTCTTGCCTCTTTCTGCACTTCTCTTGCTTTTTCTGCACCTTTCTTGTTTCTTTCTGCACCTCTCTTGTCCTTTCGCACTTCTCTTGCCTCTTTCTGCACTTCTTTTGCCTGTTTCTGTAACTCTCTTATCTCTTTCATCACTTCTCTTGCTTCTTTCGGCAGCTCTCTTGCTTCTTTCTGCACCCCTGTTGCTTCTTTCTGCACACGTCTTCCCTCTTTATGCACCTCTCTTGTCTGTTTGTGCACCGCTCTTGTCCCTTTGTGCACCTTTTGTGCCTCTTTATGTACTTCTGTTGCCTCTTTCTGCACCTCTGCTGCTTTTTCTGCACCTCTGTTGCTTCTTTCTGCACTTCTCTTGCTTCCTTCTGCACCTCCTTTGCTTCTTTCTGCACCTCTCTTGCCTGTGTCTGCACCTCTCTTGCCTCTTTTTGCAGTTCTCTTACCTCTTTCTGCACCTCTGTTGCTTCTTTCTGCAGTTCTCTTGCATCTTTCTGCACCCCTCTTGCCTCTTTCTGCACCCCTCTTCCCTCTTTCTGCACCTCTATTGCCTCTGTCTGCAACCCTGTTCCGTATTTATGTACCTTGCCTGTTTCTGCAACTTTCTTGCCTCTTTCTGCAGTTCTCATACCTCCTTCTGCACCTCTGTTGCTTCTTTCTGCACTTCTCTTGCCTTCTTCTGCACCCCTCTTGCCTCTTTATGCACCCCTGTTGCTTCTTTATGTACTTCTCTTCCTTCTTTCTTTACCTCTCATGCTTCTTTCTGCACCCCTCTTGCCTCTTACTGCACCACTGTTGCTTTTTTCTGCACTTCTCCTGCTTCTTTCGGCACCTCTCTTGGTTCTTTCTGCACCCCTGTTGCCTCTTTCTGCACACGTCTTCCCTCTTTCTGCACCTCTCTTGTCTGTTTGTGCACCCCTGTTGCTTCTTTCTGCACTTCACTTCCTTCTTTCTTTGCATCTCGTGCTTCTTTCTGCACCCCTCTTGCATCTTTCTGCACCTCTATTGCTTTTTTCTGCACCCCTCTTGGTTCTTTCTGCAGTTCTCTTGCATCTTTCTGCACCCCTCTTGCCTCTTTCTGTACCCCTCTTGCCTATTTCTGCACCTCTGTTCCATCTTTCTGTACCTTGCCTGTTTCTGCAACTTTCTTGCCTCTTTCTGCACCCCTCTTGCCTCTTTCTGCACCTCTGTTGCTTCTTTCTATACTTCTCTTGCCTCTTTCTGCACCTTTCTTGCCTCTTTCTGCAGGACTCTTGCCTCTTTCTGTAGTTCTGTTGCTTCTTTCTGCACTACTCTTGCTACTTTCTGCACCCCTCTTGCCTCTTTCTGCACCCCTCTTGCCTCCTACTGCGCCTCTCTTGCCTCTTTCTGCACTTCTCTTGCTTTTTCTGCACCTTTCTTGTTTCTTTCTGCACCTCTCTTGTCCTTTAGCACTTCTCTTGCCTCTTTCTGCACTTCTTTTGCCTGTTTCTGTAACTCTCTTATCTCTTTCATCACTTCTCTTGCTTCTTTCGGCACCTCTCTTGCTTCTTTCTGCACCCCTGTTGCCTCTTTGTGCACACGTCTTCCCTCTTTATGCACTTGTCTTGTCTGTTTGTGCACCGCTCTTGTCCCTTTGTGCACCTTTTGTGCCTCTTTCTGTACTTCTGTTGCCTCTTTCTGCACCTCTCCTGTTTTTTCTGCACTTCTCTTGCATCTTTCTACACCTCTCTTGCTTCTTTCAGCACTTCTGTTGCCTCTTTCTGCACACCTCTTGCCTCTTTCTGCACCTCTCTTGCTTCTTTCTGCACCCCTGTTGCCTCTTTCTGCACACGTCTTCCCTCTTTCTGCACCTCTCTTGTCTGTTTGTGCACCCCTGTTGCTTCTTTCTGCACTTCACTTCCTTCTTTCTTTACATCTCGTGCTTCTTTCTGCACCCCTCTTGCATCTTTCTGCACCTCTGTTGCTTTCTTCTACACCCCTCTTGGTTCTTTCTGCAGTTCTCTTGCATCTTTCTGCACCCCTCTTGCCTCTTTCTGAACCTCTGTTGGTACTTTCTGTACATATCTCGCTTCTTTCTGCAGCTCTCTTCTAAATTTCTGCACCCCTCTTGCCTCTTTCTGTACCCCTCTGTTCCATCTTTCTGTACCTTGCCTGTTTCTGCAACTTTCTTGCCTCTTTCTGCACCCCTATTGCCTCTTTCTGCACCTCTGTTGCTTCTTTCTACACTTCTCTAGCCTCTTTCTGCACCTTTCTTGCCTCTTTCTGCAGGTCTCTTGCCTCTTTCTGTAGTTCTGTTGCTTCTTTCTGCACTACTCTTGCTTCTTTCTGCACCCCTCTTGCCTCTTTCTGCACCACACTTGCCTCTTACTGCGCCTCTCTTGCCTCTTTCTGCACTTCTCTTGCTTTTTCTGCACCTTTCTTGTTTCTTTCTGCACCTCTCTTGTCCTTTAGCACTTCTCTTGCCTCTTTCTGCACTTCTTTTGCCTGTTTCTGTAACTCTCTTATCTCTTTCATCACTTCTCTTGCTTCTTTCGGCACCTCTCTTGCTTCTTTCTGCACCCCTGTTGCCTCTTTCTGCACTCGTCTTCCCTCTTTCTGCACCTCTCTTGTCTCTTTATGCACCGCTCTTGTCTCTTTGTGCACCTCTTGTGCCTCTTTCTGTACTTCTGTTGCCTCTTTCTGCACCTCTACTGCTTTTTCTGCACTTCTCTTGCATCTTTCTGCACCTCTCTTGCTTCTTTCAGCACTTCTCTTGCCTCTTTCTGCACACCTCTTGCCTCTTTCTGCACTTCTGTTGCTTGTTTCTGGACCCCTGTTCCTTCTTTCTGCACCTCTCTTGCCTCTTTCTGCACCCCTCTTCCGTCGTTCTGCACCTCTCTTGCCTCTTTCTGCACCCCTGTTCCCTCTTTCTGCACCTCTCTTGCCTGTTTCTGCACCTCTCTTGCCTCCTTCTGCACCCATGTTGCCTCTTTCTGCACCCCTCTTGCTTCTTTCTGCACCTCACTTGCCTCTTTCTGCACCTCTCTTCCATCGTTCTGCACCTCTGTTGCCTCTTTCTGCACCCCTGTTCCATCTTTCTGCACCTCTCTTGCCTGTTTCTGCACCTCTCTTGCCTCCTTCTGCACCCATGTTCCCTCTTTCTGCACCTCTCTTGCCTCTTTCTGCAACCCTCTTGCCTCTTTCTGCACCTCTGTTGCTTCTTTCTGCACTTCTCTTGCTTCTTTCTGCACCTCTCTTGCTTCTTTCTGTACGCCTCGTCCCTCTTTCTGCACCTCTCTTGCCTGTGTGTGCACCTCTCTTGTCTCTTTCTGCACCTCTGTTGCTTCTTTCTACACTTCTCTTGCCTCTTTCTGCACCTTCCTTGCCTCTTTCTGCAGTTCTCTTGCCTCTTTCTGTAGTTCGGTTGCCTATTTCTGCACTACTCTTGCTTCTTTCTGCACCCCTCGTGCTTCTTTCTGCACCCCTTGTGCCTCTTTCTGCACCACACTTGCCTCTTTCTGCACTTCTCTTGCTTTTTCTGCACCTTTCTTCTTTCTTTCTGCACCTCTCTTGTCTTTCAGCACTTCTCTTGCCTCTTTCTGCACTTCTTTTGCCTGTTTCTGCAACTCTCTTGTCTCTTTCATCACTTCTCTAGCTTCTTTCTGGAGCTGTGTTCCTTCTTTTTGCACCCCTCTTGCCTCTTTCTGTACCCCTCTTCCCTCTTTATGCACCTCTCTTGCCTGTGTCTGCACTCTCTTGCCTCTTTCTCACTTCTCTTGTCTCTTTCTGCACCTCTGTTGGTCCTTTCTGTACATCTCTTGCCTCTTTCTGAACCCCTCTTGCCTCTTTCTGCACCTCTGTTGCTTCTTTCTGCACCTCTGTTGCTTCTTTCTGCACTTCTCTTGCTTCTTTCTGCACCTCCTTTGCTTCTTTCTGCACCTTTCTTGCCTGTGTCTGCGCCTCTCTTGCCTCTTTTTGCAGTTCTCTTGCCTCTTTCTGCACCTCTGTTGCTTCTTTCTGCAGTTCTCTTGCATCTTTCTGCACCCCTCTTGCCTCTTTCTGCACCCCTCTTTCTGCACCTCTCTTGCCTCTGTCTGCAACCCTGTTCCATCTTTCTGTACCTTGCCTGTTTCTGCAACTTTCTTGCCTCTTTCTGCAGTTCTCTTACCTCCTTCTGCACCTCTGCTGCTTCTTTCTGCACTTCTCTTGCCTTCTTCTGCGCCCCTCTTGCCTCTTTCTGCACCCCTGTTGCTTCTTTCTGCACTTCTCTTCCTTCTTTCTTTACCTCTCATGCTTCTTTCTGCACCCCTCTTGCCTCTTTCTGCACCTCTGTTGCTTTTTTCTGCACTTCTCCTGCTTCTTTCTGCACCTCTCTTGCTTCTTTCTGCACCCCTGTTGCCTCTTTCTGCACACGTCTTCCCTCTTTCTGCACCTCTCTTGTCTCTTTGTGCACCGCTCTTGTCCCTTTGTGCACCTCTGTGTAGGAGAGTAGGATCTGCTTCACATGGGTACCCCCACTTTTTGCTGATGCTTCACTGTTTTTCGACTTTAGTCTGGCTGGGGCCCTGCTAATCAGAACCCCAGCCTAGCTGCTTCCTCTCTAAAATGGATTCCATGTGCCTTAGGCACATCTCTGATTGAATCTGAGTGCCCTTATAAGTCCCTAGTATATGGTATACTATGTACCCAGGGCATAGGTACCTCAGAGGCCTACCAGGGGCTGCAGCATGTATTGTGCCACCCCTAGAAGGCCATCCAAAATGACACCACAGGTCTGCTACTGCAGCCTGGGTAAGGTGGTGCATGCACCCCTTACAGTGGTATAGGCTACCTATATCACTACCATTGCACACACATATAAACCTATAAGTCACTCCTATGGCAGGCCTTACCAATCCTGAAGGCAGAGTGCTTGGTTTTTATGTGAGAGGGTGCCCCTGCATGAGCAGAGCCCCTCTACAGCATTCGGAGTCCCTCCTCTGATGCTGTTTGTGGTACAGCCTGACCATATACTCTTAAGTGCATTATATCCTCGCGGTACAATGCTAACTTTGGACTGGTTGCACCAAAACATGTCGTGTTTGGTGTCAAACATCTTGGAATACTACCCCCACCAGTCCTGGTGGCGGGGGTAGCATTCCACCCTTCTAGCAGGAGAGACATGTACACACCGGGCTACCCGGTAACTTCTTTCCAGAGCCCTGGCATCACAAAATGGATGCCGCTGCCACAGACACGGGTCTGGACTCCTGCTCCTGACTGAAACTCCGGCAGGGGAGGCCTGGACAATAGGTTTCCTGTCGAAGGGAGGTGTAACCACCTCCCCAGACAGGATAGTGTGTATTGGGGCTGGGCGGGAGCACTCTCTGGTGCTTTGAAGTCCTGCACTGGGGGCACATTTGGTGTCCCTGTGCATATCCCAGTTCAAACCGGCTCAGGGGCTTCCAGCCCCTGCTCTGGCGCAAAACTGGACAAAGGGAAAGGGGTGTAACCACCCCTCTGCCCTGACCCTCCCATAGGTGGGTCCCCAGAGTATGTCCAACCCCCTAACTTGGTATAAGTATGGGACCCCAGTGTGAGAAGTTGGCCTGGTATATGCTGTTCACTAATTAAAGTGGACACCTTGCACCAGAAGAATTCGACTCTTATGGTTGGTAGGTTTAAGACAACCTTTATAGAAAGCTATCCTAGTGGTAGCTGTGGAGAGCAGCCTTCAGGGTAAGTCTTGGAGGAATGTAAAGCAGCTTGTTTTACCACACAATCTCTTGAATCACTAAATGAAAAGACACCACACAGGTATATATATCAAATATATATGTATTTATTAATAAACAACTCTCTACTAATCTCTTTATGAGATTAGAAGTCAGGAACATATGTACAAATCAAATGTTATCAAAATAAGTTAGCACAATAAAATATCACAATCTTAGTTTGCCTAGACCTAGGTCTAGGGCATCTAGAATCGAGGGACCCCCAAGAACCACCCCAGGTAGTTGTAGGAGACCCACAGGGGACGGACGCGGTGTTCAGGCACCGGTGCGAGTCCTGTCTGAGTCTATGCGAACAGACGCGATTGGGATTTCATTGTTAAAGGTCCCTTGCGTGTTCGAGGCGAACACACCAATCGGTCCTTGTACGAGTCGAAGGACGCGGTTACAGATAGAGTTGCAAGGGAGTTGGACGCGATGTGTTTTAACACAGACGCGAACCCTGTACGAGTCAGCGCGATAGTCGCACTTGGAAAGTAAGAGTTTTAGGGCACTTCTGGAGAACCTACAAGCAAGTCACTTACAGGGTAAGTAGTTCTAGGGCCCACACCCACAGGAGCACCGTAGTGCTGGAGTTACCTCACCCAGGGAAGCCGGGTGCATAGGTGTCCTTTGGTGTCGGGTCGCGGCGTCGTTTTCAATGGAGAACAAAGAAGGCTTGCTGCTTGTGATGTCCGAGGAAGTGTCCGGTGGAATCCAAGCCTGGATTCGGAAGGAGGAAGACCTGAAAGCAGAGGGGACAGTGTTCAAAGTCACTTGGCAGTGACTCGGGACAAGGAAGATGGATGCCCACCGTCGTCGCAAGATTCAGGTCGTTCGTGGGTGCCTTGACTCTTCGACCACGAGGTCCAGGAGGCGTCGAGGATGGCCAGGAGCTGGATTCAGCGTGTCCCACGAGGTCTGCAGCTGACTGCGGTGTCGGCGACCCGATTGGAGCCAACAAGTCTTGGAAGCAGCAAGTCTCGTGGTGGAAAGAAAAAGTCAATGGTGCAGACCAGCAAGGTCTGAGAAACTTACCCAGCGAGGGTAGTGGAGAGGTGTGGTGCAGCGGCCAGGGCAGCTGACTTCGGAGCACGGGGTTCACGGTTCGATCCCCGGCTCCGGCGGCAGCTCAGCTCAGCACCATGTGACTCTGGGCAATAGCTCACTTAATTTCCACTACGGCCCCCAGCGCCTTGAGACCCGTAAGGGTGAGTAGCTGCGCTATATAAAAAAAAAACTGACTAGGTCAGGGCAGGCCTGGAGCAACCAGGGGAGCCCTTTGGTTTCTTTGGAAAGTCTTCTGGGGACCCACAAGCCGGCTGGCAAGGGATCGCAAAGACGCCTCAGGCGGATGCACTCAAAAGGGGCCCACGGTCACTCGGGACGGTGTAGGCCTCTGATTTTGGGAGGGATCTCTGTTAGAGGCTGGGACCACACGTGGTCCAAAGCACAAGTTCGTAGAACGTCGTGAAGGGGTTGCACGTGACAATAGTGCACGGTACCCAGGGTCTGCGGTTCCTCGTTGCTCGTGGGGTCCACTTGCCTCAGCTTCGCTGGGGACTCACGATGGCCTTGGAAAAGTCAGGAAATCCTCTTCCTGGGCTGCAGGGACTTCGGGCCCTGGCGGGAGCGGCGTAGTTTGCGACCGTTGTTGTCGTTTTTGGTGCCTGCCACAGCAGGAGTCACTCCTTGACTCCAAGGGAGATTCTTCAGTCTTCCAAAGGTAGTGGAACATCGAAGGTCCGGGATTCTTCTTGTAGAGCGTCGTCCAGGGGTATCTAGTTTGCAATGCACAGGTTCCCCTCTTATACTAAAAGAAAGGGAGGGACTAGCTCTATGACCCCACCTATGGGAGGGTCAGGGAGTGGGTGGTTACACCCACTTCCCTTTGTCCAGTTTCACGCCAGAGCAGGGGCAGGTAGCCCCTGAGCCGGTTTGAACTGGCATATGCACAGAGGAGCCTACTGCTCCCCCAGTGCAGGACTTCAAAGCACTCTAAGAGTGCACCCACCCTGCCGCAATACACTAAACCCTGTCTGGAAGG